>OY856412.1:904426739-905026739 GCA_963693085.1 Alisma plantago-aquatica
CACCGTCCCCGACCACCTTGCCTAAGCTATTCCACCGCCAGCGTCGTCAAGTGTCCCTGGATGCACATGCCAGCACCGTGGGCTTGGTGAGGTTATCTCCGACAGCAGTTATTCCCCAATCCCTAGATGACAAGGTGATCGTTGGGTGGCGGTGATGCGCTCAGCAACATCAGCGGGCTCCATTACATCGACATGGCCGAGGGGAAGCTATCGGGACCGATCCCGCCGGAACTAGGAATACTAACAAAGCTGGAGACCGTGTACCTGTACAGGAACCAGCTGATAGGCCAGATCCCCAACTCCATCGAAAACCTGACCTCTCTCCAAGCATTAGATCTGTCCGAGAATCGCATCGCGTGATCTCGTCTGGGAGTGTGTCGACTGCGTCTGGCGAAATCAAGTCGGAGGAAGAGGTATGCACGTGTGCATCGACTTATTTACATACCCGAATATCACTAGAATTAGCAAAGTTGGTAGTATTTACAAGTGAGCCACCGTGCCTCCATCCACGGATAATATAATTAAGCTACCCGCGCGGGCAGTGAAGACAATCCCATATATATATATAGCCCATCTTTAATACCCACACGGGTAGCTACCCGCCCCCTATTTCGGTTACTTTTTTTTGAGTTGGTTACTTTTGACATGTAGAGGGTTACTTTATCTTGCAAACTGTTTAACTTTCATGCATAGATAGTTACGATTGTAACAACAGATTTTAAATCACGATTACATATATATCTGCTGTATATTTTGTACGAATTTACTATTTTAGTCGTGTAGTTACTTTCTTATCACCATAGTTACTTTTTTAACAGCAGAGTTACTTTTGTGGCCAGAAGAGTTATTTTTTTGGCTGCCGGGTAGCTAAACTCCAGGCTACCCGCGCGGGTATTAAAAAAAGGCATATATATATATATATATATATATATATATATATATATATATATATATATATATATATATATATATATATATGGCCCATCTTTATTGCCCACGCGGGTAGCTACCCGCCCACCCTTCCGATCATTTTTTTTCAATTTTTTTTTTCGAAATTGTAGAGGACTATTTTGTCTAGCTCTCCAAAAAATTTGAGCCAAAAATAATATCATTTGCCCCTCCAAAATCAAAAAACCCGTCCTTATATATATCTGTTGTATATTTTGTACAGAGTTACTTTTTTGGCCAGCAGAGTTACTTTTTTGACACCATAGTTACTTTTTTTACAGCAGAGTTACTTTCTTAGCTAGGAGAGTTACTTTTTTGGCTGCAGGGTAGCGAAAATCCATGCTACCCGCGCGGGCAATGAATGAACACCCATATATATATATATATATATATATATATATATATATATATATATATATATATATTGTGTGTGTGTGAGGCTAGAATAAACTTGAGTGTATTCGGACTCCAATACAATTAGATCCCGTTTTGATCTGAAATGGAAAACCTCGTCAACAGCCGAATATAACGCCCGCCAACACTATTTTGCATGTTCAACAACAGTGGCTTCTTTCTCTTCACGAGAAGAATCCCACCTAATCTTCCTTCCCTCCCTTTTCCCATTCACTTGAGACTGATTCTTCTTATCGTTCAGCAATTCATGATCCTAAGTTCGTACATCCCTCAAGTTCACGCAGCTCCGCATCCCTTTTTCAGTTCACCAGCGGGTGCTTCTTTTTTCCTCCCATGCTCTAGCAGCCCCTAGGTTCATGCAGCCGTTTTAAAAATCATCTCCTTTGCAGCCTGTTGTCGAATGTTCCTTTAGACGTGAAAGAGTAATAGCTAGATGTGGCTGCCTAGTCGACTTCCTATCATCATGCGTGCAGGTCGACGCTCCTGTGTCCTTCGTCAAAAGCTGGAGTAGAAATCCCCTTTGTCACCCAACTATTGGCGGCTGAGCAATAGGTTGGCCAAGTCGAGCAGGGTGTGGAATATGCGGTTCGTAACATTGCCGGCAAGCAAACAAGAGGTTGCAGACGTTAGCTTGGATTAGCTTGATCGGCGCCATAACCGGCAAGCAAGCCAAAGGCTGCTGCTTATTGTTTTATATTCGTAGCACAATCTCTCTGCAACCAAAAACAGTCGCTATCTCTACACAACATGAAAACTATACTCCAAAAACATGATGTGCAACAGGGAAACCGGGATTGAATCCAACATGTATCTTCAGATCAACAATTTTGAATCTCATGAACAGAATGGCTTGGCCGTTGTATGTATATATACGAAATTTGTTGAATAAAATTTAGGCTTTTACGTCATTACATATGCAATGAATTAACGATTAAGAATAAACGATGCAGGAGAATACAAACTGAGTTAAGAACCTGACCAGATCGTTCGTTGAAAAACGAACATATTTTACTTAAAGAAATCAGCGCCACGTAGTCCTCCAGGACAAACGCCGTTCTCCCAATTTACCCTGTCATGAACCTGAAGAGAAGCGTTAAGTTTGTGCAGACGACAAACGCTGCGGACGAACAGATGCACCACCACTGGTGCATCCCAACAACCGCAGGAACCACCGCCTGACAGGTTGTGTCTTGAAGGAAGAGGGTGAAAGACTTTGTCGCTTCCAGGAAAGAGGTCTCCAAGCGACAAACAGGTACAACGGCGGCAAACTCTGAGATTAGGGCTCACAAAACACTCACACGAACGACTGACGACTGTGTTTGAAAGTTGTGTTTAACCATGATGACCGGAGGTCTATTTATATCCTTACATGCCCCACTAATCCTATTCCTGTTAAGATACGACCACTCTGTTGCTCTTGTACACATTGCGAAAAATTCCACAAAAGAGACACTTTTCAGTTAGGATTAAAAAACCTGAATAGGAAAGAACCAATTAGGCGTGATGCACGCGCACGCGCGTGCATGTGTGTTGTGGTCACCACCCCCACCAAGGAGGTGAGCATACCCTCATCCTAGGATCCCTTGGTCACTAGTGCCCCATGTGATCCTACAAATAAGGACCAAAAAGGTTCTAGGAGTGAGCATTATGGGATAAAACTTCTTTGCCATTTGCACTAGAGACAAAACTACTTTTCTCACATGTACTAGCTGCACTACATTGGGCTTAACCCATGCTAGAACCGTGGCTGTAGCAGCCATTTTTCTAACAATATCCCACAAAGTCCAATGTGTAGTGTGCTCTACCATTCAGTCCTCCATACTGTGCTTTCAGTAGATACCTTTCGGTTTGAATCTACCTAAGTTATCCAACTTTGACTCCCGTAGGAATTAGGTGAACAAAAGTCTAAAACATGAACCTTGGGTACAAGAGTATACGTTGGTAACAACACAATAAAGACATGGTAGAAAAGAAAAACAATGCATTAAGGCCATGCATACAAAAAGTATATCATGACTGATATTAGAGAACAACCCAATTCTCCTTTTACGGCCTACACAACATCAATCACTTAGTTGGAGCCTCCAAAGATGTACTGCTAACATCCTGTCCTAAGACTTGACACCATTCAGAGACCAATCTCTTACTAACTTGTAGTCATGACACTAATATGTTTCCAGGAGATAGACACATAGATGCTAGAACCATCAACCAAGAATACATAGTTTCATTTGATTCACCGGATAGCTTGTTATTACCACATTGAACCCAATTTGTGGGATCTCCACTCTTTTGGGTTGGGTTGCTACTGCCTACAAATCTATAGGGATTTCAGTCCCATCCCCAACCTGGATTTTTCCATTAAAGCCAAGGTATGTCCTTTAGTGAAAGGATCAACTGTATAATCTTTGGTACCGACGTAGACCACAATCACGACCCCATTAGACACTAACTCCCTTACAGATTTCAATCTGACTTGGAGGCGTCTACATTGTTTTTGATTGTACTTGGAACTCTTTATCTTAGAAATAGTTGTAGTGCTATCACGGTAAACTGAAATTGCAGGAAGTGACTTCGTTACCATAGGTAAACTGGACATAAGTCCATGTAGCCATTCAACTTCCAATCCAGTTTCATCTAAAGCACACAACTCTGCTTCAAAAGTGGACTGAGACAATATGGTTTGTTTCTTAGACCACCAGGAAATAGCTCCTCCTCCCAATAGGAATACATATCTAGAGACACCATTACTCCCAGAATTCACGGCAACCCAGCTTGCATCATTATATCCTTTGAATACAGAAGGATGTTTACCATAATACAGCCCAAGGGAACAAGTTCTGTTGATACACCTCAAAACTCTGTCTAGAGTTCCCAATGGGTCTTGTCGGGACAACTGGTGTATCTAGTTAACTTGCTCACAGCAAACACAATGTCTGGACATGTGTAGTTCATAAGACACATCGAACTTTTGATAATCTGAGAGTATCGTAATCGAGACATTGGAACCCCAGTCTCATTCTTGAACAAGGCCTTGGATGAATCATATGGAGTCTTAATAGGTTTATGTGATGTGTACTCAAACCTCTCCAGTATCTTCTCAACTTAGTGAGACTTTGAGAGAGTTATGCCATCAGTAGGCCTAATGATTTTAAGCCCTAAAATCACATCAACGACACCCATATCCTTCATCTCAAACTTGCTACACAAGAATGACTTTGTCTCATTTACTACTTTCATATCGGAACCAAAAAGCAGGATATCATCGACGTATAAGCATAACAAAATGAATCCATCATTGACAATTTTGCAGTAGAGACACTTATCAAATTCATTAGAAATAAATTCGAATGATAATATCACAGAATCAAACTTCTCATGCCATTGCTTAGGGGCTTGTTTCAAGCCATATAATGACTTAACAAGTTTACACACTTTGGACTCATTCCCACGACCCACAAATCCCTCAGGTTGTTCCATATATATCTCTTCCTGAATATCACCGTGTAAGAATCGGTCTTCACATCCTTCTGATGGATATAGAGATTATAAATGGAATCCAATGCTATAAGCACTCAGATTGTGGTCATACGGGAAACATGTGAATAGGTATCAAAATAATCTATTCCTTTCCTTTGTGTGTAACCCTTAGTAACTAACCTAGCCTTATACTTATTGATTGTCCCGTATGCATTAAGTTTCTTCTTAAAGATCCATTTGCAACCAACTACAAAACAACCAAGAGGCAAATCCACCAATTCCCAAGTTCCATTCGAGATAATTGATTGGATTTAATCATTAACGACTTCTTTCTAAAACTTATCTTTTGGAGATTCTATAGCTTGTTTGAAAGTGACAGGATCATCCTCAACATTGTAAGTGAGAATCTCACTTCCAAAGCCATTGGATGTCCTAGATCGTTTACTTCTTGTGGCATCCAACTCACAAAACATGATTAACTAATGCAGAAGCGATCACTAACAGCGGAATTACTGAAAATCACTAAAAATTAAAACTTTTTGCAAAGAGATCCAAACATAGGAAAACTCTTTCATCAAGAAATAATGTATAACATTTACATCCTGGTTCATAAGTACATAACTTGTACCATTTCTTCTCGAGGATTACAACATCAGCTTCCCTATTAACATTATATACAGACATCATAAGAACCTCGAGACATCAAGCCAAAATCTCAGATCGTTTCATTAAAAGCACTAACTACTAACTCCGAGGACCTGAGAGTACATAGACGACACATAGGACTCTATACAAAACTTAACATCTAGTGTCTCCACCTGAGTTATCACTATTGTCCCTCATGCTACTGCTACTGTCCTTTCCCTACAATAGGGTTTCTGCTTCTTTGTCCGCGTTCACCTAAAAATGTTGGATCCCACGGGGGTGAGACAATTTGTAAATTGCCCCAGCGAGAGATATAACTCTCCGCCAAAACATTATTATTGCATTTTATTAGAATAAAACTGAGTAGAAGGATTTTATATATATTTAGTAGCAAATAAATCATTGTATGAATAGAGTAAAGTAATCTCCTTTCCTAAGGAGAACATTGCATCTACCCATGTTAGAGTCGTAATTCATATGCCTACTTGCAATGAATATAAAAAAGATATAAATAACATCTATCAACTAGAGATTCATAAAAGAAATGTAACATCAGCTAATAAATTTCCGTATTCAATCCTTAAGAAAACATGTTATATGGCTGATTACATTTTACAATCACATTTATGCCCTGAGGAGATGAGGTATACCGCTCATACTCCAACCGACCATTGCGAATTCGAAATCGGTACCATACAAGATCAATGGAAGAGCCGGCTTCCAAGACCTCCCACATCTCGGTCAGTGCGAGACCACATGCAGGACATCTTGTGTCTTTGCTAGATAGCTTTACAGGGTCTATTGGCAACTTCGCTATAGAGTTATAGTGGCAGCTGTACTCTCTACGCAATTGAGAGATTTCATGTTTACCTCCATCGATCCGGCATAAATATTACTGGGAGATGTGTACTGCATCTATCCCAATCATCAGGAGATTCATGATACATCCATCCCAGTACAAATAATGAAGGATTGAGAGGTTTAATGTTTACCTTCCATCAATTCCCCCATTTGGAAGTACGGATATGTTCACCCATCAACCCCCACATATTCAAAAATATGCATTCCGAGTTTTGCCGCAGAGCAACCCGTTTCACCATTAGTAAATACTGACACTGATGGATCTATGGTCTGGGCTCTACATGATATGATTTCACTTGATTAATTAAGTACGTTAGCATATTCTTTTAGCATCAGTCAAGTTCTCAAATAGGAATTATTGTGACAAATGCTACAAAGAAACATGTAAACTCTTATCAATGGCTTTACCAGAACTTATAATATTTTGGGATCTTAATCCCTTATCTCATCACTTGAAAGTTCACATCTCACAACAACATCATTATCTTACTTATCAAATATGGGTATTCATACTCTCAGTTCATCACTAATCACTGTTACCACTTGTTAGGTAATTATTACCTCTAGGTCCTCAGACCGAGGTATATATGATACTTGTTATACAAGCATCTCACATGGCTCACAAGGCCATAAAGTGTCTTGTCACCTTTTACTAGGCAACAACTTGTTCATATGGCTCACAAGGCCAATCAATATCTATATCAAATAATCATCATAGCTCATATCTGACTATGCTTACCATATCATGATACCTGTATGGTTGATACACATGATAACAACCATCAAAATAACTTATCACATCATGTGATACAATAGTAACACCACCATTCCTTTATCAGGATTAGGGTTTACTATTAGATAAGATTTTCCATTCCATTACCCAATTTAGGGTTAGGATTTCCCATTTCACATTAATTAGGGTTTCATGATTATATTATCTGTCCAACCCTAATTTATTGTTCCATTCCTCTAGGAGCATTCAATAATATCATAAGTATTTACTCATGATCATTACTCTCATCTTATATCATTAATGATTGTCAATTCAAGGTATGAGTTCATCTCTCAACCTTACCATGGTATGTTTATATCATACTCATTATCTTGGCTTAACCCCTTTCTCATAGTATGTTAGTTAACACTTATCAAAGTGCATTGAATTCATTACGTCTTCATCGTAACAATTTACATAACACACACTTCTTGTGTTTCTTGTCCAAGTATATTGCATTTGCGGTGCATCAAGGTATATCAACCCTAAAATGCTAAATGTGATATCTATCATGTCTTGATGTATCACTTTTCTCCTCATTTCCATCTTACTTAAGTTAATCAACTGACCTTGTATTAAGGTATTTCCCTCTTAATACTTTAACCACTAACCTATCACCTTTATCATGTAGTGCATAGGTCACCCATTTGAATTTGTACAACTATCTTTAATGATACAGACTTATCTCAAGTTAAGGCATTGCTTGCTATAAGGTTACCTATGATCAATCATTGTAGGTACTTCCCTTAATAATGTAATAATCACTATTCCATTATTAGGATTAGGTCTCCCATACCATCACCCTTTATTAGGGTTTAGGGTTTCATACACTATCATACTTCATTAGGGTTAGGATTGCATATTGCATCACCCTTCATTAGGCTTTCATATCACATTACCCATAATTAGGATTTACTATTCATCCCAACTAGGGTTTCTCATGGCATCACCCTCAATTAGGGTTTCTCATGGAATCAACCTCAATTAGGGTTTTTCATGGAATCAACCTCAATTAGGGTTTCTCATGGAATCACCCTCAATTAGGGTTTCTCATATAACTTTACCCGAAATTAGGGTTTCATGAAGTATCTTCTCAAATTAGGGTTTTTCATGATGTTACCCTGATTTGGGATTCCCCATATTATAATCCTAGTTTAGAGTTACACCATTACCCTAGATTAGAGTTACATATGATATTGCCCTAAATTAGGGTTAGGGCTCTACAACCTTCTTGATTAGGGTTTCATAATCTCTTCGTTAATGATCATACCCTAATTACATAATTATTCAAATTGAAGGTGTTAAGGCTTGACCTTTACATGATTATTATACATATATGAATTCCTCTCTCTTTCATCCTCTCTAGGATGTCTACTACTCGATTCTTGGTTAGATTGAGTCTACTCTTTATTCAAATTCATGCATTTAGGGTTAACATGATGTATTGAATTATTGCATCATTATACATTAATGATTAATCCCATTAAGGATACCAATTATTTAGGTACATTAGGTGTCCAAATGGTTTGATAAATTGAACCTTCAATTTCATGAGGTATCCAATTGGATTGACCAAGTTGTACTGCAAATGATTTTGATTACTTAGACCCCAAACGGTCTTTGTCTCTTAGAACTCAAACAATTTGAAACTGTTTGGGCAAATTTCCCTTGAAACCGTTTAAGCAAGAAGTGCATTGAAACCGAATGGACTTGGGTCTCCAAACGGTTTGAGATCGTTTGGACCCAAATGGTCTTGAGATCGTTTGGACCCAAATGGTCTTGAGACCATTTGGACTGAAACAGTCTTAAGACCATTTGGTCCAAACCTCCTCAAAACCGAATGGACCAAAAAGGTCTTTCAACAGTTAAACAATTCAAGGTTTCAATCAATGAACCAACTATCAATTGAATCCTTGATTCATTCATCAATTAAACTATTGAGTCATCCTTCAATTGGACCATCAATTAGGGTTTTGAACCCAATTGAACTAGGATTTATAATCAAGAAGCCTTCAATTAGGGTTTTGAAATCGAGGAACCTTCAATGATTAACATTGTGGAACTGATTCAATTGAAATCAATGAATCATCATCAAATTATGATATGACCTGACCTCAAACGATATTGAGGTCGTTTGGATGACCTCCAAATGGTCTTGAGACCGTTTTCCCCATCCCATCATGAAAATTTGTGAAATTCAATTAGGGTTTAGATCATTGGATTGATCATCAAATTAACTATTGATTGCATTTCAATTTGATATCTCTGGATCTTCAGTTACTCCACCATACTCAACCATAGACATCCAAACGGTCTTGGTTGACCTCCAAACAGTCTTGAGACTATTTGGGTGATCTCTAAATGGTCTTGAGACAGTTTGGGTTCATCAACCCAAAGTTATAAATCAACCAATTGAAATTTCAGCATTTAACCCGATTGGGGTTTGATAATTGATTAACCTTCAAATGATGAACCCTTTGGAACTAATCAATTGAATTTAATGGGTAATAAACCATCAACATCAGCCTATGATCTCCAAACGTTCAACCATTGCAAATGGTCAACCACTCCAAACGATTTGAAACTGTTTGGTTTCTAACAGTTTGATGAAATCGTTTAACCAATTTCAATGAAACTGGTTGGTTTCCAACTTTTGAAACCGTTTGCCTAGGATATTTTGGAGGTGTGTGCTTAGGATGATGTCATCATCATCAAGCTACGATCCTTCATATTTTTTTGTAATTTTCATGGTGGTTCTATTGATTTGATCAAGTGAATTTCAAGAAGAACAAATGATCAACAATTGATAAGGAATTGCATGTAATAACAATAGTAAGGGTTCAAGTTATAAAACCTACCTCCAATTGAGCTTCAAAGCTCCAAGCTCACGTCAACAATGGTGGATGCAACTCCTTTCACAATCCCAAGCCTCGTCCTCAAGCTTTGAGTGAAAAAGAATGGTTAGAATTGAAGATGGGATCGAGATAAGAAGAAATCATGCATTGATTTTTGATTTCCACCATGGAATTAAGGTGAAAAGAGGTCATGGAGCTTACCAACAGGTTGGGGGTCATCCTCCTGATCCTCCAAAGCTTCCTTGGTCGTTTTGCAAGCAAAGAGAAGAAGTGGATTCGAAAAAGCCTTTGGTTTGAGTTGTAAAAGGTGTTTTTATAAGAAAATCAATGAGAGAGAAAATGCCTTATAAATTTTTTTTAATTCCAAAACTGGTGCCACCTCTTCCTCCTCAATTCTGTGCATGCAAAGATATTTTCCTTATCTCCGAATTCCCTTCCATTAACCATGAATTAAGGGAAAAGAAATTAAGCACCTTAATCATATTATACTAATATCCCATTTTTAGTGGATATTACTTTTCATTAACTTAATGTGAGTGGGCTCTCCACTCACTTAAGATATTTTCATGGCCTAGAAAATGCACAAGGATTTTCACACTTGAGAAAATTCAACCATATCGTTTTTGGTTGAAGGCCCTTCAATTAATATTTTTTTTTGCATTAATTTGAAGTAAAGTTCCATTTATGCTTAAATCTTGATTATTTTAATATCAAGATTCTCTCTCCTCCAAAGTGATTCAAATGAGGCGACCCTCTCATTTTCTTTTCTCTACATGATGCCAAGAAACATAAGGGACCCTCTAGAAGTGATATTTTGCATATTTAACCCTAGGTTTTTGGTAAATTGCACATTACACCAAAACTAGGTTTTAATGCACAAATATTGCTTTATCAACTCTTTCTTGGTACTCAGGCTTTGCCGAAGCCATACCTCTACATCATCTTCATTATCATGATGCTTCAACACATGAGGAACATTTAATCATGTAACATTTGCAAGTTAACCCCTCAACTTGGGTAATTTGCACTTTAGTCCAAAATAAGCAAACATTGCTTCAATATTATTCAAAAAGGACTGAAATTGAAATATAAGTTCCTCTTGAGCCTTAATTACTTTACACAAGATAAAATTAAGGATCTAATTAACTTGCTTAAGCAAAACTCCCAGGGTTAAGGCATAACCCAGGTCAGGGATGTTACAAATGATAAACCCCTAACAAGGATTTCGTCCCCGAAATCCCAGATAAAGGAAGACAAATATTATTCATTCATCATACTATCTAGTCTCCACATAACATTTCATTGTTATGGAGACACCCTAAATCTTTGATCAACACCAAATTATTCCACACAAGTTTATCATAGAATGGTTCACATGGGACACATACCCCACTGTCCTTTCATTATTGACTGTGGAGTTAATACTGTGTGAGGTGACACTTTTCCTTATTTTACCGTTTCATGTAATAAATTCTTGTTCCTGAGGAGTCTCCCATACTCCTTATTTAATTCAACATTTCACTTTCAAGATCACAATTATGTTCTGTCACCCATTTGGGACTATAAGTCTTTTCATACCTCGGTTGTTACGTCCCCATCTGAGCTTAATTGGTAAACTAGGGTTTACCTAGACAATTGCAAAGATTAATTGGAATAATCATTCTTGAAATATAATTAATGATGATAACACAATTAGGATGTTTTAACTATGATAATAAGTTTAAATGTTCTTTTTTCTTGAGAATTAGGGTTTGAGAAGCATAAACCCTAATCGGCCCAAAATAGGGTTTTGATGATACATGAATACAGAATTTGATAAGTAGAATGTCTCACTAAATGATTTTTAGTATTTTATGTGTAACTCTGATTTACGTCAAATTTGGATATGATTTGGATATATAAAATGTGAACAACATTGGAAAATATCAGAATTTTTGAAGAATGCTTATACCTGTTTGTCGGCCGAGTTTCAAACTCGACCGATCACAATTTCAGAATTTTACAGCAGTGTGGTAATTGAATTTTATCTTTTTATTGGTATATCCAATTGATCTCAAATGTTAACAGTATTTGATAAATACAATTTTAGACACTCTGTTAAATTGGCATAATTTTTGGATGACTTTTGAATCCCTACATTAAGGGTGTCGGTCGAGTTTGTGCAGGACAAACTCGGCCGAATATATTGCTGACTGCAATATAGCAGTGCACTGTTCTATTTTTAATTATTTATTGGTAACTCTAAATGATCTCAAATTTTAACTGAAGCTTTATAGAACAATTATAAACAAAGTGCTAAATTCCCATAATTGTTGGAGAATGTTTGATCTCTGAAATAAACGAATTACAGTAACTTTTGTATAACTGAATATTCAGCCTATATAATTAAAGTTAAGTGTTGGGTCAATATGCAATTGACCCAAGCAGCTCAATTGACTTATATGAACGACCACACACACAATCAGCTCTCATTCTTCGTCATTAATTCCAGAGAAACGAGCTCCTAGAGAGAGAGGGAGAATTAGGGCTTGAGTGAAGAAAGTGGGGGAATTGCTGAATTAGGGTTCTGCGGTCCCAAGAGTGGTGAAATCAAGTAAGTTTGGATCCTTTGCATAGAATTTTATGGTGAATCTTCTCTCTCATGTCAAGATTCCGTCCATGCTCTGATTTGATCCAAGATGATGTCGAAATTCCCTCTTTTCTCACCCTTTCTTCATAATCCCTCATTTTCAAGGTTTCCGAGTTGAATGGAAGAAGAATTGGGAGATTTGCTAGGGATTTGATAGGAATTCGAGATTCCCTGAGTTGAGCTGCAGTTGTGAGGTGTTTTCACACCTTAGGGTGAGTGGGTTCTTCCTTCAAACATTCTAATGCACGAATTTGATTATAACATCCAAATCCCTAAATGCTTAGCATGTGAATTCTAAATCCTGAAATGTCCGTTTGATTTAAGTTATTGTAAATTGATATGATACGGATTCCTTCTCTGTTTGAACGACTCTTTGATGGTAGATTCATATCAGATACGTATACAACACTTCCTAGTGAGGATGCTTTTAGATTTATATCAAATGATGTAATTAGGGTTTGACCTAATTGAGATATCGCTAGAGTTTCAACCTTATTGAAAAGGACTAGTAATCCTATAAGTGGTTAGGATGTACCACATGGGTTATCTTAATTGAATTTTATTCTTGATACCTGATATCTCAGTGAATGGTATGAAAATCTAAATTTAGTTGAATTTCCATGGTTTCATACATATATCGATTGTATATGATTTGTTGAAACAATCTTTATCTCGTGAATGCTTATATCCTATGAAATCCTTATGAGAGCCATATGAAAAGGTGAATGAGGCAAATGCAACCCTAAGAGTAGGGTGTTGGCATGTGATAAATGATTAAGGCAAATGAAACCCTAAGAATAGGGTGTTCAATGAATCATGCTATGGTAATATAAAAGATCTCGATATGAGATATGGTGATGCTTAATTGTTGAATTGTATGTTTCTAGTGCATTTAACTTCATATGCTTGTTATCTCTGAGTTGATATCTACATACTGCAGGGCTTCTTATATTTCAATATATATCTCGTAAATTGCAGGTGATGAGATATGACATGCCCTAGAAAGGGATGTTACTGAGATATGATATATGTTGAATACATGAGTTTTGACGTTGCTATGTGATATTTCTGTTAAATTGTTTATCTGTTAATCAGTTAATAGACCTAGATGCCCTAACACCGTAGAACCCCTAAGAGGTATCTGCAACTTAGGGGTGAAACTCGTGTCCAACATCAACCGGTTGAGTAATTCTGGTGGCACGAGGATGGAAAGAAAGGCAGTGTCCAACAACAATCGTGCTTGTGTCACGATGGCACTGCGATAACAAAAGAAAACACGGTTATCTAACACCATTCGTGCTTGTGTCGCGAAGGTAACCCTGTGACTCTCCGCCGGTGTACTCAGGTTTAAGGAGGAGTCGAGAGCACACGTGGTTGTGCAGCACACGTGGATGTGGGATGAGGCCGTAGAGCCTGTGTCCTGTGCAGACCAGGGCGAGTAGTCAGACTTAGCACTTCCCGGGTGTGTCGCTAAGTCTTGTACAGTGGGACCGTAGCATGGACTTATTGTAGATCTTTATATGCAGAGTACACTGCATATATTTAGGGCATAATATAAAATACGATCATATAGGTTCACAGAGTTCTTTATAAATGAAAGAGTTAAGGAAGACTAGAAGTATAGTCTTCTTGTAGTTATTCTTTGCATGCAATATTTACATTCTTTGTTATTTCAATTATATTGTTTTAGAACTGCTCAGTGTAGTATTTATTGTTGTTAAATTTCATATCGTTTACTCAAATTATATTTGTAATCACTTTAGTGCATTAGTCTGTTTCCATGAAGTACTCATTCATTGAGCGAGTAGGCTCACCCCTCTACTCAAACATTTTAGGGTTAACCGCGTGGACTTGAAGATGATCAGAGCGTCAGAGTAGATCTGCCATAGGAGTCAAGTATGAGATTAGTTGAGTCAGTCGGTCCTTGTCACTCTAGGTCCTCAGTAAGAGTTAAGAGAGAGAGTTGTAATTACAATGTGTAATATTGTTCCTCTTTGATATGTATGCTAATTAGCAAGTTTCATGTGCATAATGTGTGAAAGACATCGTGAATGCTTACACATGTATCTTTACTATTGAAGTCTGATTAGTAAATGAAATGTTCAGATTCCATTGTTAATATGTTATGTGATTCAATGCGGGGAAACAAGAGTTTTAAAGATAAGAAAAAGTTAAGGGTGTTCTTTGTGTTGCATACAAATCCCATCTTATGCCCCAATCTCATGATTTGAGGAAATTGTGAGATCAGGGTGTAACAGCTTGGTATCAGAGCTTAGGGTGAGTTGTCAAGGACCATTACGTTAGTAAGTTAGAGTCCTATGTGTGGCAGATAGGAGATGTTTGATGTTAGCTTTGGGGATTTGAGTATTTGGATATCCTGGCCCGATATCTGAGTACTTGGATCAGCCAGTACAAGCTACTCTGTCTATTCTCTCACGTATACCCTGGCCAGGTATACAGTGGAAGAATGGGCTAGAGAGGAACCCTAGAAATGTTAGGGTTAGAAAACGAGAAAAGAAACAAGAACTAAGAGCATAAATGTAAAAGGAGATAGAACTTACATTTCATAATGTTGTTTTTGTTGGAAATGTATAGAAATGCTCTTATATGTTTGAATTGAAATATTCAATACTTTGAAATATGGGTCTTTAATATCTGTTGTACACTATGCAATTGTAGCATTTATTGATTTTATTCTTTGTAACAAGTAGACCAGAATTGACCTTTGAATGGGCTTTTGTTTCTATAGTTTTGCCCGCTGATTCGAGTGGAAATTGACATCAGCAGGTCTGTTTAGGTTTTCAGTCT
Source organism: Alisma plantago-aquatica (assembly GCA_963693085.1). Taxonomy (NCBI): domain Eukaryota; kingdom Viridiplantae; phylum Streptophyta; class Magnoliopsida; order Alismatales; family Alismataceae; genus Alisma; species Alisma plantago-aquatica. The sequence continues at coordinate 904,442,152 of OY856412.1, forward strand.
GTGTGCGGTTCGGCCGAGTTCGTGTTTTGGTCGGCCGAGTTCCTTGTTTAGGATTTCAAACAACGTTTTGGTCGGCCGAGTTTGGTCTTGAATCGGCCGAGTTTCTTTGTAGGTAAACAAGTAGTGTTTTGATCGGCCGAGTTCCCCAGAGGATCGGCCGAGTTTCCTGCTGATCGGCCGAAGTTGGTCGGCCGAGTTTCAGAATCTGGAAGGTGATCGGCCGAGTTCCAGAGTGATCGGCCGAGTTTCTGAGCTGTGAGTGGCAGTTCAGGAAGAATGTAATCCTTTGTAGTTCTTGGCTTCAGGACCTCAGGTTTGGCCTGGTCCGGTTGGCAGGATGCGTTACTAGGATGTGATGAATCCTATCTATAGCATAATAAGAATAGGATTGGAATAATTAGACCCACATCAGAGTAAGAATGTACATACAGTAAGATGTTGAAACATATGGGCATGATCATAACAACTAAGAATTAGTTGAAACTGATATCTGAGGTTCAATTTTGGGGCCTCATATGAGAAACCCTTAATTGGGAATAATAGAACATGATATGAAGCTCATAATCAGTTTATTGATTAATTTTGCATGAACTATACATATGAAATATAGAAAAGATATGTGAAATGTATGTATGTATGGTTCAAGATAACAAGAATCAATCATGAAGAATGAATCATATAATAGCATATAATGCTTTTATGAACTCTAAAGCAAAGGCTAAGTAGAAGAATAGAGTGAGCTTTCAATAGGTCCATAAAAGTAAAAAGGATCGTATGAACATGTAATTCATAAGACTAGAACAACAAACTAGTTTCTAAGCAAAGAACATAGGTGTAGTTTAATGAATGAATAAGTCATACCAAGGTTGACTGTATTCAGAAGAGAAAAACTTGATTGAAAGAGAAACTATGTTTGACCCATGCATGATCCACTTGATTTAAAAATGAAGAATATGTAATGTATTCAACATGAGGAAAAACTAATAGAAGGACTATTAATTTAGAATGTTAACTTCACAATAGTATAAAGATAAAGGTGGAAATATGTGCAACATGGTATACATGACCATACATATGAATAAGCAACATGGTCATAAGAGAAAAATTTAGAATTAAAGATGACGGGTTAAAGAGTAGTATATAGTAAGAGGACTATGAAACGTAAGAAAGGGTTTGAAATATGATGGAGAAGTTATAAAATAAATAGGTTGTGAGATTCAAGCAAGTGCTAATTAATCAAATATCTCTGTTGATAACTAAGTAAATCTACATACGAGAATGTATTAAGGGAATGTTTGAATACAAGTATTCCAAGTCTTAAAATCATCTCCCCTTTCATATATTCCTTAATAAGAGCAAGGCGGGAATGAAATGATAAGAGAAAATGAATCATATATGGTGCATAACTACCTTGGTGGGGTCATCTAGTGAATGTAATAGTGACATACAATATGATGAAGTGCGATAAGAAATAAGTTCTTGCGTGATAGCAAGAATGATGAATAATTTATTCCTATCTTAAATCCTTCAATGTTAATAATGTTTATTATATATAATCATATGAAAAGGATAGGTAGCAAAAAGGTAAAGAAGTAATGAACGAGCAGAAAGATATGGGAAAGTACTAGCTTTGTGTAATATGTGAATTTGTTTTTACATGTATGATTTGTTGAAGGCATATTAAGGTATGAAAGCTGGTTCTATATATGATTTCAGTGTATGTGTGCAAGCTATATGTTAAATTAAAGGTGTATGATAGTAGTAGTAATTCATACCAGATATGCATCCTAGTATTGTGTATTTGTGATATGGTGATACGGTTTGGATGATGTCAGAACACATGGAGAGATACCCTGAACAAGGTAGTCATACTTATTCACTCATATTAATAGAAAGGGTTGATAATCAGATTGTTTGAACAAGTAACCCTAATGAGGTGTAGCTTGTTATACCCAGCTCTAATATAACTGAGTGATGGTAATTGAATATGATTAATGCTTGAATGACTGATACAATTGTAGATTACCTTATTACTGTTGTTGAAACCCTAAAATGATATAATGCGATGGTTACACTTTGAATTGTGTGTGGGCCCATAACCCACAGATCCCATGATCGAAACAGGATAGTATGGAATGAGGTGGTAATGCTTCACCTCATGCATCCATGACTCAATGGGGATGCCAAGCGTAGTATTGTGCAATTGATTGTTGAATCTAGTCTTTTAATTCAATATTGTTTTGCTATTTGAATAGCACTTGATTAAAGTTTAAAACAGTATAGTGAACTTGCTTTTGTCACTTAAAGGTGATACAGATAATAGAACTCTCTGAGCAGCATAAGTTGAGATAGTTGTATCAGAGTATCAGAGTTGCGCAGTGAAAGCGTGGTGGTTTATCTTTGCATTCTATGTTTGACTGTGGCATAAAGAATTTGCTTGATATCATTGATAACTATTTGAAATATGTTGTGATTTAGTAAAGAATTAAAAGATCTAATGTTGAAAACTACATTCAGGTATGAAATACAAGAATATAATAGCATGGAAGGATTTAGAAGTTTAGAATAACCTTGAATGTATTTTTCTTGTAGGTTCATGTTTCGAGGACGAAACATTCTAAGGGGGGGAGAGTTGTTACGACCCCATCTGAGCTTAATTGGTAAACTAGGGTTTACCTAGACAATTGCAAAGATTAATTGGAATAATCATTCTTGAAATATAATTAATGACGATAACACAATTAGGATGTTTTAACTATGATAATAAGTTTAAATATTCTTTTGTCTTGAGAATTAGGGTTTGAGAAGCATAAACCCTAATCGGCCCAAAATAGGGTTTTGATGATACATGAATACAGAATTTGATAAGTAGAATGTCTCACTAAATGATTTTTAGTATTTTATGTGTAACTCTGATTTACTTCAAATTTGGATATGATTTGGATATATAAAATATAAACAACATTGGAAAATATCATAATTTTTGAAGAATGCTCTGACCTGTTTGTCGGCCGAGTTTCAAACTCGACCGATCACAATTTCAGAATTTTACAGCAGTGTGGTAATTGAATTTTATCTTTTTATTGGTATATCTAATTGATCTCAAATTTTAAAAGTATTTGATAAATACAATTTTAGACACTCTGTTAAATTGGCATAATTTTTGGATGACTTTTGAATCCCTACATTAAGGGTGTCGGTCGAGTTTGTACAGGACAAACTCGGCCGAATATATTGCTGACTGCAATATAGTAGTGCACTGTTCTATTTTTAATTATTTATTGGTAACTCTAAATGATCTCAAATTTTAACTGAAGCTTTATAGAACAATTATAAACAACTTGATAAATTCCCATAATTGTTGGAGAATGTTTGATCTCTGAAATAAACGAATTACAGTAACTTTTGTATAACTGAATATTCAGCCTATATAATTAAAGTTAAGTGTTGGGTCAATATGCAATTGACCACCGCAGCTCAATTGACTTATATGAACGACCACACACACAATCAGCTCTCATTCTTCGTCATTAATTCCAGAGAAACGAGCTCCTAGAGAGAGAGGGAGAATTAGGGCTTGAGTGAAGAAAGTGGGGGAATTGCTGAATTAGGGTTCTGCGGTCCCAAGAGTGGTGAAATCAAGTAAGTTTGGATCCTTTGCATAGACTTTTATGGTGAATCTTCTCTCTCATGTCAAGATTCTGTCCATGCTCTGATTTGATCCAAGATGATGTCGAAATTTACTCTTTTCTCACCCTTTCTTCATAATCCCTCATTTTCAAGGTTTCCGAGTTGAATGGAAGAAGAATTGGGAGATTTGCTAGGGATTTGATAGGAATTCGAGATTCCCTGAGTTGAGCTGCAGTTGTGAGGTGTTTTCACACCTTAGGGTGAGTGGGTTCTTCCTTCAAACATTCTAATGCACGAATTTGATTATAACATCCAAATCCCTAAATGCTTAGCATGTGAATTCTAAATCCTGAAATGTCTGTTTGATTTAAGTTATTGTAAATTGATATGATACGGATTCCTTCTCTGTTTGAACGACTCTTTGATGGTAGATTCATATCAGATACGTATACAAAACTTCCTAGTGAGGATGCTTTTAGATTTATATCAAATGATGTAATTAGGGTTTGACCTAATTGAGATATCGCTAGAGTTTCAACCTTATTGAAAAGGACTAGTAATCCTATAAGTGGTTAGGATGTACCACATGGGTTATCTTAATTGAATTTTATTCTTGATACCTGATATCTCAGTGAATGGTATGAAAATCTAAATTTAGTTGAATTTCCATGGTTTCATACATATATCGATTGTATATGATTTGTTGAAACAATCTTTATCTCGTGAATGCTTATATCCTATGAAATCCTTATGAGAGCCATATGAAAAGGTGAATGAGGCAAATGCAACCCTAAGAGTAGGGTGTTGGCATGTGATAAATGATTAAGGCAAATGAAACCCTAAGAATAGGGTGTTCAATGAATCATTCTATGGTAATATAAAAGATCTCGATATGAGATATGGTGATGCTTAATTGTTGAATTGTATGTTTCTAGTGCATTTAACTTTATATGCTTGTTCTCTCTGAGTTGATATCTACATACTGCAGGGCTTCTTATATTTCAATATATATCTCGTAAATTGCAGGTGATGAGATATGACATGCCCTAGAAAGGGATGTTACTGAGATATGATATATGTTGAATACATGAGTTTTGACGTTGCTATGTGATATTTCTGTTAAATTGTTTATCTGTTAATCAGTTAATAGACCTAGATGCCCTAACACTGTAGAACCCCTAAGAGGTATCTGCAACTTAGGGGTGAAACTCGTGTCCAACATCAACCGGTTGAGTAATTCTGGTGGCACGAGGATGGAAAGAAAGGCAGTGTCCAACAACAATCGTGCTTGTGTCACGATGGCACTGCGATAACAAAAGAAAACACGGTTATCTAACACCATTCGTGCTTGTGTCGCGAAGGTAACCCTGTGACTCTCCACCGGTGTACTCAGGTTTAAGGAGGAGTCGAGAGCACACGTGGTTGTGCAGCACACGTGGATGTGCGATGAGGCCATAGAGCCTGTGTCATGTGCAGACCAGGGCGAGTAGTCAGACTTAGCACTTCCCGGGTGTGTCGCTAAGTCTTGTACGGTGGGACCGTAGCATGGACTTGTTGCGGATCTTTATATGCAGAGTACACTGCATATATTTAGGGCATAATATAAAATACGATCATATAGGTTCACAGAGTTCTTTATAAATGAAAGAGTTAAGGAAGACTAGAAGTATAGTCTTCTTGTAGTTATTCTTTGGATGCAATATTTACATTCTTTGTTATTTCAATTATATTGTTTTAGAACTGCTCAGTGTAGTATTTATTGTTGTTAAATTTCATATCGTTTACTCAAATTGTATATGTAATCACTTTAGTGCATTAGTCTGTTTCCATGAAGTACTCATTCACTGAGCGAGTAGGCTCACCCCTCTACTCAAACATTTTAGGGTTAACCGCGTGAACTTGAAGATGATCAGAGCGTCAGAGTAGATCTGCCATAGGAGTCAAGTATGAGATTAGTTGAGTCAGTCGGTCCTTGTCACTCTAGGTCCTCAGTAAGAGTTAAGAGAGAGAGTTGTAATTACAATGTGTAATATTGTTCCTCTTTGATATGTATGCTAATTAGCAAGTTTCATGTGCATAATGTGTGAAAGACATCGTGAATGCTTACACATGTATCTTTACTATTGAAGTCTGATTAGTAAATGAAATGTTCAGATTCCATTGTTAATATGTTATGTGATTCAATGCGGGGAAACAAGAGTTTTAAAGATAAGAAAAAGTTAAGGGTGTTCTTTGTGTTGCATACAAATCCCATCTTATGCCCCAATCTCATGATTTGAGGAAATTGTGAGATCGGGGTGTAACATCGGTTGTGCCTTCTAATCTGTTGATATAATACTAGGATTCCTTGTTACTTGTACCAACTATCTCATTAGTTGTACATTTTCTCATCATAAAGAGAAGCTACTTATCAAGTAAGAATTTATTTTAAAGATATCTTTAATTGTTATGTTTATGCAAAGCATAAACCCCTAACATATGATGTTCATATTATTTTATGTATAATTAAACCGATTTCATGGTTGACCATTCCAGGTAGCCAACATAAATCATTTGATATTTTTTAGATACCAGAATCTCTTACCTTGGTATCTATCACATGTGTTGAAAACACATCACATATTTGTCTTTCTTCCATCTTGAGACAGTACTTGTTACACATATTCTTTTCTTGGAACCAAAGTCCAAGACACACTGATACTTATCTAAGTATCCAAAAACACTTTTTTTTAAATTATGCACATCAAGTGTCCAAAGATCCACTTGATTTCTATGTCCCTGAGAGGAAAGAAAACAAGGAATCATATTCTTCTTGTTATCTCCTGAATTTTCATCTATTCATGATTCATTTACTCTTTTCTCATCCTAGGTTCCTTGCCCTCAACATAGGAATTTATAAGGATGTTTACATAACATTATTCCTTTCTTTGTTATTATCTAACATGTTCATGAGCATCTTATGATCTCATCACATTTCCCATTTCCACATTATGGAAAAAGATCTTTATTATACTTACAAACTTTATTAGACATAGATCATTTCCCTTGTTCTCATTCTTATCTTATGAGAAGTATACTTTTTACTTCCTCATACACACATACTCATCTGAGATTATCTCATAATTCTCTTTCTTGTGCTTAGGATATGACACATTTATCCATACCATATTTCTAATTTCATGATACTCATTAGATTGTCTCAGAATGACTACTTTATCATAGCAATAAAAAAGATAACAATCTAAGAGTTTCCATACTCACTTTATCATCAATAGTTGTATACTTGGATAGGGTATATAAATACTGAGATTAAGTGGTATGCACTTTGTATACTATCATATTCCTTCCTTTTCATATTATCACAAGTATAAGATTTAACATTCCTGGATTTTATCCAGGCATCTCTTCTATACCTCATCCTTTTTCATAGAGGTAAGAACAATATGAAACATCTATGATGTTACTGTACAAAATGTAAGTCCTCATATGACTAATCAAGGAAAACTCAATCAATTACTTTCTCAATTTAACTCAGGAAATCATAAAAAGACATTTTAAAATGACATTATTTTGTCTAACATGTCATGATTCGTGGATGGTTCACTACCTCAGGTTGATTCTGCCTCAGGGGTTGATTCACCATAACATTTCTGGCTGAGCAATCTCTTTCCAGATGTCCTACCTGTCTACATTGGTAACAAGTTCTAGGCTTTAGATGTGGTCTAGAAGGTTCTTTACCCTTTCCAAGTAGCCATTGCCTTGGTGCACTAGGCTCTAGTTGTACTGGTGGTACCAGAAACTTATTCCTTTTGGAACTACTAGGCCTCTGTTCCTGAGTTTGGATAGGACTTTTCTCAATCATCACCTTATTTATCTTCTCTGGGAAATACCTTCTGATATGTCCAGGTTTCCTACACTTGTGCCAGACCCTGATTTCAGATTGTATCCTATTCCTTTCATCATTTTCTATTGCTTCAACCTGCTGGTGTTGATTACGTATCCTGTTGATGTCCAAAACATCGTCATTGGGGACTGGTAATCTAGGTTGTATTGCTAATGCTTGATCCACTATATACATCATGGTTGCCCTAAGTTGTCAAACAGTGATACCTAAAGAAGGATTTCTTATCATAGTTGGATCAACTTGAGGGTTCTCAAGCAATTGTTCCTCTCTTGCCTGATCCCATGCACCTCTTCTTGGTGTAACATTGCTTCTTTCTGTAGCATAATCCTCATGTGACCCAACCACCTTCTAGTTCTTCTTCTCCTTTATGAGCAGAAAACACTATCAGATACACTGGAAGACACTAGAACAGACTCTACTACCTTAATCCTATGTCTCTTTAGACTCAGTGAACCTAGAGCTCTGATACCACTAAAATTATGGCATCCAACTCACAAAACATGATTAACTAATATGGAAGTCATCACTAACAGCAGAAATACTGAAAATAACTAAAAATTAAAACTTTTTGCAAAGAGATCCAAACATGGGAAAACTCTTTCATCAAGAACCAATGTATAACATTTACATCCTGGTTCATAAGTACATAACTTGTACCATTTATTCTCAAGGATTACAACATCAGCTGCCTTATTAACATTATATACAGACAACATAAGAACCTTGAGGCATCAAGCCAAAATCTCATATCGTTTCATTAAAAGCACTAACTACTAACTCCGAGGACCTGAGAGTACAGAGACGACCCATAGGACTCTATACAAAACTTAACAGCTAGTCTCTCCACCTGAGTTATCACTGATGTCCCTGATGCTACTGCTGCTGTCCTTTCCCTACAATAGGGTTTCTGCTTCTTTGTCCACATTCACCTAAAACTGTTAGATCCCATGGGGGTGAGACAATTTGTAAATTTGCCCAGTGAGAAATATAACTCTCCGCCAAAACATTATTATTACAGTTTATTAGAGTAAAATTGAGCAGAAGGATTTTATATATATTTAGCAGTAGATAAATCAATGTATGAGCAGAGTAAAGTAATCTCCTTTCCTAAGGAGAACATTGCATCTACCCATGGTAGAGTTGTAATTCATCTGCCTACTTGCAATGAATATAAAAAGATATAAATAACATCTATCAACTAGAGATGCATAAAAGAAATGTAACATCAACCAATAAATTTCCGTATTCAATCCTTAAGCAAACATGCTATACGGCTGATTACATTTTACAATCACACTTATGCCCTGAGGAGATGAGGTATACTGCTCATACTCCAACCGACCATTGCAAAGTCAAAATCAGTACCATACAAGATCAATGGAAGAGCCGACTTCTAAGACCTCCCACATCTCGGTCAGTGTGAGACCACATGCAGGACATCTTGTGTCTCTTCTAGATAGCTTTCCAGGGTATACTGGCAACTTCGCTATAGAGTTACAGTGGCGGCTGTACTCTCTTCACAATCTAGAGACTTCATGTTTACCTCCATCGATCTGACATTAATATTATTGGGAGATGTGTACTGCATCTATCCCAATCATCGGGAGATTCTTGATACATCCATCCCGGTAAAAATAATGAAGGATTGAGAGGTTTAATGTTTACCTTCCATCAATTCCCCCATTTGGACGTAAGGATATGTTCGCCCATCAACCCCCACATATTAAAAAATATGCATTCTGGGTTTTGCCGTGGAGCAACCCGTTTCACCATCAGTAATTACTGATACTGATGGATCTATGGTCAGGGCTCTACATTATATCATTTCACTTGATTAATTAAGTACGTTAGCATATTCTTTTAGCATCAATCAAGTTCTCAAACAGGAATTATTGTGACAAATACTACAAAGAAACATGTAAACTCTTATCAATGGCGTTACCAGAACTTATAATATTTTGGGATCTTAATCCCTTATCTCATAACTTGAAAGTTAACATCTCATAGCAACATCATTATCTTACTTATCAAATATGGGTATTCATACCCTCAGTTCATCACTAATCACTGTTACCACTTGTTAGGTAACTATTACCTCTAGGTCCTCAGACTGAGGTATACATGATACTTGTTACACAAGCATCTCACATGGCTCACAAGGCCATAAAGTGTCTTGTCACCTTTCACTAGGCAACAGCTTGTTCATATGGATCACAAGGCCAATCAATATCTATATCAAATAATCATCATAGCTCATATCTGACTATGCTTATCATATCATGATACCTGTATGGTTGATACACATGATAACATCCATCAAAATCACTTATCACATCATGTGATACAATAGTAACACCACCATTCCTTTATCAGGATTAGGGTTTACTATCAGATAGGATTTTCCATTCCATTACCCAATTTAGGGTTAGGATTTCCCATTTCACATTAATTAGTATTTCATGATTATATTATCTATCCAACCCTAATTTATTGTTCCATTCCTCTAGGAGCATTAAATAATATCATAAGTATTTACTCATGATCATTACTCTCATCTTATATCATTAATGATTGTCAATTCAAGGTATGAGTTCATCTCTCAACCTTACCATGGTATGTTTATACCATACTCATTATCTTGGCTTAACCCCTTTCTCATAGTATGTTAGTTAACACTTATCAATGTGCATTGAATTCATTACATCTTCATTGTAACAATTTACATAACACACACTTCTTGTGTTTCTTACCCAAGTATATTGGATTTGAGGTGCATCAAGGTATATCAACCTTGAAATGCTAAATGTGATATCTATCATGTCTTGATGTATCACTTTTCTCCTCATTTCCATCTTACTTAAGTTAATCAACTGACCTTGTATTAAGGTATTTCCCTCTTAATACTTTAACCACTAACCTATCACCTTTATCATGTAGTGCATAGGTCACCCATTTGAATTTGTACAACTATCTTTAATGATACAGACTTATCTCAAGTTAAGGCATTGCTTGCTATAAGGTTACCTATGATCAATCGCTTTAGGTACTTCCCTTATCAATGTAATAATCACTATTCCATTATTTGGATTAGGTCTCCCATACCATCACCCTTTATTAGGGTTTAGGGTTTCACATACTATCATACTTCATTAGGGTTAGGATTGCATATAGCATAACTCTTCATTAGGCTTTCATATCACATTACCCATAATTAGGGTTCACTACTACAGAAACAACATTCAATGTCGCTTTTCTGGGCGTCAGTTATTTAGGAAACCCGGCACCTATAACATTCAACGTCGGTGATTTAGGAAAACCAACGTCTATATTCAAAGACCAGCCAGACACAGGTATTGCTTTGTATTCAGCGTCTGCTGGGTAAAACAAAACTGACGCCTAAAATCGCCCAAGAAATCCAATTTTTGAGCGAAAAAAATTGGCCCCAAAGTGTCACATACAACGTCGGTTTTTTAACTGCTAACCGACGCCTATATAAGATGAAAATTTGCGCAAAAAGTTCCAATTTCAGTGTCGGTTATCCTTTGATAACCGACGCTGATAATGGTTCCCGCCAAATGATTTAGGGCAAAGATTGTCTAATTGGACGTCGGTTTTTTACTATCAACTGACGCTTAAGAGTAAAAGGTGTCGGTTTTGTAGATAACCGACGCCGTTTACAAACTTAATAGACCCGTATCACCCGAGTCTTCCCCTTTCTTCTGTTTCATCATGATAAATTTCTCTGCTGCTCGCCGCTCGCCTAAAATCGCCCGACGACCCCCGCTGCTGCTCGTCGCCGCTGCTGCTAGTGCGCCTCTGCTCGCCGCCGCCACGTCCTCTTTCTCCTGCTGCCGCCACTGTTGCTCGCCGCTCTACTTTGCACTTCTCCTGGTGTCGTTCTGCTTGTCGCTCGCCCTGGTGCCGTTCTGCTCGCCGGTCACCGCTGCACCTGCCTGCCCTGCCGCCGCTGGTTCTGGAGCTCGCCGGCCGCCGCTACTGGACCGCCACGCTACTTGTAGACCTCACCGGCTACCGCCACTGCTGCTGGAGGTCCGTTGTTGTTGCTCACCTACTTGTCCGCCGTCTCTACTGAAAGGTATGCTTCCTCCAGTACTGCTCTGCCACCGCTGTCTAGTTGTGCATACCTGGGAGTTATCAGGAACACCTAAATGAATGTCTAACACCTAGATGAATATCTAGTTGTGTATCTAATTTGGATGTATATGATGAACCTAGATTTAGAGAGGACATGCTATAGTATTTTCCTAGTTTGGTGAAAGATTCTGAATCATGTGTATCACATGGGATTCTTATCCTCAACACAATGGACTGCAATATATGCATCTAATGCCTTAAATGGAAGACTCTAATGTTATAAAATCCCATCAAAGTAGGTAGAAACAACTTATATATATTCAGATCTTAATAATTCCATGAAGTGCACATTATCTTACTCAGGAAAAGTATGTGTATAATGTGGGATTAGTTCCATATAATGGTTCTATTTTAGTAAGTCTATTCACAAGGTCTGTGTGTGATAGAAAAGCTCTTTACTCTATGTCAAATTCAAATGTTGCTTTTGTTATATATTGGGCATGCTACTTAATTTTCTATCACGAGTTTTGTTACAAATATATGAATATTAGGTTAAGGACATGTTTCTATTGTGACATGTTGAGTTTTTTGCTATGTTATACCCACCACGATTTGTGTTATAAAATAATACATTGGTTAATTTAGGAAGCATTTATATGTTGTTATGGCTATCCATGAGTGTTTTTATAAGAAAATTGTGTGTTGAATGGGGTTGTGGACAAGGGACTGGTGTTATATTTTGTTGGCCTAGAAATCCGTCCAAGATTTACTCATTATGAGTAAATCTTGGATAGTCCCTGGTTTGGGACTATTCTTGAACACCTAATCTCACTTAGGATGTAAGTGTATAATGTGTATTGGGTTTTTGAGAAAATTTCGATAGCATTTCCCCGTTTGTTCTCTAAGTACATATGTACTTAGAGAATAGCGGGGAAATGCTGCCGAAATTTTCTTGAAAACCCAATACACATTATACACTTACTAGTGAGATTAGGTGTTCAAGGATGGGATATGTGGTACACATTCATTATATATAAGAATGACATCACATGTATTTGTTGGCTTAGAAACCCGTCCAAGATTTACTCATTAGGTGTTCAAGGATGGGATATGTGGTACACATTTATTATATATAAGAATGCCATCACATGTATTTGTTGGCTTAGAAACCCGTCCAAGAATAGTCCCCGGTTTGGGACTGTTCTTGAACACCTAATCTCACTTAGGATGTAAGTGTATAATGTGTATTGGGTTTTCGAGAAAATTTTGGTAGCACTTCCCCGTTTTTTCTCTAAGTACATATGTACTTAGAGAACAGCGGGGAAATGCTGCCGAAATTTTCTTGAAAACCCAGTACACATTATACACTTACTAGTGAGATTAGGTGTTCAAGGATGGGATAGGTGGTACACATTTATTATATATAAGAATGACATCACATGTATTTGTTAACCATAGACCCTAATCTTGTCCTAATATATACTTGTTTTCTCTTTGATCATAGAATGGATAGATCATGGATGTCCATTCGCAATCGCTGCACCCCAGAGTTTATATGTGGTCTTGATCAGTTTATTAGATTTGCCGAGGAACATAGGAAAGAACCTGGAGATAGGTTCTACTGTCCATGTAGGCATTGTGGTAACAACTTGAAAGTCAGCACTAGTGATGAAATCAAAAGTCATGTCATGTGCAACGGGATTGTACAAGGCTATACAGAATGGCACTGGCATGGAGAGATTTCAAACTCAAAACCAGTAGATGTCGATAGTAGTGCTTGGGTGGAAGAAGAAATTGCCTCCGATGACGTAGATGTGAACGAACCAGTTCCATTAGACATCGTTGATGCGATGCTGGATAGTTGTAGGGTAGAGCACACCGATCCACCTCCTATCTTTAGAAACATTGTGCATGATGCTGAGATACCGTTATACACAGGATGTGCTAAGTTTACAAAGCTTAGGACTGTGTTGAGATTGTATAAGTTGAAATCTAACAATAGATGGAGCGACAAAAGCTTCACTTTATTGTTGACTTTGTTGAAAGAAATGCTTCCTGAAGGAAACGAGCTACCAATCTCAACATACCAGGTAAAGAAATTGTTGTGCCCAATGGGAATGGAGGCCAAGAAGATGCATGCATGCCCGAATGATTGTGTATTATTTCAAAATGACTATGTGGATTTGAATGATTATCCAAAATGTGGTGCGTCGCGATATAAATTGACGACTTCGGGGGAGTCCAAAACTGGTTCTCCTGCCAAGGTGATGTGGTATCTACCTATAATATCATGGTTTCAACGCTTGCTTGCAAATCCAAAAGATGCGAAGAATTTGAGGTGGCATGCAGATGTTAAGAAAAATAATGATGGGATCCCACGACATGCGTCTGATTCCCCACAGTGGAAGAAGATTGATCTATTGTACCCCGAATTTGGTGAAGAAGATAGGAATCTAAGACTTGGGCTTTGTACAGATGGGATGAATCCGTACGGGACATTGAGAAGCCAACATAGCACTTGGCCAGTCATGCTTGTTATATACAATCTTCCTCCCTGGCTGTATATGAAAAATAAGTATGTTATGCTGTCGTTGTTGATATCGGGCCCTAAACAACCCAGAAATGATATCTATGTTTATCTTGAACCTCTGATTAATGACTTAAGGAAACTTTGGGCTGAAGGTGTGATGACCTATGATGCTTCAGGAAGAGAGACATTTCATTTGCACGCTATGTTGTTTTGCACTATTAATGACTTTCCAGCATCCGGGAATTTGTTTGGATATAGTGTCAAAGGAGCTAAAGTGTGTCCTATATGTGAAGAAACACTGATTCAATAAGACTAAAACATGGCGACAAGACTGTATATCTTGGTCATCGAAGGTTTCTTTCAAAATTCTTCATTCAAGAAGAAGTCAATATTTTGGGATCTTCCTTATTGGAGTTCTTTGATAGTCAGGCATTGTATCGATGTAATGTATGTTAAGAAAAATGTATGTGATAGTGTAATTGGTACTCTATTAAATATGCCATGTAAGACTAAAGTGGGATAAAATCCAGACTGGACCTATGTGAAATGGGAATAAGGTCAGAATTAACAGAATTACGTGAAATGGGTAATAAAAGAACATACTTACCTCCCGCTTGTTACACGTTGTCTAGAAAGGAGAAGAAAGCTTTTTGTGAATGCTTGGTAAATGTTAAGGTGCCACATGGTTACTCATCCAACATCCGTAGATTGGTATCAATGAAAGATTTGAAGTTGATAGGTCTTAAATCTCATGATTGTCACAATCTAATGCAACAAATATTGCCCGTGGCAATTCAATCTATATTGCCGAAGCATGTAAGGTTTGCAATCACCAGACTTTGTTTCTTTTTCAACAGTCTATGCAGCAAAGTTATTGACCCTGATACTCTCGATAATTTGCAAAGAGAAGTGGTTGTTACCCTATGTCAGCTTGAGATGTATTTTCCTCCTTCGTTCTTTGATATCATGGTACATCTTGTTGTCCACTTGACTAGGGAAGTGAAAATGTTGGGACCAGTTTTCTTGAATTGGATGTATCCCTTTGAATGATACATGAGCATTTTTAAAGGTGATGTTCGAAACTGTTATCGGCCTGAAGGGAGTATTATTGAAGGTTATGTGGTGAGAGAGGTTATGGATTTTTGCAATGACTTTCTGAGTGGTAATAACACTCCTATTAATGACAAGAATATTGAGGAGGGAAAAGGAATTTTGGGATCACGGGTGAAAGTAATCAGCCATGAGCAGTTGGAACAAGGTCACTTGTATATTTTACACAACATGGACGAAGTGAGTGTTTATATCGAGGAACATACCAATTTCATCAAGAGACAACATCCTCGAGCAAGTTCAATGTGGCTTGCTAGAGAGCATAACAAGACTTTTACTAAGTGGTTTGAAGATAAAGTCTTATATCAACTATCTCTAACACCAAATGATATTACGGAAACTATCAAATGCCTCGCCTTTAAACCAAAACCGAATGTTATGTCTTATGAAGGGTTTGACATTAATGGGTTCACATATTACACAAAGCGCCAAGTTGATAAGAGTGTCATCCAAAACAGTGGGGTCACTCTTCAAGCGTCGACTATGTATTTTGCAAGTGCAAAGGATAAGAGTCCACGTGAAGCTAAAATGTCATATTACAGTGTCATTGAAGACATGGGAGTTTGACTACATAGATTTCAGAATTCCGCTCTTTAAATGTAATTGGGTTGATAACACCAAAGGAGTTATAGTGGATGAATTGGGTTTCAGTTTAGTGAACTTTGAAAAGATTGGCGAGAAGGGTGAACCATTCATATTGGCATCATAGGAGAAACAAGTATTCTATATCGATGATCCTACAAATGATAAATGGTCGGTTGTTCTTCATGGTAAAAGACAGTTCATTGAAGATCCTATAGATGAAGAAGAGTACTATGATAAGTATGATGACTCCAGTCCATTCTCAGTTGGGTTGCCAACTCCACAAAATATTGAAGCTAATGATGACTTATATGTGTGCAGAGATCACAATGAAGGATTGTTAATTGATAAAAGATCCAATTTTAGAGGCATGCATGTTTATATTTTTTTATTGAAGCTAAATGTTTGCTTTTTTCATATCAATATTATTTTTAGATTGGATGTTTCATTATCTTCTAGTTAATACAAATGCTAAATGTTTGCCTTTTTAATGACATTTTCAGATGGTTGACCATGATGAGCATGATGTCCATGATGAGCATGAAGTCCATGATGAGCATGATGTCCACGATGAGCATGGCGAGGATACCAATGTAAGTTCTAAAAACATATCCTATATTTATATAAAATTCATTATCTTCTAGTTATGTCATATATCCTATATTTCTATATTGGGCTAATTCAGTGTGTTTATTTTTGTCAAATTTTAGGTTGATGATGCACATGTACCCACTGAAGCACTGGAGGAACTTGATGCGCATCACCAAAAACTTAACAAGAAAAGGGGCATCACTCTGTTGAAGAAGTTAATAGCGCTAAGTGGCAGTGGATCCAGATTGGCTGTGGAGTTTGATAATGGAGGAAATGCAATTGGAATGAACCGCAATAATTTTGTAAACTATCTTGGGATTGTCACTCGAAGCCATTGTGATGTTAAGTATGATAATTGGCATAAAGTTCCTCAGGCGAATAAATACATGATATGGAAGGATTTATGTGTGAGTTATTATTATTTGCAATTCTATTTTATAGATTACAAATTCTATTATTTGCAATTCTATTTTTGGATACTAGTTAATAGCAATTCTATTTTATGGAATATGTTTGCATTGGATGAAAAGCTGCATCGTAAAAGCATGATGCAACGCGCTGGAAAGATGGTAAGGAATTATAGGACAAATCTCAACAGAGAATACATAAAAGATGGTGATAAGAAGAAGAAGTCAGCCCTTGAACAGTGGAACTTCTTGGACAAAGAAGATTGGGACACGTTTGTTGCTTCAAGAAAATCTAAAGAATTCAGGGTATTAAGTGAGGCACAAAAAGCAAGGCGTGCACTGAATGTGCATGACCACACTATGGGTCCCAAGGGCTATGCAAGCATTTGCCAAAGACTACAGGAGGAGTCTGCTGCTACTCAGGAGTCCTCTACTACATGTGCCACACCCATGCCTCGCCATGATGTCTGTATAGCTGGGAGGCAAAACAAGAAGGGTGAAATAAAGAAGCCCGTAATTGCTAAGGAGGCTGTGAAAATGGTAAAATACAACTCTTAGAGCAATCATTTGAATATTGATTATTTGTGGTATTAACTTACCAATTTCTGTTGATGGTGATTAGCGGGAGCTGCACGGCGGCTGTGAAAATGGTAAAATACAACTCTTAGAGCCCGTAACTTACCAACTCCAGGATGCTCTGGGTTACCCAGAGCAACTGTCAATTCATTCCTTGTGTCCAGAGTGGGACTTTCACAAGAAGAGGTAACCTATTCTTTTTTTTAGAATGTTACTGTAAAAGCGAATTCAATAATAAGAAGCTAATGTTTCTTTTATCCATGTATAGGAGAATAAAAGAGTCGAGGATATAGTTGCTAAGAAGGTCAAGGAAGAAATGCTGCGGTGGCAGGCATCTCAGGCTTCCAATCAGCCTATGGCGACCCGCTCTTCTCTTGATGCACAGACTAAGAGTAATCCTGTAGACCCACCGCCTAACACATCTGTTGTAAGTATTGTTTATGACATTGTATCTAGTCTTTTCAAGATGATATGTATATATGTATAACATTCTTTACGTAAATTTGTAGGCGTTGAAGTCATGCCGCTTAAGAATGCAAGAATATATTGTTGCAGAGGCGCATGCTTACCCGTCCCTTCCTGGGGCAACGTTTCATGGGACTCCAATGCCACAGGGATATGTTCGTGTGAGCCCGATACGTGTATTCCCCAATTGGAGGGAAGCTACATTGCCATATGCCCACCCGGATATTGATACACTTGCTGAGGCAGAAGGCGGGGTGATATTGTGGCCCAAAGCAGATGTCGTCTACACTACAGAATTTGTAAGATAAATTTACATTACTTTAGATTGTTAATGTGTATATATGAGGTAAATTGATCTGAAATTATATATACAGGTTAAAAAGAAGACACCCGGAGCATCTAGGCCTCCACCTCCACTTCCTGCATTACCAAGTTGGGTTCCAACTGACCTAAAATACCCGTTAGGTCCTACTTGTAGGGGAATGGCATGTTGTCTATGGGCACATAATATACATTTCCATATAATTGTTTCTTTAGAAGCGAATTATGCAGGTCAATCATACGAAAGCTCTTTATTTATACAAGATATTATTGAGTTGTTTATATATTATTGGATGAATACATCAATCATAGAGACATGGATAAGGTGAGATCTTGTTTATACATCCATATACCTTATGTAAGATCCGGTGATCTGGTTTCTTATATATTAATGCATATGTAATACATGTTTTGCAACTACTTAGTCGAAAATCAATGTAAACAATTTGCATTTGACCATGTGGGGTTTTTGATTCCATCATTGATTAGTATGGTAGATAAAGACCCTAATAGTGTTCAAAAATACTCTATAGATGCTTTTACAATTTTCGGTCAGCAAAAGAAGACGATAATAATAGCTCCATTCAATGTCAAGTAAGTTTACTTTACATATAATTTGGACTTAAGAAAATTACATTTTTATTGTAGATTTTGAGTTATTAATTTTTAACTTTTTTACCTCTAGTGGTAGGCATTGGGAGTTACTAGTTATTCTCCCTGGGACATTCACTGTTTATTATCTAGAGCATGTGGGGAGTAAATTGAATACTAAAATTGGACACGTAATGAGAATGCCATTATTCTGGTGAGAAATATTTCATTTTTATATCCGTCAACATCTGTTATTACATTACTATTTAATTATGCAATTTACTGTGTTACCTTAACATGTAGGGGTTTAGATGCATTCAAAAAGGCTGGAGGAAAGGTCCCCAGGAAAAAGAACCAACCAATAATTTGGGAGAATGTGAAAGTAAGTTCCCGACTCCAATGTATATATTATTTATGTGAACTGTGCTTAGTTGTATTTTTTAATATTTTGTATGTTTCAATTTATAGTGCGCTACACAAGACAATGGCTGGGCATGAACATACTATGTGATGCGATTTACGCAGATGATTATCCAATATGCCGCATTGGACATCGATACCATACATGAGGTATTATATATAGTCTCATTAGTTAGTATGAAATATATCAATCTTATTTTTATATTATTACTTATATATATACATCATTCTCTTTGCAGGTGTTTAAAACTGACCACACTATAGGTAAACACTTAAGAGATGTACATGCTCCATATACGATGGAAGTATTAAATGAAGTAAGAGAAGAATGGGCAAGAGCCATACAAGCAGTGGGGACTGTAAAATATAATTGGGATGCTGATAGCGATGTTGAATGATATTTTGTAAATGAATATTTCTGAATGTTTATACATGTCTGAATGTTTCTACATGTATTGGAATGTTTCTACATGTGTGAATGTAAGAATTGAATTGATGTTTGAATGTATCTACTTGTGTGAAAAGTATATTTGTTGATTTTGTAGGTTTGTGGCCTGTTTGTTGGCTGATATCAATGGATGTCGTAAACCTGCAGTTCAAAACTAAACTGCAGGTTCTCATCCTGAAACTGATAAGAAAAAAAAAATTAAAACATAGGCGACGGTTATTTATAGAAAACTGTCATCAAAGGCTTACAACGTCGGTTGTGGGATAAAACTGCCGCCTAATGTGATAAACAACCCGACCGTGCAGGAAAGCACGGTCGTGGTGGGAAATGGTGTCGGTTATTAGTATAAAACCAACGCCTATAGTACCACGGCCGTGGCGTCTGAGAATACGACGTCAGTTTTTTAGTTGCAAACCGACGCAGATAGTGTCCTAGATGGCGCCCTTTTTGTGGCGTGAAGCCTTTTGGCGTTGACTTACTATAAATAACCGACGCCTATCGGTGCCCTGCTGGCATGTTTTCGGCGGCGCGAAGCCTTTTGGCATCGGTTATAAAACTGATGCCTAAGAGTTCGACCTTTAGCGGCACCCACATAGGCGTCACTCTAGAACCGTCGCTAAAAGGGAATAAACAACCGGCGCAAAAGGCATGTTCTGTAGTAGTGGTTTACTATTCATCCCAACTAGGGTTTCTCATGGCATCACCCTCAATTAGGGTTTCTCATGGAATCAACCTCAATTAGGGTTTCTCATGGAATCACCCTCAATTAGGGTTTCTCATATAACTTTACCCGAAATTAGGGTTTCATGAAGTATCTTCTTAAATTAGGGTTTTTCATGATGTTACCCTGATTTGGGATTTCCCATATTATCATCCTAGTTTAGAGTTACACCATTACCCTAGATTAGGGTTACATCTGATATTGCCCTAAATTAGGGTTAGGGCTCTACAACCTTCTTGATTAGGTTTTCATAATCTCTTCATTAAGGATCATACCCTAATTACATAATTATTCAAATTGAAGGTGTTAAGGCTTGACCTTTACATGATTATTATACATGTATGAATTCCTCTCTCTTTCATCCTCTCTAGGATGTCTACTACTCGATTCTTGATTAGATTGAGTCTACTCTTTATTCAAATTCGTGCATTTAGGGTTAGCATGATGTATTGAATTATTGCATCATTATACATTAATGATTAATCCCATTAAGGGTACCAATTATTTAGGTACATTAGGTGTCCAAATGGTTTGATCAATTGAACCTTCAATTGCATGAGGTATCCAATTGGATTGACCGAGTTGTACTTCAAATGATTTTGATTACTTAGACCCCAAACGGTCTTGGTCTCTTAGAGCTCAAACGGTTTGAAACCGTTTGGGCAAATTGCCCTTGAAACCGTTTAAGCAAGAAGTGCATTGAAACCGAATGGACTTGGGTATCCAAAGGGTTTGAGATCGTTTTGACCCAAACGTTCTTGATACTGTTTGGACCCAAATGGTCTTGAGACCATTTGGTCCAAACCTCCTAAAAACCGAATGGACCAAAAAGGTCTTTCAACAGTTAAACAGTTCAAGGTTTCAATCAATGAACCAACTATAAATTGAATCCTTGATTCATTCATCAATTGAACTATTGAATCATCCTTCAATTGGTCTATCAATTAGGGTTTTGAACCCAATTTAACTAGGATTTATAATCAAGAAGCCTTCAATTAGGGTTTTGAAATCGAGGAACCTTCAATGATTAACATTGTGGAACTGATTCAATTGAAATCAATGAATCATCATCAAATTATGATATGACCTGACCTCAAATGGTCTTAAGGTCATTTGGATGACCTCCAAATGGTCTTGAGACCGTTTGCCCCATCCCATCATTAAAATTTGTGAAATTCAATAAGGGTTTAGATCATTGGATTGATCATCAAATTAACTATTAATTGCATTTCAATTTGATATCTATGGATCTTCAATTACTCAACCATACTCAACCCTAGACCTCCAAATGGTATTGGTTGACCTCCAAACGGTCTTGAGACGGTTTGGGGTGATCTCCAAATAGTCTTGAGACCGTTTGGATTAATCAACCCAAAGTTATAAATCAACCAATTGAAATTTCAGCACTTAACCCGATTGGGGTTTGATAATTGATTAACCTTCAACTGATGAACCCTTTGGAACTAATCAATTGAATTTAATGGGTCATCAACCATCAACATCAGCCTATGAGCTCCAAATGGTCAACCATTTCAAACGGTCAACCACTCCAAACGGTTTGAAACCGTTTGGTTTCTAACGGTTTGATGAAATCGTTTAACCAATTTCAATGAAGCTGATTGGTTTCCAACTTTTGAAACCGTTTGTCTAGGATATTTTGGAGGTGTGTGCTTAGGATGATGTCATCATCATCAAGATATGATCCTTCATATTTTTATGTAATTTTCATGGTGGTTCTATTGATTTGATCAAGTGAATTTCAAGAAGAACAAATGATGAACAATTGATAAGGAATTGAAGGCAATAACAATAGTAAGGGTTCAAGTTATAAAACTCGCCTCCAATTGAGCTTCAAAGCTCCAAGCTCACGTCAATAATGGTAGATGCAACTCCTTTCACTATCCCAATGCTCTTCCTCAAGCTTTGAGTGAAAAGGAATGGTTAGAATTGAAGATGGGATCGAGATAAGAAGAAATCATGCATTGATTTTTGATTTCCACCATGGAATTAAGGTGAAAAGAGGTCATGGAGATTACCAACAGGTTGGGGGTCGTCCTCCTGATCCTCCAAAGATTCCTTGGTCATTTTTCAAGCAAGAGAAGAAGTGGATTAGAAAAAGCCTTTGGTTTGAGCTGTAAAAGGTGTTTTTATAAGAAAATCAATGAGAGAGAAAATGCCTTATAAAAATCTTTTAATTCCAAAATTGGTGCCACCTCTTCCTCCTCAATTCCGTGAATGAAAAGATATCTTCCTTATCTCAGAATTCCCTTCCATTATCCATGAATTAAGGGAAAAGAAATTAAGCACCTTAATCATATTATACTAATATCCCATTTTAGTGGATATTACTTTTCATTAACTTAATGTGAGTGGGCTCTCCACTCACTTAAGATATTTTCGTGGCCTAGAAAAGGCACAAGGATGTTCAAACTTGAGCAAATTCAACCATCTCGTTTTTGGTTGAAGGCCCTTCAATTAATATATTTGTTTTTGCATTAATTTGAAGTAAAGTTCCATTTATGCTTAAATCTTGATTATTTTAATATTAAGATTCTCTCTCCTCCAAAGTGATTCAAATGAGGCACCCCTCTCATTTTATTTTCTCTAAATGATGCCAAGAAACATGAGGAACCCTCTAGAAGTGATATTTTGCATATTGAACTCTAGGTTTTGGGTAAATTGCACATTACCCCAAAACTAGGTTTTAATGCACAAACATTGCTTTATCAGCTCTTTCTTGGTACTCAGGCTTTTCCCAAGCCATACCTATGAATCATCTTCATTATCATGATGCTTCAACACATGAGGAACATTTAATCATGTAACATTTGCAATTTAACCCCTCAACTTGGGTAATTTGCAATTTAGTCCAAAATAAGCAAACATTGCTTCAATATTATTAAAAAAGGACTAAAATTGAAATATAAGTTCCTCTTGATCCTTAATTACTTTACACAAGATAAAATTAAGGATCTAATTAACTTTCTTAAGCAAAACTCCTAGGGTTAAGGCATAACCCAGGTCAGGGATGTTATACTTCTCCTTGGTTCAACTATTTCTTTAGAATCATCAAATTTAGAAATAGCTTATTCTGAGTCGCCCCCCACATTTGTCATCCTTTACACATACTCAGGAATGGAACCTATGGTAAATGAATCCTCTTGAGATACTTGATTAGGCACACCAGATTTCATGGGAAACACATCCTCAAAGAATGTAGCATCTCGTAATTTCACAATTGTATTGACCTCAATGCCAAAGATATCAGATTTTACAATTAAGAATCTATAGGCATAACTTGTCTCTACATACCCCAAGAATATGGCATCAACCATTTTCGGTCCCAATTTCTTCCTTTTATGTTCAGGGACAAGTACCTTATCAAGGCACCCCCACACTCGAATATATTTGAGACTCGGTTTTCTTCCTCTCCATAACTCAAACAGACTACTCTCTACATGTTTATGAGGAACTCTATTCAGAATATGGCAAGATGTATTCAAAGCTTCCCCCTACATGAAGTAGGGTAGACCTGAGGTCTGGATTAAAGAATTAACCATATCTATTAGGGTTTGTTTTTTACGTTTAGCTATCCCATTAGACTGTGGTGAATAAGGAGCGGTAACCTCATAAACTATACCATGTGATTGGCAAAATTCTAAAAACAAGTTCGAGGTGTATTCTCCTCCCCTATCGGACCTTAATCGTTTACGCATTTTGCCCGTTTGAGTTTCATCTACTTTCTTATAAATTTTAAATTTATCCACTACCTCATCTTTACTTCTAACTAAAAAAACATAACAATATCTACTTACATTGTCAATAAAAGTTATAAAATAACGTTTTTGATCCCAAGTAGCAATTCCATTAAATTCACAAACATTTGTATGCACTAAATCCAAAATTTCCAAATTCATATTCACAGAATGAAAAGGCTTCCTAGGCAGTCTATCTTGCACACATATTTTACATTTATTATTGCTAATTTTAGATTTAGGGATTAAATTTAGATTCATCATACGCTTCATTGAGGCAACATTAACATGTCCCAAATGTGAATGCCAAAAGTCAGATGATACAAGATTCATGCATACAGAACTATAATCATTCAAATTTAAAATGGAATTTGAAATAGGTTCAAGATGAATCCTAAATAAGTTTTCCACATCACATAAATATCCCTTGAAAAAAATAAAGAATCACGAAGGCGTGTAATAATAGCCTTATTACATTTGCAGTCTACTCTATAACCTTCCCTAACTAAAATTACGCCACTAAGGATATTGTGTCGAATGGTTGGAACATGTCTGACCCTGTTAAGAGTCAACACCTTCCCCGAAGGGAACTTCAAGTCCACCCATCTTTTGCCTTTGACTTTTGTGGAGTTGGAATTGCCCAAAGTCACAGACTGACCTCGAGATGCCTCATAAGACACAAACATGGACTTATCAGCACACACATGTACATTAGCCCCAATGTCAATTATCCAATAAACTGGCTCAAAAATAGAAAGGATTTCAGGTTTAATAGACACGTAACCATCATTGAGGTTCAAGGATGTAGTCATCATGTTGACCACAGCCTCCTCAATTGCAGATGCATCAACTTTCTTTACCTTCTTAGAAGGACAATCGTTGTTCAAGTGGCCAACCTGTCCACAAGTCCAACAAGATTTGTTCTTCGGTTTCTTCTCGATCTTGAACTTAGGTTTATGTGCATTCTTAGTTTTCTTATCTTTGGTGGTTTTAGAAGTAGTAAAATTAACAATAGGGTTTGCATCAGTAGGCACCTTGACCGTCTTCTCCTTTAAGTGTTCTTCTTATATGTTTATATCCATCATTAGTTCTTCCATTGAATGTGCCCCTTTGCGGTGCTTTAGAGACATACCAAACGATTCCCATGACTTAGAGAACTTTTCTAGGATAGACATCACAACGAGCTTCTCAGGAAATACCATCTTGGCATCTGAGAGTTCATGAACTAGGAGTTGAAGATCGTGTGTTTGATTAGAAACATACTTACCCTCTACCATCTGAAACTTAAGAAATTTAGACACGCAATACTTTTCCGCACCTTGGTTTCCAGTACTAAAATTCTTAATTAATGATTCCTAAAAAACTTTGGACGTAGTGACAGGTGTCTTTGAGTAAGAGTCATACAACTTGTTATTTAAACCAAACAGAATCAAACTGTGACATGTTTTATCACCCTTCTTCCGATTAGCAATTATATTTGCATTATCACAAATAGTATTACCAGATTTAGGTTCAGTCTCTTCTAAGTACTGATCAAAACCTGCAATATTCAGACAAATTTGCATCTGACTCTACCAACGAGCAAAGTTGGTACCCGTAAATTTTTTAGGCATACTACTGGTATCAATTTTATTTCCAGAACCACCCTGACCAGCCATTGTTAATTAATAACATATAATGATTTCTTTAAGACTGTTGAATAAAATTTAGGTTTTTAAGTCGTTACATGCAACAATGACAGATGCAATGAATTCACGATTACAGGCCAGATCCAGTAAGAAGCAGAAGAATATATGATGCAGGAGAAAGAAAACTAAGTTAGGAACTTGACCAAATCGTTCCTTGAAAAATGAACACATTTTACTTATGCAAATCAGTGTCACACATCCTCCAGGATAGGTGTCGTTCTCCTAGTCGACCCAGTTACAAACCTAAAGAGAAGTGTCACGTTTGCATAGATGATAAATGTTACAGACGAACAGATACACCACCACCAGTGCAACCCAGCAACTGCAGGAACCACAGCCTGATAGATTACATCTTGAAGGAAGTGGGAGAAAGACTTTGTCGCTTCCAGGAGAGAGATCTCCAAGTGACAAGAAGGAGCAACTATGGTAGACTCTGGGATTAGGGCTCGCAAAACACTCGCACGAACGACTGACATTAGTGTTTGAAAGATATGTTTAACCCTAATGATCGGAGGTCTATTTATAGCCTTACGTGCCCCACTAATCATATTCCTATTAAGGCGCGACCACTCGGTTGCTCTTGTACATATTGTGGAATGTTTCGCAAAAGAGACACTTTCTAGTTAGGATTAATAAATCCAAACAGGAAAGAACAAATTAATTAAACAAATAATTAATTTATGTAGTTGTATCCTTGTGCAAAAAGAAGACAGAAGACATTCTCCACAATCCACAATCCACAAGCCACAAGCCCGTGCCCGACCTGGCCAGGCCAAGCATGGCGTGGCGTGGCGCACGCGAGCGCGCATGCGTGTGTGTGTGTTGTGGTCACCACCTCCACTAAGGAGGTGAGCATACCCTCCTCCTAGGATCCCTTGGACACTAGTGCCCCATGTGATCCTACAAATAAGGACCACAAAAGTTATAGGGGTGAGCAATATGGGATAAAACTTCTTTGCCGTTTGCACTAGAGACAAAACTACTTTTCTCACATGTACTAGCTGCACTAAATTGGGTTTGACCCATGCTAGAACCATGACTGTAGTAGCCGTTTTTCTAACAATCCCCCACAAAGTCCAATGTATAGTGTGCTCTATCATTCAGTCATCCATACTATGCTTTCAGCAGATACCTTTTGATTTGAATCTACCTAAGTTATTCAACTTTGACTCCCGTAGGAACTAGGTGAACAAAAGCCTTGAACTTGAACCTTGGGTACAAGAGTATAGGTTGGTAACAACACAATAAAGACATGTTAGAAAAGAAAAACAATGCATTCAGGCCATACATACAAAAAGTATATCATGATTGATATTAGAGAACAACCCAATTCTCCTGTTGCGGCCTACACAACATCAATCACTTAGTTGGAGTCTCCAAGGATTTACTGCTAACATCATGTCCTAAGACTTGACACCATTCAGGGACTAATCACTTATTAACTTGCAATCATGATACTAATAGGTTTCTAGGAGATAGACATACAAATGCTAGAAGCATCAAACAAGAATACATAGTGTCATCTGATTCACCCGACAACTTTTTATTATCACATTGAACCCAATTTGTGGGATCTCCACTCTTTTGGGTTGGGTTGCTACTGCCTGCAAATCTATAGGGATTTCAGTCCCATCCCCAACCTAGATTTTTCCACTAAAGCCAAGGTAAGTCCTTTAGTGAAAGGATCAGTTGTATTATCTTTAGTACCGACGTAGTCCATAGCCACGACCCCATTAGACACTAATTCCCTTATAGATTTCAATATGACTTGGATGTGTCTACGTTGTTTTTTATTGTACTTGGAACTCTTTATCTTAGCAATAGTTGTAGTGCTATCACAGTGAACTGAAATTGTAGGAAGCAACTTCGTTACCATAGGTAAACTAGACATAAGTCCATGTAGCCATTCAACTTCCAATCCAGTTTCATCTAAAGCACACAACTCCGCTTCAAAAGTGGACCGAGACAATATTGTTTGTTTCTTAGACCTCTTGGAAACAACTCCTCCTCCCAATAGGAATACATATCTAGAGACACCATTACTCCCAGAATTCATGGAAATCCATCTTGCATCACTATATCCTTCGATTACAAAAGGATGTTTACCATAATGCATCCCAAGGGAATAAGTTCCCTTAATATACCTCAGAACTCTATCAAGAGCTTCCCAATGGGTCATATCAGGACAACTAGTGTATCTACTTAACTTGCTCACGACAAACGCAATGTCTGGACGTGTGCAGTTCATAAGTTACATCGAACTTCTGATAATCTGAGAGTATCATAATTGAGACATTAGAACCCCAGTATCATTCTTGAATAAGGCCTTGGATTAATCATATGGAGTCTTAACAGGTTTACGTGATGTGTACTCAAACCTCTCCAATATCTTCTCAACATAGTGACATTGTGAGAGAGTTATACCATCAGTAGACCTAATGATTTTAAGCCTTACAATCACATCAATGACACCCATATCCTTCATCTCAAACTTTCTACACAAGAATGACTTTGTCTCATTTACTACTTTCATATCGGAACCAAAAAGCAGGACATCATTGACGTATAAGCATAACAAAATGAATCCACCATTGACAATTTTGTAGTAGAGACACTTATCAAATTCATTAGAAACAAAGGTGAACGATGATATCACATAATCTAACTTCTCATGCCATTGCTTAGGGGCTTGTTTCAAGCCATATAATGACTTAACAAGTTTACACACTTTAGACTCATTCCCACGACCCACAAATCCCTTAGGTTGTTCCATATATATCTCTTCCTGAAGATCATCGTGTAAGAACGTGATATTCACACCCATCTAATGGATATAGAGATTTTAAATGGAAGTCGATGCTATAAGCACTCATCTTGTGATCATATGGGAAACAGATGAATATGTATCAAAATAATATATTCCTTCCCTTTGTGTGTAACCCTTAGCAACTAACCTAGCCTTATACTTATTGATTGTCCCGTATACATTAAGTTTCTTCTTAAATATCCATTTGCAACCAGTTGCAGAACAACCAGGAGGAAAATCCACCAATTCCCAAGTTTCATTCGAGAGAATTGATTAGATTTCATCATTAATGACTTCTTTCCAAAACTTAGCTTCTGGAGATTCCATAGCTTGTTTGAAAGTGATAGGATCATCCTCAACATTGTAAGTGAGAAAATATTTTCCAAAGTCCTTGGATGTCCTAGACCGTTTACTTCTCCTTGGTTCAACTATTTCTTCAGAATCATTAGATTAAAAAATATCTTGTTTTGAGTCGCCCCCCACATTTGTCATCCTTTCCATGTACTCGGGAATGGAACTTGTGGTGAATGAATCCTCTTGAGATACTTCATTAGGCACACTAGATTTCATGGGAAACACATCCTCAAAGAATGTAGCATCACGTAATTACACAATTATATCAACCTCAATGCCAAAGATATCAGATTTTACAATCAAAAATATGCAGGCATAACTTGTCTCTGTTTACCCTAAGAATATGGCATCAACCATTTTCTGTCCCAATTTCTTCCTTTTATGCTCAGGGACAAGTAACTTAGCAAGGCACCCCCACACTCAAAGATATTTGAGTGGTAAGCTCATGAACTATACCATGTGATTGGCAAAATTCCAAAAACAAGTTCGAGGTATATTCTCCTCCCCTATCAGACCTTAATCGTTTAAGTATTTTTTCGGTTTGAGTTTCAGCTTTTTTCTTATAAATTTTAAATTTAACCAATGCCTCATCTTTACTTCTAATAAAAAGACATAATAGTATCTACTCGCATTGTCAATAAAAGTTATAAAATAATGTGTTTGATCCCTAGTAGCAATTCTGTTAAATTCACAGATATATGTATGCACTAAATCCAAAATTTCCAAATTTCTTATCACAAAATGAAAAGGCTTCCTAGGCAGTTTAGATTGCACATAGATTTCACATTTATTATTGCTAATTTTAGATTTAGGGATTAAATTTAGATTCATCATATGCTTCATTGAGGCAACATTAACATGACCCATACGTGAATGCCAAATGTCGGATGATACAAGATTCATGCATATAGAACTATAATCATTCAACTTTAAAATAGAATTTGAAACAGGTTCAACATGAATCTTAAATAAGTTTTCCACATCACAAAAATACCCCTTGATAAAAAATAAAAAATCACAAAGGCGTGTAATAATAGCCTTATTACATTTGCAATCTACTCTATAACCTTCCCTAACTAAAATTACATCACTAAGGATATTACGTCAAATGGTTGGAACATGTCTGACCCTGTGAAGAGTCAACACCTTCCCTGAAGGGAACTTCAAGTCCACCCATCCTTCGCCTTTGACCTCTGCAGAGCTGGAATCACCCAAAGTCACAGACCGACCTCGAGAGGCTTGGTAAGATACAAACAGGGACTTATTAGCACACACATGTACATTAGCCCCAGTGTCAATTATCCAATAAAGTGGTTCAAAAATAGAAAGAATTTTAGGTTTAATAGACATGTACCCATCATTGAGGTTCAAGGATGTAGTCATCATGTTGACCACAACCTCAGTTGCAGATGAGGAAGCTTTCTTTGCCTTCTTAGAAGGACAATCCTTGTTCTAGTGGCCAACCTGTCCACAAGTCGAACAAGGTTTGTTCTTCGATTTCTTATGGATCTTGGCCTTAGGTTTATGTGCATTCTTAGTTTTCTTATCTTTAGTGGTTTTAGCAGTAGTAAAATTAACATTTGGATTTACATCAGTAGGCACCTTGACCGTCTTCTCCTTTAAGTGTTTTTCTTGTATGTTTATATTCATCATTAGTTCTTCCATTAAATGTGTCCCTTTACGGTGCTTCAGAGACATACTAAATGATTCCCACGACTTAGGGAATTTTTTTATGATAGACATAATAACGAACTTCTCAGGCAATACCATCTTGGCATCTAAGAGTTCATGAACTTAGAGTTGAAGATCATGTGCTTGATGAGAAATAGATTTACCCTCTACCATCTGAAACTTAAGAAATTTAGACACGTAGTACTTTTTAGCACCTTGGTTTTTAGTACTAAAATTCTTAATTAACGATTCCCACAAAACTTTGGGTGTAGTGACAGGCGGCTTTGAGTAAGAGTCATACAGCTTGTTATTTAAACCAAACAGAATCAAACCACAGCACGTTTTATCACCCTTCTTCCAATTAGCAATTATATTTACATTATCACGGATAGTATCATCATATTTAGGTTCAGTCTCTTCTAAGTACTGATCAAAACCTGTAATATTCAGCCAAATTTGTATCTGACTCTGCCAACGGGCAAAGTTGGTACCAGTAAATTTTTCAGGCATACTGCTGGTATCAATTTTATTTCCAGAACCACCCTGACCAGTCATTGTTAATTAACGACCGATAATGATTTCTTTAAGACTGTTGAATAGAATTTAGGTTTTTACATCGTTACATGCAACAACGACAGATGCAATGAATTAACGATTACAAGCCAGATCCAGATAAGAAGCAGAACAATAAAAGATGCCGGAGAAAGTAAACTGAGTTAGGAACGTGACCAGACCGTTCGATGAAAAACGAATATGTTTTACTTAAAAAAAAAGCGTCGAGTTTGCACAGACGACAAACGTTGCAGACAAACAGATGCACCACTACAGTGTAGCCCAGTAACCGCAGGAATCACCGCATGACAAGTTGCGTCTTGAAGGAAGAGGGTGAAAGACTTTGTGGCTTCCAGGAGAGAGATCTCCAAGCGACAAGTATGAGCGACGACGATAGACTCCGGAATTAGGGCTCGCAAAATACGTGCACGAACGACTGACGACTGTGTTCGAAAGATGTGTTTAACCCTAATGACCGGAGCTCTATTTATAGCTTTACACGCCCTGCTAATCCTATTCCTGTTAAGACGCGACCACTCGGTTGCTCTTGTACAAATTATGGAAAATTCCGCAAAAGAGACACTTTTTAGTTAGGATTAATAAATCTGAATGGAAAAGAACTAATTAGGGGTGACACGCGTGCGTGCGTGTGTGTTGTGGTCACCACCCCGACTAAGGAGGTGAGCATACCCTCGCGCGCGTGTGTGTTGTGGTCACCACCCTACCAAGGAGGTGAACATATCCTTCTCCTAGGACCACTTGGACACTAGTGCCCCATATGATCATGTACTAGCTGCACTACATTAATTGGGTTTAACCCATACTAGAACCATGGCTGTAGCAGCCATTTTTCTAACAAAATTATCATATATAATATTTAATATTAGAGTTGAAATACTGGAATCGTAAACTCTCACAAGAGGAAATGAGATTGTGGTCGTGTCGTGTTGTTCCGCAAAATCCTAGGAGGCTAGGAAAGTGTCAGGTGTGCTCATCTATCGTAAATGGAAGACATCGCAGACTTTCGATACAATAAAACATATTAAACAAGTGATGACAACACTTCATATGACGCTCAACTATATATAGAAATCATGTACATTATTTTATACTCATGCATGCAGTCCTATACCAGCTAGTAAATGCTAAAGAAGGAAATATTGATATAGCAGTTCTAAAATTTAACAAGTTAGGGATGCACTTAATGCTTTGAAGATGCATGACTAGTACAACCATGTTGCATAAAATGACCACTCAGTATTGCAGATTGCAGTCGATATAGTCCAACAAGCAGATGATTTATCACCGTTGTTTCTCTTGCTTTAGTTCTATGTTGTTGGTATAACCATGTGTTTACTTTTGCTGCTGAACTTATTATGCTGGCACATATTTAGACCTATTATTTTCATGGTAGTATGGCTGTAGCAACCACTACATGTATATTGGTCATCGATTGGCTTCATTTGTAGATACAAGCGGGCAAAGAGACAACAGTAAAAGTTACATTCTCAATTATCAAAAAGATAAATGGTACAATGTTAATTGGTCCGAATGGGGAGATTGTAGTGGCTTCTGGTCACGAGTGAGCCAATTACAGTAAACATTTACTAGAAAAGTCTTGCGAATTTGAATTATGGTGTGTCAACATAAAGGAATAATTTGTTGTAAGATTAACATGCTGACAGTTAACTAACAGTAAATGAACAACTCTGGTAAACAAGGTCATTCTCAGAGCTGGTAGGGACATCAAAAATAAGTTTTATTGACGGGAATAGGTATTCCACCAAACTTTAAAATCATAGCACGTTGTCATTTCCTCTCTACTTCATATAGGATATATGGGGGTCTACCTTTCTATAGTAAAAATAGATAAATGAGGTTTGTAATGTTGTATATAAAGGATGTGCCATTCCCTCGACTTCTTCCATTAACAATGCTAGCTTGAAAAAAGTATGCATGCCTTTGAATGCAATGGTTGCTAATTCATGGAGCCAATTGCCGACGATGCCATTCCAATTGGTTTTCCCATGTTAATGTGAATATCTTGAATATCAACCAGTTAAGAAAATTGTAACTAGTGATGTTGATAAACGTGTTGCACATCACTTCATGACCGAGAATTGTTTAATGCTAATTTAAAGTGACACCTTATGAAAGTTGTGGTCTTTAACAATATGAACAACACTGCACAATAGTTGAACATGATCTGAACAGAAATACTCCCATCCATATGAGGATCAGAATTAAAATTCGTCTTTGACACATAGAGGTAGTAGTAGCCTTCTACAAACATCATAATTTCCCACTCATCACATAGGATAAAATTGATAAAATAATCTAGCATCATTGCTATTATCAATTAAAAGGATCTTTGAATGTAAAGGTGCAGTTACTTGTCATTGATGTTGCACAGGGCTAATGGTTTTGACAAGTAATATTAGAGAGTAGGGATGAAAGATAAACAAAAAAGAGGTGGTGCAAGTACGTAGTTGCCATTATGGGCAAGATTTAACAAAGCTTTTTTGGAGGTTCTTGGGTGAGAAGGTTTATTTGCCCGGGCGTCAATAGTGTTGCAGGTGTCGTACATTACAGGAGACAAAAGAAATCACTCCACACACACACACACACACACACACACACAGAGAGTAGGGAAGGGGGTCCACATTGAGACGTTTTCGTGGTGAACTCACGCAATGTGAGGGAGATCCAGATCGACAATCCAAGGGCTGAAAACTTTTTTGTATTGGGGTTCTAATACACTTAAGTTATATATATATATATATATATATATATATATATATATATAGAGAGAGAGAGAGAGTCAGGCTAGAATACACTCAAGTGTATTCGGAGTAGAATACACTCAAGTAGTTTTTAATGATGTAATATTTTTTTTGAAAATCTAATCCGTTGATCTTCTTAAACATCTTGTGACTAGCACATATACAAATTTTGAGCACATTTGGACATTTATAGGTCATGTTATAAAGATCGCAAAAATTTTACATTTCAAATTAGTTTTGCGTGTCGATTTTGTTGTCCTTGGATAAGTGACTTACACTCTTATAAATGGGCTCAAAATTTGTATGTAGCCAAGTTATGGTATGACAGTGAAGATTAATGGTTTATATTTTATAAAACAAAATAGTCTTGATATGCAAACACACTTGAGTGAAGATCAAGGGTAGCTACCCACCCCCTATTTCGATTAATTTTTTGGAGTTTCTTACTTTTGACACGTAGAGGGTTACTTTACCTTGCAAATTGTTACTTTTCATGCATAGATAGTTACATCTGCAACAGAAGATTCAAAAATACACACACACACAGACACACACACACACATATATATATATATATATGTGTATATATATATATATATATATATATATGTTGTGTATTATTTTTAGATTGACTCTTTTAGTTGTATAGTTCCTTTTTTATCAGTATAGTTACTTTTTTTTAGTTCACCAAAAAAATATAGTTACTTTTTTGTATACAGAGTTACTTTTCTAGCCAAATAGTTACTTTTTTGGCTGACGGGTGGCAAAAATCCAGGCTACCCGCCGGGTATTGAATGAACACACACACACACACACACACACATATATATATATATATATATATATATAGAGAGAGAGAGAGAGAGTCAGGATAGAATACACTCGAGTGTACAGATCACGCCGTACACCCCAATTGTGATGACATGTCTCGGTAAAATAAGATCAACGAATGCAGAAGCGATTAACTAGCAGCGGAATTATTATAAATCACCAAAAATTAAAACTTTTTGTAAAGAGATTTCCAATCGGTAAAAATCTTTCATAAAGAAACATGATAAGTTATTTACAAACTGATCCATCATTACATCTCTGTAATAATCACATCTCGAGGGTTACAAACATTAATTTCCCTATTAACTGTACAAGGCAAGATACAAAAATCTCGAGGCATTACGCCAAAATCTCAGATCTACATTAAAAATCTACTGACTCCTAGGACCTGAGAGTACAGAGACGACACATAGGACATTCTATCTACAAGACTTGACAGACAATGTCTCCATCTGAGAATCACTGCTATCCCTGATGTTGTTGCTGCTGTTGTTGCTGCTCACCCACTGAAGGGTTTCTTCGTCTTCTTCGGCGATTACCTAAAAATTTAATCCCACGGGGGTGAGACAATTGAATAATTGTCCCAGCGAGAGTTATAACTTTCCGCCAGAAGCATTGTTATTGTAGTTAGAGGAATAATACTGAGTAGAGGAATTATAAATATTCAACAGTAGGCGATTCAATAAATAAACTAAGTAGAGTAGTATTCTCTAAGCAATCATTTCAATTATAACTTGATTGAATGATAAGACATTTAATTGATAAGGAATATGAAGAACATGTATACTAGTTATTCAACTAGAACATTATGCACAATGTGTCATCAATCATTGTTTATCTTAGTTCAACCTAAGAAATTATGCTATACGGCTGATTATATTTTACAAACATATTTATGCCCTAAGGAGATGAGTTACACCTCTCATACTCCAACCGACCATTACGAAATTGCAATCGGTACCACACATAGGTCATCATAAGAGCCGAATTCCTATGACCTCATCCTCCTCAGTTAGTATGAGGAACAACATGTAGGACATCTTATGTCTATGCCATAATAGCTTTCCAGGGTATTCTGGCAACTTTGTTATTAGAGTTACAGTGGCATTCTATACTCTCTTCGCCATCGAGGGATTTCTTGTTTATCTCTCATTGATGCGGCATTAACCACATCATTGGGAGATTAGTGATACATCATCTCGGCATAAACATATAATGAAGGATTGAGAGATTAGAGGTACATCTCACATCAAATCCTACATTAGGACATAAGGATATTCGCGTCCATAACCCCCACATACTCAAAAGTATGCTCTCCAGGAGTTCCCTTAGGAAAACTTGTTTCACCATCATTTAACTTCTGACAATGATGGATCTATGGTCAGGGCTCTACATGATATCATTATACTTGATTAATTAAGTACATTATAGCATTCTTTTAGCATTAGGCATGTTTTCAAACATAAACCATTAAATTAACTGCTATAAAGAAAGAGTACTAATTGTTTCAAGTTCATTTTACATCCAATTACCATTGGGATATCAATCCCTAACCATCTCATCATTATGATTCAGGAATATGGGTATTCAAACCCTTAGGTCATCAAAACACTTGTTACCAAGTAACATATTGATGACTTGATGGCAATGCAGATATTTCTCATGGCTCATATAGCCTATCAATCTCATATGTTACCTCTTACTAGGCAACATAACATATCATTACTTTCAAAACTTATAAAGTGCTTTCAATGAATATGACATCATAGCTCTTAGCTGGATATGTTCACCATTTCATAAAGACCTGCATAATCAACACATTTGATAATAGGCATATCATCTCTATATCAGCACATTGCAAAACAAGGATAACTTTACTATTCAAGGGTTGCACCATTAAGCCCTCACTAGGGTTAGGGTTTCCCCTTCTTAATTCAATTAGGGTTAATCAACCCCTTTAGCTTAATTGGGAATAGTGATTCCTCATTTCATTATTTAATCACAGAGCTTTTATGCTATAAAGCATAACCTAGAATTAGGGTCCACTGTTCACATCATCACTTTACCCTAGATTAGGGTTTACTATTTATATTATATCACATTACCCTAGATTAGGGTTTACTATTCACATTACAATGAGTTAAGATCATACCATCATCATATTTGAGGATTATTTCCATTAATGCCCTCAATTAAGGATTAAAATTCATTAACCATCATAATCAGGGTTTCCATGATCTCACTATGAAGGATCATACCCTAATTAGATATATTCATTCATATTGGAAGTTTATTACTTGATTCTCATTCATAAATGGAGTCTTCTCTCTCCTCTTTCTATCAGATGATGTTTACATCATCCTTAATTAGGTTAAGTCAAATTAATATTGACCTCATGGATTATGTTATTACTTTTGTAGTCATCAAGGTTCACTTGTTCAAAGGGTGTTAGTCACTCTATCCCATCAAGGGTACCTTAGTAATGTTCATCACTTGATTATAACATGTACTAGTCAACTACTACTTGGTCCCTTAATTACTTTATGTATCTATAAGGTTTAGGTTAATCAACCACTAAACCATCTTGGCCACTAAGGCATCAAATGTTCTTAACCTTTTTAGACCTCAAACGGTCTTGCACTCAAACCTCCAAACGGTCTTGGATGGACCTTGAAACTGTTTGGTGTTGTTGACCATTTGGTCTAGTTTGACTTTTGACACCGTTTAGCAAAGTGCACACTCAAGACCGTTTGCCCAAGATGAGGTGAAGACTGTTTGATCATGAAGACCGTTTGGTCAAGTTTGACTTTGAAATCGTATGGGCATAACCGATCTTGAAACCGAGTGAGATCAAACGGTTTGGGATCGTTTGGTCCCAAACGGTCTTGAGACCATTTGGACCCAAACGGTCTTGAGACCGTTTGGTCCAAACCACCTCAAAACTGCATGGACCAAAAAGTATCTCTACCACTTCAATTGAGTTAGGGTTTCCAAGGTTGAACCCCTCAATCGTTCATGCACTTGTTAGCCACTTATAAATTGAGTCAATTAGGTCAACCCTCAACTGATTTGACCCTCAATTGTCCCTCAATTGATCACCAATTAGGGCTTGGATCAATTGAATTAGGGTTTTGAATCGATTACCCTTCAACATGTATCAACATGAGTCTAATTGACATTGAAACCATGGAACCATCAATCAATTTGGTCATGACCTGACCCCAAATGGTCTTGGGTTCATTTGGATGACCTCCAAACGGTCTTGAGACCGTTTTCTCAAGTCAAAATCAAAAACTGACTCAACCCATGAAGGTTTGATTCATTGAATTGATCATTAGGTCACTAATCCATTACACTTCAACTTGTTACCTTTAGATTTACAACCACTTGACCATAGTCAACCCTAGACATCCAAACGGTCTTGGGTGATCCCCAAACGGTCTTGGGATCATTTGGATATCCTACAAATGGTCTTGAGACCGTTTTCCCATTATTTCATCAAAAACCAAGTCATTCTCTTAAGGGTTGAACCCTAGATTTGGTCACCAAATCAGCACTTAATTGTTCAACAACTTGATATCATTGGACCCTCAATTGGTCAACCCTATTTAACCCTAGACCTACAAATGGTCTTGGGTGATCACCAAATGGTCTCGAGACCATTTGGGTGACCCCCAAACGGTTTTGAAACCGTTTGGGTCACTCAACCCAAACTTCAACATGATTGTATTATTGAAATCAGCAATAGACCCGATTAGGGTTTAGGTGACTAATGGGCCTTCAATTGGTGATTTACTTGGAATTACTTGATGATTTTTGGTGGGTGATTATTCCATATTATTTACAACAGACAACCAAACAGTCAACACCTAGTCAATGCATCCAAATGGTCTTGGACCATTTGTTTCCATTCGTTCTTAGTTGAAACTGTTTGCATTCAAACGGTTTGAAACCGTTTTCTCCCAA
Source organism: Alisma plantago-aquatica (assembly GCA_963693085.1). Taxonomy (NCBI): domain Eukaryota; kingdom Viridiplantae; phylum Streptophyta; class Magnoliopsida; order Alismatales; family Alismataceae; genus Alisma; species Alisma plantago-aquatica. Next base: position 904,480,949 of record OY856412.1, read on the forward strand.
ACGGTTTGGGAAACCGTTTGAGCAAGGGGTTAGAAACCGTTTTCTAAAGAAAGTTTGTGGATAAACTTTGGAATTAACTTCATCATCTTCTACCTCAAGAACAGGGGCTGTTCTTCACGGAATTGCTAGCAAGAACACACAAAGGTGTCTAAAGAATAAGAACAAGCAACGATTCTAGGAGAAGAAGATGCATTAACAAAACTTAAGGGTTAGAGTTATAAAACCCACCTCTAGGACTGATCCAGAGCTCCAAGATTCATATCTTTAATGGTGGATGAAGCTCCAAAGGTGTTCCAAGATCCGTTCTTCAAGATTTGAGTGGAGAAGATGGCTAGAAAGAAGAGTTGTGTAAGGAAAACTAACAAACCAACCTTGTATTAGGGTTTTCACCATGAATTCGGGATAGATGGTGGTCCAAACTTACCAAACCAACTTGGTCGTCCTTCCTCTGATCCTGAGCTTCTCCTTAGTTGGCCAAAGCAAGAAGATGAGAAAAGAAACTAAGGGAAACGTTCCCTTGTCTTGTGGAAAAAGGGTGCTTATATATTTTTGGATATTATCAAGGCAAAGAAAAAGATAGTTATTTCTTTTATTTCTTAAACCCATCTGCTCATGCTCACTCCACCCTTGGCCACGTTTCTTCCTCCTTTTCACATGAAAAACCTCTCTCTTATCCAAGGTTAAAGGAAAAGAAACCAAACACCTTACTAAGTTATACATGTATAAAAGGACCATTTTGCATAAAACTTGGTTATTTAAATATTAAGGTTATCTTTCTTATTTGATCATTCAAATGAGGTGCCCCTCTCATTTTATTTGCTCAACTCTATGCAAAGAAACATGATAGATACTCTAGAGGATACATTTTACATGTTGCACCCTAGATTTTGGGTAAATTGCACTTTACATCAAAACTAGGTTTTAAAGCACAAGGATTACTCTACGAGCTATATCTTGGTGCTCAAGCTTGTGGAATCCATACCACCACATCATATTCATTCTCATGATGTCTCAACATCAGAGGAACATCTTATCATGTGCAATTTGCAAGTTAACCCCTCTAATTGGGTAATTTTCTCTTTAGTCCATTATTAACAAAATAATATTGCAACATTGTGTAAAAAGGACTAAAATTGAAATATATGTTCCTCAGAAGCTTTAATTGCATTACACAAGATAACCACAAGCATCTAATCACATACTTGAGCAAAACACCTATGGTTAGTACATAACCCAGGTCAGGGATGTTACAAATTATCCACCCCTTACAAGGATTTCGTCCCCAAAATCTTTACAAAAACATATTAAGAGAAAAGAGCAGGGTATTTCCTCCTCATTTCTTCCTCTAGTTCCCACGTGGCTTCCTCAACACCACGGTGATTCCATAGGACTTTCACAAGACTTATGTCTTTCTTTTTCAGCTTTTTAATTCTTTTATCAAGGATTGACACAGGTCCTTCCTCATAAGACACATCATCATTCAACTCTATTTTCATAGGTAGCAAAACTGATTCTGTATCAGGATGACATTTCCTAAGCATGGAAATGTGGAACACAGGATGTAACTTCTGTAACTCTGGTGGTAACTCTAGCTTATAAGCTACTCTTCCAATCCGTTCAATGATTGGATAAGGCCCCATAAACCTTGGAGCTAACTTTCTTTTCCTTCCAAATCTAAGGACTCCTTTCCAAGGTGATACTTTGAGGTACACTCTATCTCCAACCTAGAATTCTAAAGGTCTATGACACTTATCAGCATAAGATTTATGCCTATCCTGTACAGTTTTTAACTGTTGTATTATCTTAATCTTCTTAGTGGTCTGCTGCACAAGATCAGGACCTAAAAGTTGATACTCACCAGTTTCAAACCAACATAAGGGTGATCTACAATGTCTACCATACAAGGCTTCATAAGGTGCCATGTCAATGCTATGTTGATAGCTATTATTGTAGGCAAACTCTATCAAGCTTAGGTGCAGATCCCAACTCCCTATAAACTGAAGAACACATGCTCTAAGCAAGTCTTCCAAGGTCTGTATGGTTCTTTCAGACTGTCCATCTGCCTGAGGATGAAAGGTTGTACTAAACCTTAACTGTGTGCCTAAGGCTCTATGAAGTCACTCCCAAAAATGACTCGTAAACTAGGGACCTCTGTCAGAAACAATGGTAACTGAGACTCCATGTAGTCGCACTATCTCATCAACATATAATTGTTCCAGCTTCTCAGCAGAATAGGTTGTTTTGATAGGCAAGAAATGTGTTGTCTTCGTTAACCTATCAACTATTACCCAGATGGAATCATGTCCTTTGGCTGTCCTGGGTAGACCAACCACAAAGTCCATGGTTACATGATCCCACTTCCACTGTGGTATGGGTAAAGGTTGCATTATTCTTATAGGCTTCTGGTGTTCAGCTTTAACTTGCTGACACACAGGACACCGCATAACAAACTCAGCAACGTCTTTCTTCAAACCAGGCCACCAATACATATCTTTCAAGTTTCGATACATCTTGGTGCTTCCTAGATGCATGGCATACATTGAAGAATGAGCTTCTTCCAGGACTAACTTCCTCAAGTTATCCACATCTGGCACTATCATCCTTCCATGATAACAGGCTACTTGATCATCTGAGTCATGGAAACCATTTCGTTTCTCGCTACCATACTCCGATCTGATCCGTTGAACTACAGCATCAACTTGTTGTGCTTCCTTGATCTGCTATCTCAAAGTAGGTTTTATATGCATCTCAGCTAACAACCCGGCTAATAATGATACTTTTAACTATACATTGTCATGCCTTAAGGAGATAAGCATATTTCTCCTAGAGTATACTAAGGAATTCAGTTGTGCTCTATCTAGGGCTGGTGTTGCTGATTTCCTACTCAAAGCATCAACAACTACATTGGCCTTCCCTAGATGGTAATCAATTGTACAATCATAATCCTTGATTAACTCCATCCAGCGGCGTTGTCTCATGTTAAGCTTATGCGGAGAAAAGATATACTTAAGGTTCTTATGGTCTGTGAAAATCTAGAATGTCTCTCCATAAAGATAATGTCTCCAGATCTTCAAGGCATGAACTACAGCAGCTAGTTCTAAATCGTGTGTCATATAATTCTCCTCGTGTTTCTTAATCTATCGAGAAGAAAAAGAAATCACTTGCATATCCTGCATCAGCACACATCCAAGTCCATTCTTAGAGGCATCACAGAAAACTATATATCCTTTTCCTTGCTCAGGTAACACAAGCACAGGTGCACTTGTCAACCTCTCCTTCAACAGCTGAAAAGATTGTTGACACTTATCACTCCAGGTAAAAGGGACATCCTTCCTTGTCAACTTAGTCAAGGGTAAAGCTATAGAACTAAAGTTCTTAATGAACCTCCGATAATAGCCTGCCAACCCTAAGAAACTTCGAATCTTCATCGGTGTCTTCGGCTGCTCCCATTGCAGAACATATTCTACCTTTTTAGGGTCAACACGAATATCCGAGGTAGATATTACGTGTCCAAGGAAAGATACTTCTGGTAACCAGAACTCACACTTGCTAAACTTAGCATATAACTTGTGTTTTCTTAACAGAGTTAGAGCCTGTCGAAGATGTTGTTCATGCTGCTGAGCATCTCTACTATAGATCAGGATGTCATCTATAAAGACAACAACACACTAATTGAGATAAGGTCGAAAGATTCTATTCATGAGTTCCATAAATGCAGTTGGTACATTAGTTAGTCCAAATGACATAATTGTGAACTCATAGTGACCATACCTTGTCCTAAAGGCAGATTTAGGTTGTCACCATCCTTAATACGCAGTTGGTGATATCCTGCCCTCAAATCTATCTTTGAGAAGACGGTTGCACCACGCAACTGGTCAAAGAGATCATCAATCCTCGGCAGAGGATACTTGTTCTTTGTTGTTACTTTACTTAATTGTTTGTAATCAATGCACAACCGCATTGATCCATCTTTCTTTTTAACAAAGAGGACCGGAGCACCCCAAGGTGAAGTACTCGGTCAGATAAAACCCTTCTCAAGCAACTCTTGCAATTGTTTCTTGAGTTCTGCCATCTCAACAGGCGCCATCCTATATGGTGTTTGTGCTATAGGTTGCGTGTCCAGAATTAGATTAATTTCAAAATCTATTTCTCGAGGTGGTGGTACACCTGGAAGTTCTTCAGGAAATACATCTACAAATTCCTTGACTACAGGAACTTCAGCAGGGTTAGGACTATCTATGGTATAGTATCTACCACATGGGCCAAGAATGCATAACATTCTTGCCTCATCAGCTTCTCAGCAACCATAGCTGACACAAGACAGGTGGGTAGAATCTTTCTCTCTCCTTGAAAGATCCATGTGTCACTATCATCAGCAAACACAACTTGCTTGGATTCACAATCCAAAACAACCTTATACCTTTCTAAGGTATCCATTCCAAGGATTATATCAAATCCATGCATCTCAAGTGGTATAAGATCCACTTGAATGTGATGTTCAGAAAAGAAGAGGATGCAGGGAGAACACACCTCCTACAACATAGCAGATCCCCTTAACGGAGTTTCTAACAACAAACTATCTGCTCTATGACTTATAATCAAGTTGCAGACAAGAATCACTCTTTGAGTGATAAAGGAGTGCGTAGCACCCATATCAATTAAAATGGATACAATGCAAGATGTAGACATATCAGAATATAACAATTCCATCTGACCTGCCACAACCCGAGGGTTGATCACTGCATCAGGTGGATTCATCGCATAGAATCTCACTGTCGCCTGTGGTTGATTTGGTGCTCGATGACTAGGTGCTGACGCTCCAGCTTGGGACGCTTGTCCACGTCCTCTAGCTCCTCCTGGAAACTGTCTCCTTTTAGATCCTTGCTGACTCTGCCTTTGAGGTTGAGTTACACTCACTTCTCTGGCTCTGCAATCTTTCATCAAATGTCCCATCTTTCCACATATATAACAACTTTTATTCAATTTTTGTGGTCTGGGTGGTCCTGTAACTGACATAGATGCCTAGCTGCGAGTTGCTTCTAGTGATAGGCTTCGTCCTCTACCCCTATTTGACATCCACTGCGTCTGGGTACTAAATCTAGGTGGTGGTGTAGGCACAGAAAACCTAGGTTTCTTGAAATCTTTAGATGAGGATCCTTGGAACTGGGGATACATCCTCTTGTTCTGGGTTTGTCTTTTCTCTGCCACTGACCTCTCTATCCTCCTGACTGACTCCACAAAGGTAGCAAACCTTTCCATGTTCTCCAGAGCAGACATAGGGGTGGTCAACTCAGCATTTAACCCTTTCTCAAAATGCCTAATCCTTTCCTCATCTTTGGTTGCCATGTGCGGACAGAACCGCAACAACTCCATGAACTTAGCCTCGTATTCTCTAATGTTCATAGGTCCCTGCCTTAACCTTTAAAACTGAGAGATTTTCTCATCCAGAAACGTCTTAGGGAAATATTTGTTGATAAATTCCCGTCGGAAAGCTTCCCATTCAATCTTCACACTGGGCCTTTTCTGTTCTTCCATGGTCCACCAGTGACCAGCACTCCCCTTGAGAAGATATACAGCATGTTTAACCTTCTCAGCTTCTGGGATGTTCAGGATTCTAAAGGCTTTCTCTAGTTCAGTTAACCACAAGTCAGCATCTGCTGGGTCAGCTATTCCAGCATACTCTGTGGCTCCAACTCGGCGAAGTCGTTCAAACGTATTGCCGGCTCCTTGTCCTTCAGGATGGGTAGGTGCCCTAGGTACAGGTATAGGCATCCTATCAGTCATATGTGTCATGGCAATCATAAACTGCCCAAACATGGCTTGGACGGATGGGTTCCCCATGACAGTTGGATTGAACTGGGGTGGTTCAGGCATAGGTTCTTCTCTTTCCTGGTTTCTTGCACCTCCTCGGGGTGCAGCGACACTACTCTCTGCAACATGTTTCTCGTGAGGTCCAGACATTCTTAATTTTATCTTCTCCTCCTGATGAGAAGAAGACACTATCAGATATACTGGAAGACACTAGAACATACTCTACAACCTAATTCCTATGTCTCTGTAGACTCATCGAACCTAGAGCTCTGATACCACTTAACTTGTGACGACATGTCTCGGTAAAACAAGATCAACGAATGCGGAAGCGATTAACTAGCAGCAAAATTATTATAAATCACTAAAAATTAAAACTTTTTGTAAAGAGATCTTCAATCGGTAAAACTCTTTCATAAAGAAACATGATAAGTTATTTACAAATTGATCCATCATTACATCTCTGTAATAATCACATCTCGAGAATTACAAACATTAATTTCCATGTTAACTGTACAAGGCAAGATACAAAAATCTTGAGGCATTACGCCAAAATCTCAGATCTACGTTAAACATCTACTGACTCCTTGGACCTGAGAGTATAGAGACGACATATAGGACATTCTATCTACAAGACTTGATAGACAATGTCTCCACCTGAGAATCACTACTGTCCCTGATGCTGTTGTTGCTGCTGTTGTTGCTCACCCACTGAAGGGTTTCTTCCTCTTCTTCGGAGATTACCTAAAAATTTAATACCACAGGGGTGAGACAATTGAATAATTGTCCCAGCGAGAGTTATAAATCTCCTCCAGAAGCATTGTTATTGCAGTTAGAGGAATCATACTAAGTAGAGGAATTATAAATATTCAACAACAGGCGATTCAATAAATAAACTAAGTAGAGTAGTATTCTCTCAGCAATCATTTCAATTATAACTTGATTGAATGACAAGACATTTAATCGATAAGGAATATGAAGAACATGTATACTAGTTATTCAACTAGAACATTATGCACAATGTGTCATCAATCATTGTTTCTCGTAGTTCAACCTAAGCAATTATGCTATACGGCTGATTATATTTTACAAACATATTTATGCCCTGAGGATATGAGTTACACCTCTCATACTCCAACCGACCATTATGAAATTGCAATCGGTACCATACATAGGTCATCAAAAGAGCTGGATTCCTATGACCTCATCCTCCTCAGTCAGTATGACGAACAACATGCAGGATATCTTGTGTCTCTGCCATAATAGCTTTCCAGGGTATTCTGGCAACTTCGCTATTAGAGTTATAGTGGCATTCTATACTCTCTTTGCCATTGAGGGATTTCTTGTTTATCTCTCATCGATGCAGCATTAACCACATCATCGGGAGATTAGTGATACATCATCCTGACATAAACATATAATGAAGGATTGAGATATTAGAGGTACATCTCACATCAAATCCTACATTAGGACGTAAGGATATTCATGTCCATAACCCCCACATACTCAAAAGTATGCTCTCTACGAGTTCCCTTAGGAAAACCTGTTTCACCATTATTTAACTTCTGACAATGATGGATCTATGGTCAGGGCTCTACATGATATCATTATACTTGATTAATTAAGTACATTATAGCATTCTTTTAGCATCAGGCATGTTTTCAAACATAAACCATTAAATTAACTGCTATAAAGAAAGATTACTAATTGTATCAAGTTCATTTTACATCCAATTACCATTGGGATATCAATCCCTAACCATCTCATCATTATGATTCAGGAATATGGGTATTCAAACCCTTAGGTCATCAAAACACTTGTTACCAAGTAACATATTGATGACTTGATGGCAATGCAGATATTTCTCATGGCTCATATAGCCTATCAATCTCATATGTTACCTCTTACTAGGAAACATAACATATCATTACTTTTAAAACTTATAAAGTGCTTTCAATGAATATGACATCATAGCTCTTAGCTGGCTATGTTCACCATTTCACTTTACCCTAGATTAGGGTTTACTATTCATATTATATCACATTACCCTAGATTAGGGTTTACTATTCACATTACAATGAGTTAAGATCATACCATCATCATATTTGAGGATTATTTCCATTAATGCCCTCAATTAAGGATTAAAATTCATTAACCATCATAATTAGGGTTTCCATGATCTCACTATGAAGGATCATACCCTAATTAGATATATTCATTCATATTGGAAGTTTATTACTTGATTCTCATTCATAAATGGAGTCTTCTCTCTCCTCTTTCTATCAGATGATGTTTACATCATCCTTAATTAGGTTAAGTCAAATTAATATTGACCTCATGGATTATGTTATTACTTTTGTAGTCATCAAGGTTCACTTGTTCAAAGGGTGTTAGTCACTCTATCCCATCAAGGGTACCTTAGTAATGTTCACCACTTGATTATAACATGTACTAGTCAACTACTACTTGGTCCCTTAATTACTTTATGTATCTATAAGGTTTAGGTTAATCAACCACTAAACCATTTTGACCACTAAGGCATCAAACGTTCTTAACCTTTTTAGACCTCAAACGGTCTTGCACTCAAACCACCAAACGGTCTTGGATGGACCTTGAAACCATTTGGTGTTGTTGACCATTTGGTCTAGTTTGACTTTTGAAACCGTTTAACAAAGTGCACACTCAAGACCGTTTTCCCAAGATGAGGTGAAGACCATTTGGTCATGATGACCATTTGGTCAAGTTTGACTTTGAAACGGCATGGGCATAACCGATCTTGAAACCGCATGAAATCAAACGGTTTGGGATCGTTTGGTCCCAAACGGTCTTGAGACCGGTTGGACCCAAACAGACCATTTGGACCCAAACATTCTTGAGAGCGTTTGGTCCAAACCACCTCAAAACTGCATGGACCAAAAAGTATCTCAACCACTTCAATTGAGTTAGGGTTTCCAAGGTTGAACCCCTCAATCGTTCATGCACTTGTTAGCCACTTATCAATTGAGTCAATTAGGTCAACCCTCAACTGATTTGACCCTCAATTGTCCCTCAATTGATCACCAATTAGGGCTTGGATCAATTGAATTAGGGTTTTGAATCGATTACCCTTCAACATGTATCAACATGAGTCTAATTGACATTGAAACCATGGAACCATCAATCAATTTGGTCATGACCTGACCCCAAACGGTCTTGGGATCATTTGGATGACCTCCAAACGGTCTTGAGACTGTTTTCTCAAGTCAACATCAAAAACTAACTCAACCCATGAAGGTTTGATTCATTGAATTGATCATTAGGTCACTAATCCATTACACTTCAACTTGTTACCTTTAGATTTACAACCACTTGACCATAGTCAACCCTAGACCTACAAACAGTCTTGGGTGACCGCCAAACGGTCTTGGGGTCATTTGGATATCCTCCAAACGGTCATGAGACCATTTTCCCATTATTTCATCAAAAACCAAGTCATTCTCTTAAGGGTTGAACCCTAGATTTGGTCACCAAATCAGCACTTAATTGTTCAACAACTTGATATCATTGGACCCTCAATTGGTCAACCCTACTTAACCCTAGACCTCCAAACAGTCTTGGGTGATCACTAAATGGTCTGGAGACCGTTTGGGTGATCCCCAAATGGTTTTGAAACCGTTTGGGTCACTCAACCCAAACTTCAACATGATTGTATTATTGAAATCAGCAATAGACCAGATTAGGGTTTAGGTGACTAATGGGCCTTCAATTGGTGATTTACTTGGAATTACTTGATGATTTTTGGTGGGTGATTAGTCCATATTATTTACAACAGACCTCCAAACGGTCAATGCCTGGTCAACCCATCCAAACGGTCTTGGACCGTTTGTTTCCATGTGTTCTTAGTTGAAATCGTTTGCATTCAAACGGTTTGAAACCGTTTTCTCCCAAACGGTTTGGGAAACCGTTTGAGCAAGGGGTTAGAAACCGTTTGCTAAAGAAAGTTTCTGGATAAACTTTGGAATTAATTTCATCATCTTCTACCTCAAGAACAGGGGCTGTTCTTCACAGAATTTCTAGCAAGAACACACAAAGGTGTCTAAAGAATAAGAACAAGCAACGATTCTAGGAGAAGAAGATGCATTAACAAAACTTAAGGTTTAGAGTTATAAAACCTGCCTCTAGGACTGATACAGAGCTCCAAGCTTCATAGATTTAATGGTGGATGAATATACAAAGGTTGTCCAAGATCCGTTCTTCAAGATTTGAGTGGAGAAGATGGCTAGAAAGAAGAGTTGTGTAAGGAAAACTAACAAACCAACCTTGTATTAGGGTTTTCACCATGAATTCGGGACAGATGGTGGTCCAAACTTACCAAACGAACTTGGTTGTCCTTCCTCTGCTCCTGAGATTCTCCTTAGTCGGCCAAAGCAAGAAGATGAGAAAAGAAACTAAGGGAAACGTTCCCTTTCCTTGTGGAAAAAGGGTGCTTATATATTTTTGGATATTATCAAGGCAAAGAAAAAGATAGTTATTTCTTTTATTTCTTAAACCCATATACTCATGCTCACTCCACCCTTGGCCACGTTTCTTCCTCCTTTTCACATGAAAAACCTCTCTCTTATCCAAGGTTAAAGGAAAAGAAACCAAACACCTTACTAAGTTATACATGTATAAAAGGACCATTTTGCATAAAACTTGGTTATTTAAATATTAAGGTTATCTTTCTTATTTGATCATTCAAATGAGGCACCCCTCTCATTTTATTTGCTCAACTCTATGCCAAGAAACATGAGAGATACTCTAGAGGATACATTTTACATGTTGCACCCTAGATTTTGGGTAAATTGCACTTTACATCAAAACTAGGTTTTAAAGCACAAGGATTACTCTACAAGCTATATCTTGGTGCTCAAGCTTGTGGAATCCATACCACCACATCATATTCATTATCATGATGTCTCAACATCAGAGGAACATCTTATCATGTGCAATTTGCAAGTTAACCCCTCTAATTGGGTAATTTTCTCTTTAGTCCATTATTAACAAAATAATATTGCAACATTGTGTAAAAAGGACTAAAATTGAAATATATGTTCCTCAGAAGCTTTAAGTGCATTACACATGCATCTAATCACATATTTGAGCAAAACACCTATGGTTAGTACATAACCTTGCCAGGGATGTTACACCAATGGTGTTTTCCTAACTAGACCATGTTTTTCCAAAATCTAATCATTGATCTTCATGGTTACAATAATAATAGGTTACATATAAAATTTGAACTCATTTGGATGAGTGTAAGTCACTCATCCAAAGACAACAAAATCGACGCACAAAACTAATTTGAAATACATGATTTTTGCCTCCTTTAGATGCACAACCTATACGTGTTCAATTGAGTTAAAATTTATTATATAGTATGTTCTTATGATAATTAAGAAGATCAACGGTTTAGATTTTTCAAAAAATTTCTGCATCTTCAAAAATGACTGAGGTGTACGGTGCCTCCGATACACTCGAGTGTACACTAGCCTGACTCTCTCTCTCTCTCTCTCTATATATATATATATATATATATATATATATATATGGGCGTTCATTCATTGCCCACGCGAGTAGCTTGGAATTTCGCTACCCGACAGCCAAAAAAGTAACTCTTCTGGCCACAAAAGTAACTCTGCTGTAAAAAAAGTAACTATGGTAATAAGAAAGTAACTACATGACTAAAAGAGTAACTCTATACAAAATATACAGCATATATATATAAGGACGGGTTTTTTTTATTTTGGTGGGGAAAATGATATTATTTTTGGATGAAATTTTTTGGGGAGCTAGATAAAATGCTCCTCTGCAATTATGAAAAAAAATTCAAAAAAAGTGGTCGGAAGGGTGGGCGGGTAGCTACCCGCGCGGGCAATAAAGATGGGCCATATATATATATATATATATATATATATATATGTCTCATCTTTAATACCCGCATGGGTAGCTACCCACCCCCTATTTTGGTTACTTTTTTTTTTAATTTCTTACTTTCACCATGTGGAGGGTTACTTTACCTTACAAACGGTTACTTTTCATGCATAGATAGTTCTATATGCAACAACAGATTTCAAAATACAATTACATATATATATTTCCTATGTATTCTGCCTGGTTTTACTTTTTTAGTCATATAGTTTGTTATCAACATAGTTACTTTTTAGTCCTTCTAGTTACTTTTTCTTGTCATATAATTACATTCGCGACTGACGGGTAGCAAAAATCCAGGCTACCCGTGGGTATTGAATGAACAACCATATATATATATATATATATATATATATATATATATATATATATATATATATATATATATATATATATATATATATATATATATATATATATATATATATAGGGTGTTCATTCATTGCCCGCGCGGGTAGCATGGATTTTCGCTACCCTGCAGCCAAAAAAGTAACTCTCCTAGCTAAGAAAGTAATTCTGCTGTAAAAAAAGTAACTATGGTGTCAAAAAAGTAACTCTAATGGCCAAAAAAGTAACTCTGTACAAAATATACAGCATATATATATAAGGACGGGTTTTTTGATTTTGGAGGGGCAAATGATATTATTTTTGGCTCAAATTTTTTAGAGAGCTAGACAAAATAGTCCTCTACAATTTCGAATTTTTTTTTTTAAAAAAAGTGATCGGAAGGGTGGGCGGGTAGCTACCCGCGCGGGCAATAAAGATGGGCCCATATATATATATATATATATATATATATATATATATATATATATATATATATATATATATATATATATATATATATATATATATATATATATATATATATATATATATATATATATATATATGACGTTCATTAAATGCCCCTGCGGGTAGCTACCTGCTCCATATTTGGTTACTTTTTCTATATTTCTTACTTTACACAAGTAGAGGGTTCCTTTATCTTGTAAATTGTTAATTTACATGCATATACAGTTATATATGTAAATGTAAAGAAGAGAAATCACTTCTCTACTAAAAGTTTGAAGAATAAAACCTCCAATCCAAACACACTCAACAGTTATGATGGAGTGGGTGGAGAATTTTTAAATCTTTATTAATGGTATGCAAAACAAGTAAAGTGTAGCAGTGGAATAAAATCATGACGATATTCAATTATAAAATACAGGAGCAATTTAAACTTACATCATAAGGATCCATGTAGAGGAAATCTAAACCACTTCAAGATTGTCTCCAAGCTTTAACTTTACAACACTACTACAGATATGATGTATAACGTCACATTTACAGGCGTCAGTTGCATTCCAAAAACCGACGCCATTAATCTACGATGTCGACTACAAATACAAACTGACATCTATATGTAAAGACCGGCCGATTTTCATAAGACACGAGTATCACTTTTTATTTAGCGCCGGTTAGGCAATAAGAAACTGGCATCAAAAATCACCCACGAAATATAATTTTTTGAGTGAAAAAAAATTACCTCCAAAATTTCATATACGGCGTCGGTTGTTGACCAAGTAACTGACGACTAAAGATTTTTTGCGAGACAAAAATTGACCCCATTTTTTTCGTCGGTTTTGTTACATGAATCGACGTAGATGTGTGTTCATGCGCTATCCCTGCAAAAATTTTTACCCCCAAATTTTCCAAATGGCGTCGGTTTGGGAGCGCAACCGACGACTATAGTTAACTGAAGAACATCAGTCGATCTTCAAATATAAGCGTCGGATTTTTATAATAACTGACGTCTATAGTTAACTTAATAGCACCTGCGCAAACCAGACTCTTCTCCTTGTCTATTTCATTCCCGATTTCACTAGCTAAGTCTGGTGATTCAATAGTCGCTTGTCGTGCCGCTGCTGCTCTTCTCCTCCTGTCGGAGCCGTCGTTCCTGCTCTTCTCCTGCAGCCAAAGCCACAGTTGTTGCTCTTCTCCTCCAGCCAGAGCCGTCGCCGCGAGTCCTCTTCTCCGCCACCGTCGTTGGTCCTCTCCTCTTTCCGGTCCTCTCCTCCAGCCACCAGAAACCAGTGCTAGCAGTCATATTGCCGGAGCCAAAGCCAACTCCAGTAGCCAGCGCCAACAGCAGCAGCTGGAACCAGAGCTCACCATTGTCGTCACCATCGTTGTTGCCTACTGCTGCTCGCGGTCTCCTACTACTGCTCATCACCGCGGCAGTCTGTCAGAGCCAACCACATCTAGGGCTGACAGTACACCCACGATACTACCACTATTGTCATTGCCACTGCTAGAGGTAAAGCCTCCAATTGACTAGGTTTGCATCCTCAATTCATCCTTAAGATATGTTAATAAATAATCCCTATAAACATGTAATGTTTATTTAATAGAATTTATGATTGGCTTGGTTATTAATAATATATGACAAAAATAAAATACTTAATTTTAACATATATCCTGGATAAACCTTATATATATGTGTGTCTCTCCTGGAAACCTTATATTGGATCTCACAACAATATTTAGTACATGAGCTATTTCAAAATTTTGAAATAAATGATGAATGATAGGATACTTACATTTATGTGTAATGATTATCTTGATGATGAACATGCATGTACATTGGAGATGTTGAAATCAATGTTATAGAATACGAGACCTAGACTAGGGTGTGATTAAGACTACAAGATGTTGCTACTGTAAATCAACCTAGGATATGAACACATGAATGTAGGATCGTAGGTATATAAATAACAACATTATATTATGGCCTAGAAATCCATCTAAGATTTACTCATTAGGAGTAAATTTTGGATAGTCCCCAGTTTGGGAATGTTCTTGAACACTTAATGTCACTTAGGATGTAAGTGTATAATATGTATTGGGTTTTCAAGAAAATTTCGGTAGCATTTTCCCGTTTGTCTTCTAAATACATATGTACTTGGAGAATAGCGGGGAAATGCTGCCGAAATTTTCTTATAAACCCAACACACATTATACACTTATTAGTGAGATTAGGTGTTCAAGATTGGGATAGGTGGTACACATTTATTATATATAAGACCTTAAACCCTAAACTTTTAACCATAACCCCTAATCTTTTAACCCTAGACCCTAATCTTATAACCCTAAACCCTAATATATACTTGTTTTCTCTTTGATCATAGAATGGATAGATCATGGATGTCCATTCCAAATTGTTGCACCCCAGAGTTTATTTCTGGTCTTGATCAGTTTATTAGATTTGCTGAGGAACATAGGAAACAACCTGGAGATAGGTTGTACTATCCATGTAGGCATTGCGGTAACAACTTGAAAGTCAGCACTGGTGACAAAATCAAAAGTCATGTCATGTACAACGGGATTGTACAAGGCTATACAGAATGTCACTCGCATGGAGAGATTTGAAACCTGAAATCAGTGGATGTCGATAGCAGTGCTTATGTGGAAGAAGAAATTGCCTCCGATGATGTAGATGTGAACAAACCAGCTCTAGTAGACATCGTTGATGTGATGTTGTATAGTTGTGGGGTAGAGCACACCGATCCACCTCCCATGTTTAGAAACATTATGCATGATGTTGAGATACCATTATACACATGTTGTAGTACTTTATGAAGCTTAGCGCTGTGTTGAGATTTTATAAGTTGAAAGCAACAATAGATGGAGAGACAAAAGCTTCACGTCATTGTTTTCTTTGTTGAAAGAAATTCTCCTTGAAGGAAGCGAGCTGTCAATCTCAACATACCAGTTAAAGAAATTGTTGTGCCCAATGGGAATGGAGGCCAAGAAGATACACGCATGCCCGAATGATTGTGTATCTTTTCAAAAGGACTATGTGGATTTGAAAGATTGTCCAAAATGTGGTGCATCAAGGTATAAATTGATGACTTCGGGGGAGTCCAAAACTGGTTCTCCTGCCAAGGTGATGTGGTATCTACCTATAATATCACAATTTCAACGCTTGTTTGCCAATCCAATAGATGCAAAGAATTTGAGGTGGCATGCAGATGTTAAGAAAAATATTGATGGGATCCTATGACATGTGTCTGATTCCCCACAGTGGAAGAAGATTGATTTATTGTACCCTAAATTTGGTGAAGAAGTCAGGAATCTAAGACTTGGACTTTGTACAGATGGGATGAATCCGGACGGGACATTGAGCAGTCAACATAGCACTTGGCCACTTATGTTTGTTATATACAATGTTCCTCCCTGGTTGTGTATGAAAAATAAGTACGTTATGATGTCGTTGTTGATATCGGGCCCTAAACAACCTGGAAATGATATCGACGTTTACCTTGAACCTCTGATTGATGACTTAAAAAAACTTTGGGGTGAAGGTGTGATGACTATGATGCTTCACGAAGAGAGACATTTTGTTTGCACGCTATGTTGTTTTGCACTATTAATGACTTTCCAGCATATGGGAATTTGTCTTGATATAGTGTCAAAGGATCTAAAGCGTGTCCTATATGTGAAAAGAACACTGATTCAATACGACTAAAACATGGCGGCAAGACTGTATATCTTGGTCATCGAAGGTTTCTTCCAAAATTCCATCTGTATCGTAGGTTGCACAAAGTATTCAATGGACGAAATGAGGAACGAAGTGCACCTAAACGTATACCAGGGGAGATTGTTTATGAAAGAGTAAAACACTTTGACAATGAATTTGGTAAGAGATCACAATGTACCACGGCTACACGGAGTGACAAATCTTTATTCAAGAAGAAGTCAATATTTTGGGATCTTCCTTATTGGAGTTCTTTGGCAGTCAGGCATTGTATCGATGTCATGCACGTTGAGAAAAATGTCTGTGATAGTGTCATTGGTACTCTGTTGAATATACCAGGTAAGACTGAAGATGGGATAAAATCCAGAATGGACCTACGTGAAATGGGAATAAGGACAAAATTAATAGAAGTTGTTAGTAGTGATCGGAGAACATACTTACCTTCCGCTTGTTACACGTTGTCTAGAAAGGAGAAGAAAGCTTTTTGTGAATTCTTGGTAAATGTTAAGGTGCCACAAGGTTACTCATCCAACATCCGTATATTGGTATCAATGAAAGATCTGAAGTTGATAGGTCTTAAATCTCATGATTGTCACACTCTAATGCAACAAATATTGCCCGTGGCAATTTGATCTATATTGCCGAAGCATGTAAGGTTTGCAATCACCAGACTTTGTTTCTTTTTCAACAATCTGTACAACAAAGTTATTGACCCTGATACTCTCGATAAATTGCAAAGAGAAGTGGTTGTTACCCTATGTCAGCTTGAGATGTATTTTCCTCCTTCATTCTTTGATATCATGGTACATCTTGTTGTCCACTTGACTAGGGAAGTGAAAATGTTAGGACCGGTTTTCTTGTATTGAATGTATCCCTTTGAACGATACATGAGAATTTTTAAAGATGATGTTTGAAACTGTTATCGACCTGAAGGGAGTATTATTGAGAGTTATGTGGCGAGAGAGGTTATGGATTTTCGCAATGAGTTTCTGAGTGGTAATAGCATTCCTGCTAATGACAAGAATATTGAGGAGTATTCTGGAAAATGAATTTTGGGATGATAGATGAAAGTAATAAACCGTGAGCAGTTGAAACAAGGTCACTTGTATATTTTACACAACATCGATGAAGTGAGTGTTTATATCGAGGAACATACCAATTTCATCAAGAGACAATATCCTCAAGCCAATTCAATGTGGCTTGCTAGAGAGCATAATAAGACATTTATTAAGTGGTTTGAAAATAAAGTCTTACATCAACTATCTCAAATACCAAATAATCTTACTGAAACTATCAAATGCCTCTCCTTTAAACCAAAATTGAATGGTATGTCTTATGAAGGGTTTGACATAAATGGATTCTCATATTACACAAAGCGTCAAGATGATAAGAGTGTCATCCAAAACAGTGGGGTCACCCTTCAAGCATCTTCATTATTTTTTGCAAGTACAAAGGATAAGAGTCCACGTGAAGCTAAAATGTCATATTACAGTGTCATTGAAGACATATGGGAGTTTGACTATGTAGATTTCATAATTCCGCTCTTTAAATGTAACTGGGTTGATAACACCAAAGGAGTTATAGTGGATGAATTGGGTTTCACGTTAGTGAACTTTGAAAAGATTGGCAAGAAGGGTGAACCATTCATATTGGCATCACTGGAGAAACAAGTATTTTATATCGATGATCCTACAAATGATAAATGGTTGGTTGTTCTTCATGGTTAAAGACAATTCATTCAAGATCATATAGATGAAGAAGAGTACTATGATAAGTATGATGACTCCATACCATTCTCAGTTGGGTTTCCAACACCACCAAATATTGAAGCTAATGATGACTTGTATGTGCACAAAGATCACAATGAAGGAATGTTAATTGATAAAAGATCGCAATATTAGAGACATGCATGTTTATATTTTTTATATGTTTTATTATCTTCTAGTTATGTCAAATGCTAAATGTTTGATTTTAGATGGCTGAGCATGATGACCGTGATGATGATTACCGTGAGGGTGAGGATATCAATGCGCCGCCTCACAATGTAAGTTTTAAAAATATATCCTATATTTCTATCTATATGTTCATTTATAGTTATATCCTGTAAGTGTGTTTATTTTGTCAAATTTTAGGTTGATGATGTACCCCCTCAAGAACTTGGGGCACTTGATGAGCAGCAAAAAATTTTTGAGAAAAAGTGAGGGCCATCACTATGATGAACAAGTTACTACAACAAAGGGGCAATGGACCCAAACTGGCTGTGGATTTCAATCATGTAGGAAATCCAGTTGGAGTGAACCGCAACTCGTTTATTTCATATCTTGGGGTTCTCACTCGTAGCCATTGTAGTCCTAATGTATAATCTTGGTATAAAGTTCCTAAGGAGAAGAAAGAATTAGTATGGAAGGAACTATGTGTGAGTTATTATTATTTACAATTCTATTTTGTAGATTACTAATATTTAGGATACTAGTTAATAGCAATTCTATTTTGCAGAGTATATTTATACTGGATGAAAAGTTGCATCGTAAATGCGTGATGCAACGTTGTGGGAGGGTCATAAGGAACTATAGGACAAATCTCACCCGAGATTACATACGAGATGTTGAGAAGAGGAAGAAGTCAGCCACTGAGCAATGGAACTACCTGGACCCCAATGACTGGGAGGAGTTTGTTACCAAAAGAAAAACTGATGAATTCAAGGTATTAAGCGTCACTCCCAATTTAATTAATATACGTTCTTATGTATTCACTTATTCAATATTAACCTTTAGTGTTACTAACCAAATCAATGTGCTTACTAAAAAGGCTATCAGCGATGCTCAAAGAGCAAGGCGTGCACTGAATGTGCATGACCACACGATGGATCCAAAAGGTTATGCATGCATTCACCAAAGACTACAGGTTGAGTCTACTGCTCAGTCTGTTGCTACTCAGGAGACTGCAGAGTCCTCTACTATTGCTCCCGCATCTCTGCCTCACCATGCTATGTGGATAGTTGGGAGGCAAAATAAGAAAGGAGATATAACCAAGCCCGCAACTGCTGAGGTGATTGCAATAATGGTAAAATTCAACTCTTAGAGCAATCAATATTGATTATTGTTATGTTTACATACCAATTTCTATTTATGGCGATTAGAGGGAGCTTCACGAGCATAGGAAGGAAGGAAAGTTCATCTCTGAGGGCACAAAGGATGAATTGATAGTTTCTCTTGGTGACCCAGAGCATCCTGGATGTGTTAGGGGTGCAGGCACTGGTGTGGGCATAAAAGCGTTCTTTGGGCCATCACAGCGCAAATGTAATGACCCCGCCTCCCGGTAACCCCCAATTAAGGGAGATCAAAAGGTCAGAGCCATTACCCTAATTAACAGGATCAATGGTTCGACAAATAATCAGTAATAATTATGAAATTCTACTTAACTAAACTGAAACTTGGTATAAAATAAAACTTTGCATACCTTTTTCACAAACTTGGATATCTAACTTATGTCCACATCTGGACTCTATTCTAACTAAACCTCCTTGCACTTTATTTCTTAATTTCAGGATATGCCACTTTACTATTTGTCCTTTTCAATTTGTACCTAAAACTCCGACAAACAAAACGTCGGTCAACATAATTGAATATGTCAGTATGTGGGGACAACCAAAATTTCACAAATATGGCTAACAATCTAAATATCACAATCAAGTTAATTAACAAGCCAAATTACGCTTTTAGTGTGACATTCTCCACCTCTTTTGCCCTAACCCTGGCATACCCTCCTTAGAGTTTCTCTTTTGCCAATGACTTAAGGCCACCTTCTCAATCCCGAGCTTGGTGCCTGGGGTCACCACTCATGGTGCACGTGAGTCATGCAATAAAGACCACCTTCTTAATCCCGAGCTTGGTGTCTGGGGTCACCACTCATGGTGCCCAAGGGTCTTCCCTCCTGGGCTTGACCTTTTGGCATCATCCATCAGGGTGGCATGTAGGTGCGAGAATACACAATTATATTATTATTTTGATAATCATAGTGACTTTATGTTTTGCAAGTATGAACATCCAAACTGATAGGTTGCATTCAACGCGATGAATCATCTGGAAAACCTTCGGGAAACTAATGCGATTAACCATAATTAACCACATACCTGTCAGGCTGACTTGAGTGCAGAAATAATCCAACTAATCAAGAAATCTAGTAAACAAACAAGCACACAAGATGATCCTAAAACATGCATCCAATTTTCCTATCATTGATCAGGCCATCAAGGTTTATTAAACCTAGCTCGCTTCCTAGGGTTTCTAGTCTACTTTTAGGGTGTCCATTGCAATTAGGGTTTCACTTCATTTTTACTATTTTAAACCCCAATTTTATACAATTACTCACAAACCATAATTATCTCATCTACTCTTCATGAAAGATATTAAGGTTACCTTTTAACAACATATAACCTTAATTTTGAATTTAAGGCACAATAAAAAGTCCATTAAGTCCATTATGCCTCTTTTACATTAAAACTACCATTTTTATCCTTTTAAGTCATGACACGGTCATTAGGCCAAATTATCATCTATGGTTCCTTTCAAATTAGCAACTTATCTCTCATGAACTCTATTTATCACTAATTCCACATTTATCCACTAGAAAACCCTAATTACCATATTAAGGGTGTTTATCCACAATTAGGAACTTTTATATTCAAAATAGCTTAGAACCATCATATTTCAACTTTATACATGAATTTAAACAATTAAAGTCATTATGAATCATAATTACTAACATTAGGGTTTCAAGGCCCATTAATGCTCATTTATGCACATGGAACCCTAAATTAATCAAATTACACATAAAGTTCATCCTTTTAGATCTAATGCATCTTTTTATAATCAATAGGTTAATATCAACTTTAAACATTCAAATAACCCTTCCTAATTCATTAATCATCATACATTAGGGTTCTTCATTTATTAAACCATTAAAGATAGCGTCTTTACATACTGTTTGAATTGCAACCATAATTAGGCTTCAATTACATTTTTATTGCATTCCCTGCATTTTTCTGATCAAAAAGCACTACTTATTTGTATTTTTCGGCCAAAGAATGTATTTTTAGTGATTTATCCAAGATTCACCTATTTCTTTGATTTCTGTTCAGAGAGCGAGTAATTACCTTATTTCGGAAAAAGGCCAGTCATTTGATCAACGATCGCACCGACAGGCACACGGATTGTGTGGCTCGCCTCAATCGTGCCCACTATCGGCTTGTTGAAGGCGCAGATGACCAGGGGTGGTCAGGAGTTGACCACGATCGAACAGCACCTGCTGTTCTTCCTTGCTCAAACTAGCCACGATGACTCGCGGTGGCGCCGTAGCTTGGGCTCATTGGAGACACTTCAATACACACCCTTGGAGCACAAGAAGGTTAGGGAAGATGTCGGTTAGGTGTGCGATGGTGAGAGGAGTTGAGAGGGGGTACTATTTATAAGTTTTAGGGGCTCTTCTAGTGTTTCTTCCAACCATGCTCTCAGCTTGATTGGGCATTTCTTCTAGAATGAAAAAAAACCACCCAAAATCTAGGCTGGTTGGGTGCGGAGACATCTCACGAATCTAACCAACCACTTTCCTTATTTGCACATGCGCTGGTTTGCTAGGAAAATCGAGGGAAATATCCCTCTATAAAGACGACGCTTTTCTTTTCGGACTCAAGGTAGGAAACTCATAACACCAAATTTTGTGATGTTTTTGGCCCTTATTTTGTTATCAATATTGCCCCTTTTAACTGTTTTCCTCTTCTTTTTGTCATGTTTTTGAATAAACTGGCCACGACACGCTATTAACTCCATTTTACAATCTTTTGCAGAGTTTCCCCGATTTTAACTCATTTATCAGCAAAAAGGCCCGTCCTGGCCCACAAACGTGTTCCACCTGCATCGGCCTTCCTACCAACAAGGGTGTCGCGCAAGAGAAGCGGACGAGCGATACGCTCACCGCTCAACAGGGCAACGTGATACACTGTCGCGTGACACAAGGGTGTCGCACAAGAGAAGCAGACGAGTGATACGTTGTTTACCCGATAGGGAGCCGAACCCACCACGACTGCCAAAGTGTGTCGCGCAATACAGGCCACCCACCGGCAGGCGCCACTCGTCACGATGACCGACACGCTCCCAGCCCGACTTCCTTGTGTCGGGCGATACGCGTATCGAGCACCCCTGAAGTCGCAATAATGGAGCTAAAGGAGGACATGTGGCGTCTGGAGCACCATAACTTCCCCCAACCGCTGCCTATAAATAGCAGCTACAAGACTTCGATGGGACGGGTCGGAACCCCCTGAAAGCCAACTCAGGAAAGCATCTGGAGCTAGCGTGTCGTGCCTCAGAGGTATGCCGGATGATTCTAGGTGAGCATTTCCCCATCCCAAGATGGAGGGAATGGTTCACTTAGGCTCGTCCCGGGCACCACTGCAGGTCGATATCGGCCAACAAGATGCCCGATACGAGTGACCGATACTTGGAGCAACACTCTGGCCCGACACGATACCGAGCCCGATACGCATCACTAGTCACGGCGTGTCGCCCGAGAGGGTGCCGCCTGACATGATCGTATCGGGCAAGGGTCCCTCGCACGATACGTCCGCCTGTCATGAGCGTGTCGCCCGAGAGGGTGTGCCACCCAACACGGGCATATCGGGCAAGGCCCCCCGCCCGGTATTGGGCTGGAGAGTCTGCTGCTGTCTGTCGACCTTCTAAATCAAGAAGGCGGCATTTATCTTTCCTTATTTCAGTCATTTACTTCCTTTACTTATGCAATGTAATCAGACCCTTATATGTTAATGGAATTAGAAGAGCCTTAATTATCTGCTGCTTTATGTTTGGTACCTTTTGTTGGATGATTGATACGTTTAATATCTGAACTCTAGCTTGTACACTTGGATCGCGTTTCGATTAGCTACCGAATCGTGTTTTCCCGTTGCAACAGCCTTGAGAGAGGTGTTGTGGTTCTAGTGTTTGGTCTGATACTGGAGTACGAGAGTGCTCGAGATCAGAGTTGTTGTAGTAACCTTTCCACTCTAACTTAAGTTTGGCAACCTCAAGAGGGGTGTTGATGCTTAGTTAGAGGTACCCACTTCGAGAGGAGGGGTGCAGGATGTTTTCTGCTGCCGCTTGTTTTACCAAAGTTTTCTCCTTTGTTCCTTACTAAGGCGATGGTGTTATCTCTCTATTTCCGTTGCATGAAAACCCCTAAAAACTGATAAATGCTGAAAACCTATTTTTCCTCATAGCTCCAGTTGGAGATAGATTTCTTTTGTTTTATCTATCTTATCCTACTGTTCCCTTGGGGAATTTTATCATCTCCTTACCCTTGCCGGAGTGTAACATGTCGATTCTATTTTCTCAACACTACCACCCTTGTCCCTGTGTTTGACCCTGTATATCTACTTCGACCCCATAAACAAAGTTGCGGGGGCCTAGAAGGTTTCGGGTTATAAATTTAAAAGTCTGACTACTTCCAATCCGCTCCACTTTTGGGCCGCGCGATTTAGGCCGGTCAACTTTTTGGCGCCGTTGTCGGGGACAAGGCAAAATGGTATTGTTTACAAACCTGCATCCACTAACTACACTCCAGTGCCTCAAGCTTAGAAATGATCTTGACAACACTCTCTTTTTTTCTTTTTTTATATATCTTAACCTGAAATGAGTAATTCTTATTATTAATAACAAATTTTCTAACTTGATTTTTACATGCTATTCAGGTACTCAGAGGAAGGCGCTCTGCCCAGCTGAGCACCAACATCATCATACATGCCACCTCGCGTTGAGCCACCCCTTTTAGAAGGTGAGGGACACACGAGAGCTCGACCCCAATCACCTCTACCTGAAGACAACGACCGCTATAATGGCAATGATCAGCCTGAAGAACCTGATATAGAGCATTCGAGGACGATCAATGCGGGGATAGACATCGTCATCACCGGAGGCATAGGAGGAATCAAAATAATCAAGAATAGCACTAGGGAGACAGCGACACTGACGATTTTGAAGAAGAAGCAAAGACCCTGAGGGAGTTGGCTTCCACCAAGGCTAACAATTCTAGATGTCTCGTTGTTATCCCGCGATTCAATGCCACTAATTTCGAGTTGAAGCCATCAATCATCTCCATGATTCAAAACAAAAGCTTTAGAGGGAGTTCTAAAAATGATAATCCCTATCACCATTTAGATGCCTTCAAAAACATCTGTGACACCATCAAGATGAGGGGAGTCCCTCATTAGGTAATCTATTGCAAGGGCTTCATCTTTTCTTTGGAGTATAAGGCTCTATCATGGTACCTGGGGTTGCCCCACCAAGCTCTGAACGGTTGGAGTGCACTGGTGGATGCCTTTGTGAACAAGTTCTATCCTACTGAGAAGACTGTCCGAAATAGACAGTGGATTACTTCTTTCATGCAAAAGCCAAACGAAAATCTCCATGATGCCTGGGAACGATACCAAGAATATTAGAGGGACTGCCCTCATCACAACTATAAGAAAGGTTTCCTGATAACTACCTTCTACAATGGTCTAACCCCCGAGGAAAGGGTTTCACTGAATGCAGCAGCAGGAAGTGACTTTTTGGGGAAGAAGCCGAGCGGGTCCGAGAAGATCATCAAGAACATGGTCGAGCTGCAAGCCGACACTGACTATGATAGATCCGATAAGGGGCAAGCTAAGAAGGCTAGTGAAGGACCTTCTTTTGAATCCAAGGCTCTGGAGACTATCACCTCTCAAATTCAGAGGATAGCAACTGATGTAAAGCAGCTGAAAGAATCAGGTGGGAAGGGAAAGAAGCAAATCGAGAAGGCCATGAAGTGTGTCACCTGTGGAGAGGGTGGACATGGGGTAGATAACTGTATCTACACCCGACCCGACGAATCGAGCAAAAGTGAATCTGGGGTTGAGGAGACTGAGAATGTCTCTTTTGTAAATTTTAAAAGGCCAGATCATCCTCGCTTCATTTATGGCAACAAAGATGCAGCTAAAAACTCACATCAGCTGCATAACTCCACCAAGCCACCTCAAGCTTTCAAGAAAAGGGGAGGACAGAGTCAATTTGCCAAAAACACCTCCTTCCAGTCAAACAAAGGAAATTTCCAAGGACAAGTTAAATACCAAGGTCAAGCCAAAGAGCAGGGACAGGACAAGGTTTCAAACCAATCAGATGTGGTTGGACAATTGTTTGATTTTGTAAAAAGACAGGATACAATTAATAACCAACTAGCGCAGAGTGTGCTTTCAAATTCGGGAGTTCTGAACTCACTATAGGTCCAGGTGGCAGATATGCAGACGCATCAACACCAAATTGATCAGCAATTAGCTCAGATGGCCGAATTAATAAAGAACCCCTCAGGCAAAATACCTTCCAACACCGAAACTGTCAAAAAGGCAGGGCTGTGATCAAGAAAGACAGAGATCGAGTTGCAAGATATGGATGATGCTGGAGGCTAAAAGTGAAGAACCTGGAGCCGTCGAGCTGGCGACGAAAACTACAACGCTCCTCGGGAGGCAGCCCGAGCTTTTATTTATCCTAGAATAGGATGTTATTTACTTTCTTGCAAGACAAACATTACGAACATTTGGACTGTAACAAGGCCCGAGTCAGTGCATGCGTCACATGCGCCGACTCTTCTGTTTTATGGGCCACTGCTCTATTTTATAGACTTGGATGGGTGATACTATCTAAGGTCGGGAACTTAACCTTAGGCCAATGATGTTTTACTCATCGACCGCTTTTTCCCAGCTTTGTTTCTAAGTTTTCCATCTAGATTTTGTCCTGAAGGGTTCGTATCGGGCAACAGCTCAACCGGTGCACGGATAGTGCTCATATCAGGCGACGGTATTTCAGGCATCGAAAAAGGCCATGACGGATGGCATGCCTGGGTGGCGTGCTCCCGTATCGTGTAAGATGAGTAATTACCCTTGTTTAGACGGATGGACTGCCCGTCTCGGTAATGACTTATCTCAACGGCCGACACGCGTCCCAGAAATTCCTGTTTTACCCCCGTTTGGGATTGCTATAAATAGTACGGAGGTTTTACTGTGTCGGGCTGCTACCTTTACTCTTTTCACCTACTCGTATTGTGCTGTGATTTCCTTCATTTGCTCTTGTTTCGCGCAACCCTCTTCTGCTCTCGTGCCGCGCAAAGTAGCTTCTAGCAGAAAAGGTATAGCCCGACAGTCGTATTGTCCTGGCTTGCCCAACACGACCTTCCTATCATGCATAACATAACGGGCTAACGGCTTGGTTGATTTCCTTGTATCACCCGACACGTATGCAGTGCGACACATCTTTCTCTCACGTTTGTCCGCTAAGCCTTATCGGGTGATACCCTTGTCGCCCATCCTTGTGTCGCCTCGCTTGTTCTTGTTCTCGGGCGACACGTTTTTCTCTCTAGGAAGTCCCTATCGGGCAGTTTGTTCCACGCGACCGTATCACCCGACACACCCGTATCGGGCAACGTGTTTTACGTGCATCTTTTCTCAGTATCTTCCAGTTTGTATCACCTATGATGTTCTTTTGATGGACGACACCAGGACTTTGTAACGGGCCGAATTTTATCGTACAATCAATTTTTCTTATCTACCTAACATTTAAATGATCAATGAACTTGTTTAATTATAACAGATATGGCCCGTACAAAGCAAACCATCGTTCAAATTGACAAACACGACAGAAGAATCGACACTAAGGCCGTAGCTGAAGCAATAACGCTCGGGCAGAAACGCCTGAATCCCAAGGCAGCTGGGCCATCAACCGCTAAGAAGAGAGCAAGGTCGAAAGAAGTAACGACTCCATTTTCTTTCCCAGAGGATGCAACCAGAACAAGTGCAAGGCTCTCAAGAAGGAAACGCAAGGCTCGTGTAGATTATGACGACAATAACCGGCCGATGGTAGACAGACAGCTCTTGAAAACACTTGTGGATACTATATCCAAAGAAGATACTCTCCATGAAGAAGGTGGCTTCATGACTGATGAACCCAATCTAGGAGCCACTGGAGAAAGACTTCCACTGATTTTCTCTTTTGAAGATGGTCCTAAACCACCGCAGAAGACAGACTATGATAAGGGAATGGACCTCTCTTGGGGCTACCAAATCAAGAAAAAGTATTGGAAGAGATAAGTGGACTTCTCCGACTAGTTCAATAGATGATGAAAGTTTAAAGAAACTGAGATTGATGATCAGTCCTTTTGTTCATGTTCACAATGGAAGTATCTTTAAAAAAAATCTACCTGGTTTAAGGGAATGCCTAATAGTTTTGGAACTTCTTCCTCAGCAAAAGCGCATGACTGATCTCATTGAATTTTGCAAATCTGAACCCACTTTTGCCTTTGGTAGAAATGACTACAGCATCTTCATCTGGGTATGGATATCAAATAAAGAAACGCCTGACCAGCTCCACCACATTGACTACCACAACAAACGAGGAAAAGTATGTGTGGGAGCTTCTATCTGGTGCAGGCGCACTCACCAGCTAACCTTCACTGGGTTAACATTACCCTACCTTATCTACTTCACAACTCTAGGACAGAGTGTGGAGTAAGTTTGGGGGGGTACCTTGTACCAGTGAGGGAGGTATAAAAAGTTTTTCTTCCTTTTTCTTGTTCTTCTTGTTTTTCTTCCTTATCATGTGTACATATACATGCTCATACAAAAATCTTTGAAATTTTTTTAAAAAAATTGCTCAGTTAGTCTCCACACATATGTACAAAGACACTATATAGAAAAAAGCCTGATACGACTTCTTGCCAGTTTATTTTCTATGTGTCTAAGGAGATGCAAGTTTTGTTATATCTTTCTGATAATGCAGCCTCAAATGACAAAAGACTATGACTTTCCACACCAAAAATTGCAAAAAATAATCTTGCAACAGCTAAGAGACGTGTATGCAGAAGGAAAAAGCTGCCCAAACAGCAACAAAAATTCCTCTTGTTTTCCATACCCAATAAAAATCCCAAAAAGAGAGAACAACCTTATGAGAGTGAATAAAAGCATGAGAGTTGTGCCAAATGAAAAGAAAAATATATATATACACACTTGTTTTTCAAAAGTACCCATCTTTAGGCATGGTAGATCCGGGGCAGTGGTACGTAGGATGTGAAATCACTGCTCTAAAGCCAACTGGCTTGGACTGCAGGGACCACTCGCCTGCTAATGGACCCGTACCTGGATGGACTGATGGGAAATAAGAAAAACCCAAAAAGCCTTAGCCTACCCAAACACATAACTTTCTGCCCTCAAAAGTTGTTTGGTGTGAAAGCTAACTTCGAAATCATGCACCAGAGTCTCGCCGAAGCTGTGGAGAAAAATTTTGCTTAAATAAGGCTAGAGAAGTAAAGTCTATTGTTCATGGTCGGGCCGTATTGCCAGTAAGACATCTCAATGCTCACTCAAACCCATGGTCTGGAAACTATACCGGTCTAGAAGAAGCATCACAAAATAAAGTTTAAAGATTGATTGAGGACAATCAAAATGCTAAGTTTGGGGGAGTTGATAACACCAAATTTTGTGATATTTTTGGCCCTTATTTTTTATCAATACTGCCCCTTTTAACTGTTTTCCTCTTCTTTTTGTCATGTTTTTGAAAAAACTGGCCACGACACGCTATTAACTCCATTTTACCATCTTTTGCAGAGTTTACCCCTATTTTAACTCATTTATCAGCAAAAAGGCCCGTCCCGGCCCACAAACGTGTTCCACCTGCATCGGCCTTCCTACCAACCAGCCGGCCGATACGCTCACTGCCCGACAGGGCAGCGCGATACACTGCCGCGCGACACAAGGGTGCCACGCAAGAGAAGCGGACGAGCGATACGCCGTTTACCTGACAACGAGATAAACCCGTCACGGCTGCCAAAGTGTGTCGCGCGATACTGGCCACCCACCGGCAGGCACCACTCGTCACGATGACCGACACGCTCCCAGCCCGACTTCCTTGTGCCGAGCGATACGCGTATCGAGCACCTCTGAAGCCGCAATAATGGAGCTGAAGGAGTACACGTGGCGTCTGGAGCACCATAACTTCCCCCAACCGCTGCCTATAAATAGAGCTATAGGACTCCGATGGGACGGGTCGGAACCCCCTGAAAGCCAACTCAGGAAAGCATCTGGAGCTAGCGTGTCGTGCCTCAGAGGTGTGCCGGACGATTCTAGGTGAGCATTTCCCCATCCCGAGAGGGAAGGAATGGTTCACTTAGGCTCATCCCGGGCACCACTGCAGGCCGATATCAGTCAATAAGATGCCCGATACGAATGACCGATACTGGGAGCAACACTCTGGCCCGACACGATACCGAGCCCGATACGCATCACCAGTCACGGCGTGTCGCCCGAGAGGGTGCTGCCCGACATGATCGTATCGGGAAAGGGTCCCCCGCACGATACGTCCGCCCATCATGAGCGTGTCGCCCGAGAGGGTGTGCCGCCCGACACTGGCGTATCGGGCAAGGCCCCCCGCCCGGTATCAGGATGGAGAGTTTGTTGCTGTCTGTCGACCTTCTAAATCAAGAAGGCGGCATTTATCTTTCCTTATTTCAGTCATTTACTTCCTTTACTTATGCAATGTAATCAAACCCTTATATGTTAATGGAATTATAAGAGTCTTAATTATCTGCTACTTTATGTTTGGTACCTTTTGTTGGATGATTGCTATGTTTAACATCTGAACTCTAGCTTGTACGCTTGGATCACATTTCGATTAGCTACTGAATCGTGTTTTCCCATTGCAACAGTCTTGAGAGAGGTGTTGTGGTTCTAGTGTTTGGTCCGATACTGGAGTATGAGAGTGCCCAGGATCGGAGTTGCTGTAGTAACCTTTCCGCTCTAACTTAAGTCCGGCAACCTCGAGAGGGGTGTTGATGCTTAGTTAGAGGTACCCACTTCGAGAGGAGGGGTGCAAGATGTTTCTACTGCTGCTTTTTTTACCAAAGTTTTCTCCTTCTTTCCTTACTAATGCGATGGTGTTATCTCTCTGTTTCCGTTGCACGAAAACCCCTAAAAACTGATAAATGCTTAAAACCTATTTTTCCTCATAGCTCCAGTTGGAGATAGATTTCTTTTGTTTTATCTATCTTATCCTGTTGTTCCCTTGGGGAATTTTATCATCTCCTTACCCTTGCCAGAGTGTAATGTGTCGATTCTGTGTTCTCAACACTACCACCCTTGTCCCTGTGTTCGACCCTATATATCTACTTCGACCCCATAAACAAAGTTGCGGGGGCCTAGAAGGTTTCGGGTTATAAATTTAAAAGTCTGACTACTTCAAATCTGTTCCACTTTTGGGACGCGTGATTTAGGCTGGTCAGAGATGCACATCTGGCATCGGATCTTGATCTGACGGCTGGCATCGTCTCAAGCTATTTTCATTTAAATCGATAAATGTGTGACATTTATTATAATCACAGCATTTTAGGGTAATTTGTAAAAGCCATAACTCCCAAACAGAGTGTCCAATTAATCCCAAATTTTGAGAGAAACTTAATAACGACTTAATATACCTCTCTACCAAATTTGGGCTCATTATATAAAAGAAAACGTGCCTTTTATTTAGGTGCAAGATATTACTCAATTAGGCTTATTTCTCACATCTTTTCTTATCTTATTTTCTTATTTCCCATTATTTCTATTCCTTGCAATATATGAAAGCAAGTGGGGTTCGAAATATCACCCATTATGGAAAAACCCTCTCTTCTCTCTTTATTTCTTGCATTATCTCCTTTATTTCTTGCATTATCTCCTTTATTTCAAATATTCTTGGTTTATTGCTTATTTCTTGTTTTTCTTTTGATTTATCTCTCTCTTTTGAAACCTTGGACCCACAAGAAATCCTTTTTGAAGGATTCTTATTATCCTTCTATATGCATACACATTCTTCATTTTTCATTATCTTACTTATTTCTTTATTAAGATATTCTTTTCAAGGATTTCTCTTTATCTTTCATTCCCTTTTTCCTCTTTTCCTATTTCTTCTATAAGAAATCACATAGAAATGAAATTTACTTAATTGTGGCCATTAATTCCACTTTCTAGAGATTTCTATGTATATCTCATAATTACTTTGCTTAATATCCATTATCTTGTATCTTTTCCATTTATTTGGACTTTTCTTCTCTTTTATATCCATTAATGGATTAATCTAATAATAGGAATCACGAATTTCCTATCCAAAGGGATATTTGCAAAGAAATACATCTTTTGAAGCAAAGCATACAACCTTTTCAATTAAGTCCATATTCACAAAATCTTTATAACTCAATTATGAAAACATATGCAAAATTGAGGTTGTAACATCCTTCCCCTCTTATAGGAATTTTGCCCTCAAAATTCCCTCAAACATTCAAACAAATAGGATAAGACTTCCTCATGTCCATCATGGCTCCCATGTGGTTTTACCCTCTCCATGGTGCCTCCCAAGAACCTTCATCATCTCATATTCTTGCATCTGAGTTCTTTCTCACCTTGGTACCTTGTACCCACATAGGTGACTTCGGACATTTAATCTTATCTCAAAGGTAAATGGGTTCATGGCTCAGCACATGGCTTGGGTACCTCACATAGTGCTCTAGATCAGACTTATGGAACACATCATCCATCACGTTATCCTGAGGGGTAAGGCTAAATCTAACCATCTCCACCAATCCATCTCAAATGGACCCATATATCGGGGACTCAACTTTCTCAGTTTTAGCTTAGAGGGGTCAGATTTTCACATCACCTACCCTCCCACAGTGAACCGCATGTCAGTCTACTTTGCATCAGCTCATGACTCATGTCACCCCTGGGCTCTCTTTCAACCATTACACAAGCAAAGCAACTTCATCTGCACACACTGTGGTCCTTTTCTGACCTTTGTGAGGTCCCTTCACCAACATCATCTTAATGAAGTGGTGACTGACACAACCTCCCTTACAGAGCTTCTTTACATCTTGATACTGGCTATGGTGGTTATCATCACATTTTACAGAGGACAAGAACTGTCTCCATGTATCACCCTGAATGAGCACACATGCTCTCATCATACCCTCTAGTCTGGTACATACTAACCATTAGTTAGGGGTGATAAACTGTACTAATATCGAGTTCTTCATGTACCTACTTCCACCGCATGGAAGTGAATCTTTAGGTTATACTCAAGAACTTTTGAACTTGCATCATGGTGTGGTTGAACCATCTCTCTCCATATGTAGTTCAACCGAATCTGTCCCTTGACAGTATCCTTCCTTTCTCATGTCATCTAGGTAAGGCGATCTACCCTAACCCATATTGCATCTTGACCTTCCTTGGTCTAGGGGAGACTTACCACAACATCCATAGTGATGAACTCCCATTCCCTCTTGGGGACTCTTTATCCTCTATATCAATATACTGAGTTATTGGTGTTCGTCCTTCACCTCCTATCTTGCATGGTGACAAGCCACGTGCAACTTCATCTTAAGCATCCAAAGTACTATTGTCACTTACTATCTTCGTAGTACCACGATGTATGGTTATCTTAAAATCATGATCTTCCATATGCCATGATTCCTCAAGATTGATTCCTCGGAAACCATAAACCACTGTAGTCGAGGTTTCCTCACCTTCTTTTCCAGAGAAGTGCATCTGAGGCTCTACAACCATCCTTTTATTGCATCAAGGCCTAGGCTGGCTAACCAAACAACCACTAACTTGATCAATAGATATCGTTACATCTGAGTGTTAGCCAAACTTATCTCTTTTTCAAACTTAGGGCTAACCTAACAACCTCTTCTAGCCTCTAGCTAAACTAGGAATCTGCATCTCAACCAGAGCATCCATTACCACCTCACATCCTTATGTGTACGGTATTGTTGAAGACATACACCTCCATGTATTCCACTTATCATCTCATCTTGGACTTTAGGTCTATCTTGAACAAGAAAACTTAGAGCTCATCTTCTTGGTTATTGAACTCAACCTGATATATCTCATTTATTCCACATAGCTCATGATAAAAGAAAACATCCTCACAAGATGACTACCTTAGTTCTCTTGATGTTTGAAACCCATCCCTACATCGTTCACTCCACAAGGGTACGTTATCATCTCTGTCCTCATATTCCATAGCAACGTTCCAACTCACATCATTTTTATCCTTGGTGTATGGCAGGCGTACTGTCCTATCTCTCACTCCCATAACAAAAGGAAATAAGTATTTGGCTGCCGTCCAAACACAAAGTTCTTCCTATTCCAAGAGTAGAGATGGTACATCCCACATTGCCAGTACACCTTCAAATCCAAGTTGAAACACACAACATATGTTTCTACCTCATGAAAATCTCGATATCAAGGTTACTTCCATGGAAAACTGTTCTCGAACCCACTTGGGTTACCACACAATCCTTGGTCATCTCCTCTAGGTCTGTAGGGTGTCGTAACTTTTGGGGTTATCCCTCTTCCCTTATGCATCCAGAGAGTTCCCTCCTCATCTGTCCTTTGGGTCCCATGAGTTCATGAAGGTGATCAATCTCTAAACCCATGGCCCTCAGACAATGATAGTTGTTACCTCCCGACCCTATGGTCATGTGCAACTAGGGAATCAGGAAACTCCTACTTCCATCGGTCTTATCCCTACCTGACCCTAGGATAGACTTAGGATTCTAACATAGTACATGTCCAACTTAGAACCTTACCCAAGTCTCCATCATCTCTCTCTGCATTGAAGGGCTGACTTTCATCCTTTCATAAGGGTCATGGCGACCTGCCTACCCTGGTCAGGCCCCATACCGGTTACCTCCATGGTAACACATCCACATGCACTTAAAGATGGTTATCTATGGGTCTACAGATTCATTCTCTTACCATGTACCCTTCACTTAGCTTCTCAAGATTCTATTAGACCTCTTTAGGTTACCACAAAACCAACAAAACCAGTATACACCCTACAAAAGGATCCCTCTCCCAGGATGGGAGGAAGCTACATCAAAGGTCACAAACGTCCTTATGTCTAGGGTTTACATCCACATGAGCATGCTTGACCCTAGAAAGCTACTAAGGCATAAGCAGACCACCTACTAGACCATGCTAGGTCATACTTGTTCTCATTCCTCAACATTGGAGCAAGAACACACCTTCCCATGTCACCAACTTAGCTGTGAGGGGTCATCAAACATACCTTAGACTTAAGGGGTTTCCCTTTCCCCTAAACATGAGGAGTGCAATGCTCAAATCTATAGAAACTCAAATCTCGTCATGAGTATCAGGTGCACCTCTTCCCCTCTTAGGCCTAGGAACCCTAGGTTCACTTTTTAGATGTCCCACTACATGCTCAACTTTTTTAACCACGAACCAAGCATGTACACAGTATGACATGCACTTCCCATGATCTTTCTACTTGAACAACACTTCAGAGTGGAGTCCTCCTCAAGGACAACCAACTAAGTAAAAGGCCTCACAACTTGCTACTAAACCTCTTCATGGTCTTAAAACCTCTTCATGGTCTTAAGGAACTCATCTTCCCATCTCAGAAGGTAAACACCTATAAGGTACCAGCAGTCTCATCCTCCCTCTAGGTTTTGGTTCCTCTAAAGGCAACCAAGATAGCATTAGCCTCCAGGGATCATGCATGAGGCAACCGCTACCATCCACTTAGGTCGCATCATCCTCAACTCCCCACTGTTCCTCATATCTCAGAGTCTAAGCTTCCAACCTTCATGCTTGGGTCCTGCTCTCTCTCTCTAGAGCTACCCTTACAAACATCCTTACTACTAGAGGTTCTCTCTCCCTGAAGGATCAAGCTCACAGGCATACCCCTACATGGGTGAAGCCTATGTTCAAACTTATGTTTGCTCAAGATTATCCATATCCCTTTATGCTTATCTCATAAGCTATCCAACATACTCTCCTGACCAGGGTTTCAACCTACTGCCCGCACTACTGACGTACTCTGGGAGCATACTAAGCCATGCTCCTATAATCCCATAGGGTTTCTATAGGTTCTTCACTAACCTCATCATTGAAGGAGCTATCCTTCACTCTAACATGCACGACCCTTTCCAGGGTTGGGTCGCCAAAGGCACTAGGTCATCCAACCTCACATTTCTCATATCGTCATGGGTATCCAAACCAGAAGCATGTACACCCACACACATGGTCGACCATGACATCTAACTCATCATGTCATCTCTCTCTAACCACCCTTAGGGTTAGGGTTAGCATCATCCTTAGAGGATGTTCCAGGTCTCTACCTATAATGGAGGTCTCTACCTCAAAGACTAACTTCCTCCACTCATCCTCCAGACAAGGAGGTCTAACCACAGGTCTATCCTAAGGGCATGACAACATATGTCATACGACCTAAGCATGTATCTATTCTTTAATTTACAATTAAACTATTAAGCTTATGTCCATGACATCTTATTTACATGCTTTTTATTAATTTTTGTGGAGGATTCCTTAACCTTATCATGCATACCCTATCCTCAAAAGGGTGAGGAAGAGAGAGAAAACCCTATTCCTTAAAATCCTTAAAAACATTTGGGTTGAGAAGGGATGAATAAGATGAGAGAGTCTTGAAGGTATCATATTTCGAGTCAAATCATGAGACATTGGCGAGGTAGTCACACAAATCTAGGAGTCCTCGTATTCCGACTAGCGGTGCAAAGGAAAATATTGCCAGCCCCCAGACGTGATCCTTTTCTAGACACCTTTGTCTTTCAGAAAATCCTCTAATAACTCCCTTGGGTTCTATAGAGTTTGTAAAATTTAATAATTATTAAAGATTAAATGAGGAACTGAGGCTCTGATACCAAATGTAATGACCCCGCCGCCCAGTAACTCCCAGTTAAGGAAGACCAAAATGTGGCATCCAACTCACAAAAACATGATTAACTAATGCGGAAGCGATTACTAACAGCGGAATTACTAAAAATTAAAACTTTTTGCAAAGAGATCCAAACATAGGAAAACTCTTTCATCAAGAACCAATGTATAACATTTACATCCTGGTTCATAAGTACATAACTTGTACCATTTCTTCTCGAGGATTACAACATCAGCTGCCCTATTACCATTATTTACAGACAACATAAGAACCTCGAGGAATCAAGCCAAAATCTCATATCGTTTCATTAAAAGCACTAACTACTAACTCCGAGGACCTGAGAGTACAAAGACGACACATAGGACTCTATACAAAACTTAACAGCCAGTGTCTCCACCTGAGTTATCACTACTGTCCCTAATGCTACTACTGTTGTCCTTTCCCTGCAATAGGGTTTCTACTTCTTTGTCCGTGTTCACCTAAAAATGTTGGATCCCATGGGGGTGAGACAATTTGTAAATTTCCCCAGTGAGAGATATAACTCTTCTGCCAAAACATTATTATTGCAGTTTATTAGAATAAAACTGAGCAGAAGGATTTTATATATATTTAACAGTAGGTAAATCACTATATGAACAGAGTGAAGTAATCTCTTTTCTTAAGGAGAACATTACATCTACCCAGGGTAGAATCATAATTCATCTGCCTACTTGCAATGAATATAAAGAGATATAAATAACATTTATCGACTAGAGATGCATAAAAGAAATGTAACATCAGCAAATAAATTTATGTATTCAATCCTTAAGCAAACATGTTATACAGTTGATTACATTTTACAATCACACTTATGCCTTGAGAAGATGAGGTATACCTCTCATACTCCAACTAACCATTGCGAAGTCAAAATCGGTACCATACAAGATCAATGGAAGAGTCAGTTTCCATGACCTTCCACATCTCGGTCAGTGTGAGATCACATGCAGGACATCTTGTATCTCTGTTAAATAGCTTTCCAGGGTATACTAGAAACTTCTCTATATAGCTACAACGGCGGCTGCACTCTCTTCGCAATCGAGAGATTTCATGTTTACCTCCATTGATCCGGCATTAATATTATTGGGAGATTAGTGATACATCTATCCCAATCTTCGGGAGATTCATGATACATCCATCCCGGTACAAATAATGAAGAATTGAGAGGTTTATTGTTTACCTTCCATCAATTCCCCCATTAGGACGTAAGGATATGTTCGCCCATCAACCCCCACATATTCAAAAATATGCATTTCGGGTTTTGCCACGGAGCAACCCGTTTCACCATCAGTAAATACTGACTCTGATGGATCTATAGTCAGGGCTCTAGAGGATATGATTTCACTTGATTAATTAAGTACATTAGCATATTCTTTTAGCATCAGTCAAGTTCTCAAATAGGAATTATTATGACAAATGCTACTAAGAAACGTGTAAGATCTTATCAATTGCTTTACCAAAACTTATAATACATTGGGATCTTAATCCCTTATCTCATCACTTGAAAGTTCACATCTCACAGCAACATAATTATCTTACTTATCAAATCTGGGTATTCATACCCTCAGTTCATCACTAATCAATGTTACCATTTGTTAGGTAACTACTACCTCTAGGTCCTCAGACCGAGGTATTCATGATACTTGTTACACAAGCATCTCACATGGCTCATAAGGCCCATTAAGTGTCTTGTCACCTTTCACTAGGCAACAACTTACTCATATGGCTCATAACGTCCATGCAAATTTTGTTACTTTTACTAAGCAACAACAACATTAAGGCACACAAGGCCAATCAACATTTTCATTATATAAATATCATAGCTCAAATCTGGCTATGTTCATCATCTCATGATATCTGCATGGTTAATACACATGATAACAGTCATGACAATTTCACGTCATACCATGCAATACAATAGTAACACCATTATTCTTGTACCATGATTAGGGTTTACCATCAAATAGGGCTTTTCATTCCCTTTACCCAAAATTAGGGTTAGGGTTTCCCATTTCACATTAATTAGGGTTTCATGTTTATATTATCTATCCAACCCTAATTTATTGTTCCATTCCTCTAGGAGCATTCAATAATATCATAAGTATTTACTCATGATCATTACTCTCAGAAAAACTAATTATTACATGATATTAATGGCCTCTCCCGAGCTCCCGTCTACAGTTGGCGATAAGGCGATTTTGACGACAAACGCGGCGGAAAAGGATCCTCGCCGGCCTCCGCCATGGTTCAACAGGATTGATAGCTCAGCTGGAGGACATCAGGGGTCGCCCAATGCTCCAAAGAAGAATCCGACTTCATGGGAGTGTCTGAAGCCTTCTTCTACCGGGACTGTGTCAGATCTGAAAAGAGTAGAGATCCAGGTTATTGATGGGAAGATTATCTATCCGAAGAAGGAAGCTGTTGAGAATGCTGAGAAATGGAGTAGATGTTTTCTAGGGTACGTGCTAGACTTCAGGTCTCATATCCTGCATCTGGTCAACCACTTCTCGAATGTCTGGAATGTGTAAGGATTCTTCAAAATTTTTGACAGACGAGATGGTTTTTTCCTGGTTCGTTTCTCTGATTCTGAAGATCTTAATGTTGTTCTGGAAGGGGACTGGTATGTTCGTGACAGACCTGTTCTTCTCAAGAAGTGGAAACCTGGAGATAGACAAGAGAAAGTAGTTATGTCGGATGTGCCGGTACGGATCACCATTCGGGGACTGCCAATGGAATTATGGGATAAATGAACGTTTGATAGGATTGGGACTTTCTTGGGTTCTCCAGTTAAAATGGATGTTCAAACTACTAATCTCTGGCGCTTAGATCTGGCGAGAATCCAAGTCATAATGGGGAAAGATGCTAATTATCCAAGAAGTGTCACGTTCAAGAGCGATGCAGGTGATGAACATAATATTACTCTGGAGTATGATTGGATACCTTACAAGTGTTTCCATTGTGGTTTCCTTGGCCATGATGATTGCATACCTGTACAGAAGGTTTCAGTGAAGTCTGCCCATCCATTTAATTCTGTTAACAAAGTTTGGGAAATTAAAAAAGTGAATGCAGCTCATGTTACTGACAAAATGACAGACATGAGTAAGGAAGGTTCTGATTTCATCATTCAAGAGGTAGTGGACGAGGAGGATATTCGGTTAGGCAAGTATATTGTGCAGCAGGAAGAAATTATCACTGAAGATGAAGAGTTATCCATGAAAGTTAATGATGATTTGGAAACAGAGAAGGTTAATTTTGTTAATGCGGTTCAGATCATTGATGTACGTAACTCTTTGAGTGTCGATCCTATAACCCCTAAAGCTGTACAAGTTTTCTGTAAGGATTCACCAGAGAGTGCTCCGAGTTCTCAAGCTTCATCCTCATCAGTAATGTTCATTTCTAGGAACAATTTTAACAGAGAACCGCCAAGATGCCAGACAAAGTTGATCACTGGGATACTTCATAAAGGAGAATCTTCAGTCTACTCGCCAATTCCAAAAGGGCTTGAGATGATTTCTGAAAGCACTGAGGCTACCAGTCCAACAGCCCCAGGTTACAAATGAATTTGACCTTATCTATCACCTCTTGGAACATCAGAGGTATTAATAATAAAATCCTAGACGTTCAAAAGGAGATCAATAAAGCGAACTGTGATATTGTTCTATTGAATGAAACTAAACTTTGGGGTAGAAATATGGTCAAGTTTATGAGAAAATATTTTCCTAATTATAATTGGATTTCTAACTCCAATTCTCATGCTCTTGGTAGAGTGTTTTTGCTTTGGAAAAGTGAGGTTTGTGATGTGTTCTTTATTAATAGATGGGACCAAGATGTTCATGTTAAAGTTACTAAAGAGAATCATGAGTTTTATCTTTTGGCTGTTTATGGGCACAATGATGATTATGATAAGGTTAAGTTGTGGACTAGTTTGAATGCTCTTGCTTTATGTGTTGAGCCTTGGGTTATTATCGGTAACTTTAATGTTGTTAGAAAGGCTGAAGAAAAGATTGGTACTCTGCCTCCTTCCTCAAAATCCATGGATGATTTTAATGGGTTTGTTTTAGATAATGGTTTTTTTGAGCTTGACCTCAAAGGTCCTTACTATATTTGGGATAACAAGAAAG
Organism: Alisma plantago-aquatica; assembly: GCA_963693085.1. NCBI lineage: Eukaryota > Viridiplantae > Streptophyta > Magnoliopsida > Alismatales > Alismataceae > Alisma > Alisma plantago-aquatica. Next base: position 904,521,181 of record OY856412.1, read on the forward strand.
AGGGTGAACACTTCATTGCATACAAAATTGACAAAATTTTATATAGCAGTACTTTTCTCAGTAAGTTTGATAAATGGTGAGAGCATTTCTAATATAATAAGTGATCATAGAAGAATTGCTCTATTTCTTAGGGAACAAAGGACTAGGAAATTTCCCTTTAGATTTATCAACAGCTGGACTAAGCACCGTGATTTTTATGATATTCTTAAAGAGGCCTGGAATCTTGAGGTGGATGGCTTTGCTACTTTTAAGCTTTATAGGAAATTGCAGAACTGTAAGTTCATGCTGAAAAAATGGAATAAAGATATTTTCGGGAATATTTTTGATAATGTTTCTAGTCTTAAAGATAAAGTTCTATCTGCTCAGAAGTTAGTTGATTTGAATCTTACTGATGAGAACTTGAGAAAATAAGCTAACCATTGGAGAAAGGAAGCAAAGAAAGCTGCTGATGTTGAGGAGGAGTTCTACAGACAGAAATCACGTGTTCAGTGGCTTAAAGAGGGGAACTCTAACTATAAATTATTCTATTCTTCACTCAGAACTAGGAGGAACAGAAATACCATCAATTCTCTTAATATCAATGGGGTCATATCCAATGATTGTGAAGAGATTAAATCATCTACTGCTGATTTCTTTTCTTCTCTGTTCTATAAAACGATGCGGGAGAGGCTTGGGGTACTGCTTGGAGTGGTTTGAAGATTACTGCTGAAAAAAGTTTGATGTTGACCAGGCCTGTCTCTAGAAGAGAGGTTGATGATGTGGTTAAGAGCCTTAATGCTGATAAGTGTCCTAGTCCAGATGGAATTAACGACTATTTCTATAAGTATGCTTGGGATGTCATTGGTAACAATGTTTTTGAGGCCATTTCTAAATTTTTTTCAAATGGGCATCTCTTGAGAGAAGCTAACAAAACTTTCATCACTCTTTTGCACAAAGGTAAAGACCCCACTTATATAAGTAACTGGAGACCAATTGCTTTGTGCAACACTTATTATAAAATTATATCTAAAATTCTGACCATCAGACTTCAAGTTGTGTTGCCTGATATTATTGACAGAAATCAATGTGCTTTTGTTAAAGGTGCCTTAAAGATGCGGTGTTGCTTACTAATGAAATTCTTGGTGATTTTAAGAAGATGCAGTGTTCTAACATGTGTGCTCAAATTGATATTTCTAAAGAATACGATACCGTAAGTTGGAAATATTTGTTCTCTATCATGTTTAAAATGGGATTTCCTCCTAAATGGATTAGTTGGATTGAGAATATCTTTATGTCTACCTCTTATCAAATTCTTATCAATGGAGAACCCACTCTGCCAATTTTCCCTACGAATGGGGTTAGACAGGGAGACCCCATTGATCCTTATCTGTTTGTCATCGCCATGCAAGGTTTATCTGATTTGTTTAAAGACAGTGTGAGGAAGAATGAGATTGTCCCTATTTCTGTTTCAAAGGATTGCCACTGTTCTCATATCATCTTTGCAGATGATTTAATGATCTTTGCTAAAGCCATTGTTCCTAATGCCTTTAATATTAGAAAGCTGTTGGACAAATTTGGGAAGATGTCTGGTCTCATTATGAATGAAGAGAAAAGTCTTGTCTTCACTGGTCCTGGCACGGATGGCTTCAATATCTCTAATGCTATTAGTATCCCTTTGGGTGTGTTGGAGGATACTAAATATCTTGGTCTCCCTCTTTTCTCTGGTAAGATTAGAAAGGCTCAATGCGAGAAGTTAATTCACATAATCAAAAGGAAGCTTGAAAGTTGGAAGTCGAACCTTCTATCTCTGGTTGGGAGAGTGGAACTTGTAAAATCTACTCTTTCGTCAATGCATCTCTTTTGGGTCATGGTGTTTCCCATTCCTTGCTCTGTTCTTGATGAAGTTGATAGAATTTGTAGAGACTTTATCTGGGGATATTCTGCAAACAACAAGAACATGCATCTCATTAAGTGGGATATTGTGGCTCTGCCTAAAGAGGAAGGAGGTCTAGGCATTAGAAGGAGTAAAGACATTTCTGAGGCTTGCTTAATCCAAAACACTTGGGACATTGCTAGGAAAAAGGATTCCCTCTGGGTTAGATGTATTAATGGTAAATATCTAAGGAAAGAAACCTTGTGGACCATTAAACCATCTCCTAACTACTCTTGGATGTTTAACTCTATTCTTAGGAGTAAGAATATTCTTCTGCAGTTCATTGATATTAAGATTGGAGCTGGCAAAAGTTTAAAAGTTTGGAAAGATCCTTGGTATTCTGGCAAGTTTCTCCATGAAGTGCTTGATAGAAATATGGTTATTAGAGCTGGCTTACCTACCGATGCTTGGATGAATAGTATTATTAAAGATGGTTCTTGGTATATCAGCAATTCTCATTGCTCACAGGTTGTTTTGGATGTTCTAAAAAATGTTGCTATTAATAACAAATCTGATGATGATATATGGTTGTTTAATGGAAATGATAGTGTGAAGTTTAAAAAGATTTGGGAGAATATAAGGTATAAAGGTATCGTCATGCATAATTTGCAGTGGATTTGGAAGAGTAAGGCTCATCATAATAGCAAATTTCATGCGTGGAAAGCTCTGCACAATAAGTTACCTACTTCACATTACTTGAGAAGAAGAGGTATTCATGTTGTCTCTGTCTGTTTCTTGTGTATGTCGGAGTATGAGGATACATTTCATATTTGTTTTAATTGCAAGTTTACAAAGAAGCTCTGGACTAAGGCTGAGTACAGAAACATTATTGACAAATCTCCTATTAATTGGGATCAGATTTGTACGTTGTACCAGAAGAATGCTAGTATTATCAGTCTCCTTATTCTTTATCATGTCTGGATAGAGAGGAATAGAAGAGTTCACGATAACTCTAGTAAAATTGAGGAGGATGTTTGGAAGATTATTGAAGCCGAGTATAATATTCTCAGAACTTAGAGCGATGTTAGAGCTGGTTTGGTGCTTCTTATTCTGTTCTGTGATGGTCGAGCTTGTTCCTCGCTCTTTTCAGTGCTGCTTGGGTTGCTGGTTTTATCCCTTTCTTCTGTGATGGAGTTTTGGTTGCTGGATGTGTTGTTTGCAAGCGGCTGAAGACCCTCTTGCTTTTTGTTTTTTATGCCTAGTTTGTTTGATTGTTTTCTCTGTTCTTGAGTGTTCTCTTTCGAATCAGCTGGAGTTGGTTTTCTTTTTCTGTTCTAGGTTGACATGGTTCTTCTCACCGATGTCCTTGCTCTGAGTTGGTTGGTACTCTCTTCTTGATCTGTTGGCTGAGTTCTACTGGCTTGGTTGGCTGTTCTTTTCTTGGTTCTGAGCTGGTTGAGATCTGTTTCTTCCCTTTAGTGTGGGTGAGCTGCTCCCCTCTCGCTGCTTGCATTGATGTGATGCTCCTGCTGCTCTGTTGACATGGGTGGTGCCTCCTCTTTGGTTGAGGTGTTTCTTCTAGTTTTGTGTTGCTTGCTCCGTTGACATGGGACTTTTGGATGTCATATCTTGGTTCTGAGCGTCTATCTCTTGCTGCTGGAAGTTTCTTTTCTGTCTTAGTGTGGTCTTGGTGTTATTAGTTCTGTTTGTGGGAATCTTCACCTGTATAGCTGATGTGCCTTCGGGTTCTTTGTCTTGAGTTGTTGTGCTCCCCTCTCTCTAAAGTTTAGCTTCTTCTTCTTAGAGAGGGTTGAGTCCTTTTCTAGTTGTTGATGGAACCCTCTTTGCTCCCCTCTCACTGTTTCATTCAGTGATGGTTGAGTTTTTTTCTTCTGGTGGGATATGAGGCGGATCTTTCTTTGCTTTCTTTTCCCTGAAGATTGTTGGGTCGTGGCAGGCTGAGTTTTTGTTCCTTTGTAATTATTTTCTTTTTTTTTGCTATTCTCAGTTTTTGATAGTGGCAAGTTTTGTACAGAAAATATAGAAAAGAAATACAAAAAAAGCAACACGAGTTTTACCGACCAAAAAAATGATCATTACTCTCATCATATATCATTAATGATTATCAATTCAAGGTATGAGTTTATCTCTCAACCTTACCATGGTATGTTTATATCATACTCATTATCTTAGCTTAACCCCTTTCTCATAGTATGTTAGTCAACACTTATCAAAGTGCATTGAATTCATTACTTCTTCATTGTAACAATTTACATAACACACACTTCTTGTGTTTCTTATCCAAGTATATTGGATTTGAGGTGCATCAAGGTATATCAACCCTGAAATGCTAAATGTGATATCTATCATGTCTTGATGTATCACTTTTCTCATCACTTCCAACTTACTTAAGTTAATCAAATGACCTTGTATTAAGGTATTTCCCTCTTAATACTTTTAACCACTATCCTATCACCTTTATCATGTAGTGCATAGGTCACCCATTAGAATTTGTACATCAATCTTTAATGATACGGACATATCTCAAGTTAAGGCATTGCTTGCTATAAGGTTACCTATAATCAATCACTTTAGATATTTCCCTTATAAGTGTAATAATCACTATTCCATTATTAGGATTAGGTCTACCATACCATCACCCTTTATTAGGGTTTAGGGTTTCACATACTATCATACTTCATTAGGGTTAGGATTGCATATAGCATTCACCCTTCATTAGGCTTTCACATCACATTGCCCATAATTAGGGTTTACTATTCATCCCAACTAGGGTTTCTCATGGCATCACCCTCAATTAGGGTTTCTCATGGAATCACCCTCAATCAGGGTTTCTCATGGAATCACCCTCAATTAGGGTTTCTCATGGAATCAACCTCAATTAGGGTTTCTCATGGAATCATCCTTAATTAATCATGGAATCACCCTCAATTAGGGTTTCTCATGGAATCACCCTCAATTAGGGTTTCTCATGGAATCACCCTCAATTAGGGTTTCTTGAAGTATCTTCTCAAATTAGGGTTTTTCATGATGTTACCATGAATTGGGATTTCCAATATTATCATCCTAGTTTAGAGTTACACCATTACCCTAGATTATGGTTACATCTAATATTGCCCTAAATTAGGGTTAGGGGTCAACAACCTTCTTGATTAGGGTTTCATAATCTCTTTGTTAAGGATCATACCTTAATTATATAATTATTCAAATTGGAGGTGTTAAGGCTTGACCTTTACATGATTATTATACATGTATGAATTCCTCTCTCTTTCATCCTCTCTAGGATATCTACTACTCAATTCTTAATTAGACTGAGTCTACTCTTTATTCAAATTCATGCATTTAGGGTTAGCATGATGTATTGAATTATTGCATCATTATACATCAATGATTAATCCCATTAAGGGTACCAATCATTCAGGTACATTAGGTGTCCAAATGGTTTGTGTTGGTTTGTATGCCCATAGAGAAAGTCATATGATGATTGTAATGGGATACTTTGTAAATGATTTGAATAATAATAAAGGCAATTTCCGATCTATATGTTTAAATTGTTTCTGAGATGATGGTGTAACATGATAGCTGTCTAAAGAATGGTTTTACTCAATGATGTATGCTTTTGGGTTGATGACCTAAACGATGAGATCATACGGATGTTAAGAGTATACATTCTTATTTAGTCCCTAGTCGGTTGTTATTGTGGAAATAACCATAGACATCAATAACACTAAAGACTAGATTGTGTATTGGTTGATGACAGAATCTCATTAGTCATGATATAGAGATATCAAACCAAGCACATAGGTACTTGTTAGAGAACAAGGTACCGGACAGACCCACCGTGAGAGTGACACATGGAACCATGACTTGGTAGTCACAGTCAGCTCTCACAGTGATGGTGGTGAGTGTGATTCTTAAACCTTAAATCACTACACTCAACACATGTCGTTGGGTACACTTTGACATCATCAAACGCAGTCCTGAAACATGGGTTGTTATAAAGGTGATGATTGGGTGGCTTTGACACATGGGGCTTTTGAGGGGTGAGTGATAGATATGGGATTTGTCCCTCCTGAGGGAGTTTGATATCCTTGGCCACTTGATGAGTAGGATTGAGAAAGGCATGTGCATGCACGTGTGAATCAATATGTGATATTGATGTCACACACATCTCACTCAGTCTGCTCTGAGATCAAGGAAATGAATGAACGTTGACAGGATGACTGCTCCATGCCTTGAGTTCATTCAAGATATTAGTGACAAAGGAATTATACATTCACTGTAACACCATTCACGAATTGTAGGATTGAAAGTTGTTCTCCAACTTTCTACTTTCACTTGGGTAGCACTGATGTGTGACTAGGCACCGCTCTTTGCTTGTGAAGTCATAAGTGTTATGGACTTTCACTGCCAATGTGAAATGGACCTACAGGGTCACACACATAAGATTTAACCTGGAAGAGGAGTTTTGTCCACAAGCAATGTTTAGATTGATTACTAAAGGAGTTTAGTAGTTCAATTAAACACTCAATTAATCGATAGCTCAATATCATAATGTTCAAGGTGTTGGACGCATTGATTGGAGTATCAGATTGATTGAAATCACAATTGACTGATTCTGCACAACCTGCACTCCCAACCGATCGGTTCATGTGATGAACCAGTCGGTTGAGGTTGCTGAACCGGTCAGCTCAAGTGTTGAACCGATCGGCTCATGTACAGAGTGAAATGAGCGGTTCAAGTGTTGAACCGATCCGTTCAACTGGTGCAACCGACTCGGTGAGAATTTTCCTTCGTTTCAATTTTCCCAATTTGATTGGAAATAGAATTGGTATTCGATACCAATTAGAAACAAAAAGAAGGAAAGTCAATTTGAGTTGAACCAGGATCACGAATCGATCGACTGGAGTGTCCAATCGATCGGCTCAAGGATCCAAACGATCGGCTGGAGTGTCCAACCGATCGGATGGAGGGTCCAACCGACCGTTTTAGTTGTGAAACGATCGGTGCAGGTTACGAGTTGGTTGCTTTTTGTGGAAAAATCTCGAACTCTTCTACTCCTGCTTTAGTCCCATATTGTCGAGCACAGAGAACCATGTCCCATGACCCGCCTATATATATAGGGGCGTTGGAGGCTTCTTAAAACACAACTCAGTGCAACCAGTTGCTCTGTAAAGTTGTCCTTCTCTCTGGTTTTGGTAACCGAGAGAAAGCCCGAGCAAGTGCTTCCCGCAAAGGGAGGTGCAGCAAGGGAAGGACAACTGCAGTTGCAATTGGCAGCAGGAGAGTGTGCTGGCGACTAGTACGTCAACAGGAGGGTGCGACTCCTTCCACTTCCTTATGGGACAAGGAGTGTGGAGTTCTAGGTGGTCTGTGTGGACTACTTCAGAGGTGGGAGGTCACTGCCGCTCAGAAGGACAACTGTCATCCGACAGTCTGGTAGGAGGAGGAGTCTTCAGTCCCGGTATGACCAGGAGCTGCACAGACACCGTCCAAGACCGGAGGTGAAGACCGCACAAGGCGCGAGGTATTGTCGCCGAGCAAGCCTCGGGACAAGGTATGATTCACAAACCATCTTTCCTATTCTATAGACGTTGACGCGTTTCCTTGTTCTGGGTTTGGGGAGAAAATTTTTGTTTCCGCTGCCTTCTCTGCCTCCCCTAAAACCCAACAGTGGTATTAGAGCCACGTCAACTGTTCTATAATTTAGGATTATCGATATGATCGATTTTGGTTTTTCGCCTTTATTTATTGCATACGATGCGAATAAAATTGGATTTATGCATGTCCAATCCACAAATCCCAATTATACATATATGATATGTAATATTGATGCACTCGATACGCGTCGCCCTTAAACGTGTTTTGTGGTGGATGTGTAGCATGATTATGGCCTATAAACCCCTATATCTGTGTGTGGTTGTATGTGGTTGCTTGCATCTCGGTCTGTGCACCGATTCCCCTTCTCTTATTCCTGATGTAACTCGAAATAATTTGAGAATTCTTTTCCTACCTTTGCTCCCCCCGAATGTAACTCGGGGTTTCACAATTTATTGTAAATAGGATAGATTTTATTTCCTGTTATGTCAAAGAACGGCGGACGACCTGAGACGATCGGTTCAATGCGTGAACTGATCGGTTGGTGATCCAGACGGCCAGTTCGAGGAGCGAGATGAGCGGGTGGCGACCTGATGAGATGCATGACGACCGGTGAATAGATTGGCTGGAGGAGCCAGTCGATCGGCTGGTGGCACCCGAACAACCAACTTGATAGTGAGCCGATCAATCATGGAGATGAGCTGATCAAACCTAGAAAGGCAGGCACATATTTCATCTTGTACAGGTTGCATGTGATGTAGACCTAGATGACCGTGATTCCTCTTGGCTCGAGGAATCACAATAGGATGGCCATAATCATTGCTTTTTATCGTTTTGCATGTTTTTTGTGGGATATAGCATGTATATGATACTTACTATATATTGTGGTGATTGGATATGTATATGTATATAAAAACCAAATCCCTCATTAAATATTAAGTTTTAGATGCCTTCCAAATGCGACACACGTGAAAAGCTTGATCGACCAAGTGTGGGCACGCCCAAGCGTGGTGCACCGTCTATCTCATGGAAGCGTGAAGGATGAATATGTGGGTCTGCCCAAGCAGGGTGCATGTTCCTCGTGTTGGCTTTGGGTCGGACTTAACAAGGTGACCTAGATAGGATCTAGCACCTTGAGGCATGGAGATGATCATGGCAAGGAGTTGCATATGACATCTTTCAAGAGTTGCATATGATGCAATTGGCAAGAGTTGCCTACCTGGAAGATCTGAGTTGTGGGTGACAACCCAAGCTGGTCCATGGCTCAGAGGATTTCGAGATCTTGACCCACTAGAAGATTGTACGCTGCAATCTTCTGAATTGATGGTGAGGGCTATCAATTTGAGTCAAAATAGTGGGAGCGGTAATTAATTAAAGGCCTAATTGACTATCGTCAAATTTTATTCAAATCAAATCAAAAGGGTTTTGACAAATGCAAATTTTCTCTTGTAGAATGGCAAAAGAATCATCTTTTAAAATGAGCAAATTAATTGAGAATAAATTCCATAACTGGTTGAGGACTGTGAGAAGTGTTCTGCACAATCCAGATATACCAGGAGCCTTAGAATCCACTCTATGTACGCTTAATGCGTTAGTGAAGACGAAAGTAGGTAAGGGAGAGAAATATTCTCTCGCCAAACCAATTTCTTCTACATGGAGAGGATGGAAGGAACAATGGAAGAAGAAGTCAGAGATAGAGATCTCTACTTCTGGTGTATACGTGATAAAGATTAACTTTACTACTTCTTCATCATGGGTACTTGATACTGGGTGTGGATCTCACATTTGTTCAAATGTGAAGGATCTTAAGAGAAGTAGGCCTTTAGGGAAAGGCGAGGTTGAACTACGTGTTGATAATGGGGTAAGAGTTGCCGCCAGTGTCGTAGGAACCTATGAGTTAACTCTACCAAGTGGGCTAATAATAGAGTTGAAGAACTGCTATTATGTACCTACCATAAATAGGAATATCATTTCTGTCTCTTGTTTGGACAAAGATGGATTTGAATTTCTTATTAAGAATGGAAAGTGTTCCATTTCTAAAGATGGGATCTTTTATGGCAGTGCCCCAATGTCTTATGGTCTATACTTGATAGACTTGGAGACAAATGTATACAACGTAAACACCAAAAAGCAAAAACTCAACGACTCAAATGAAACATATCTTTGGCATTGTCGTCTAGGGCACATAAATGAGAAGCGCATTTCTAGACTCCATAAAGATGGTTATCTAGACTCTTTTGATTATGAATCAATAGAGACATGTGAATCTTGTTTGTTGGGCAAGATGACCAAGACTCCCTTTTCAAGTAAAGGTGAGAGAGCTAGTGATCTATTAGGACTCATACATACTGATGTATGTGGGCCTTTTAGAACTAATGCCAGAGGTGGGTATCAGTATTTCATTACCTTTACTGATGACTTCAGTAGGTATGGCTATGTGTACCTGATGAAACATAAGTCAGAAACCCTTGAAAGGTTCAAGGATTTCATGAATGAAGTATAGAACCAACTTGGTAAAAGTATTAAGGCACTTCGTTCTGATCGAGGTGGAGAATACTTAAGCCAGGAGTTTGAGGACCTTCTGTGAGCCCGTGGTATTGTATCACAGTGGACTGCGCCAGGAACACCACAGCATAATGGTGTGTCTGAAAGAAGGAATCGCACATTGTTAGATATGGTGCGATCAATGATGAGTTTTATTGATCTTCCAATTTCTTTCTGGGGTTATGCTCTTGAAACCGCCGCGTTTACACTTAACCGAGTACCATCTAAATTGGTTCAAAAGACACCATATGGGATATGGACTGGGAAGCTTCCCGGTTTGTCTTTTCTAGAAGATTTGGGGTTGTGAGGCTTATGTTAGGAAAATGTTTCCTGATAAGCTTGGACCCAAGTCTGATAAATGTTATTTTGTTGGATATCCCAAGGAAACTAGGGGATATTATCTATACCACCCTACTGACAACAAAGTGTTTGTTGCCAGGACAGTTGTGTTCCTAGAAAAGGAATTTATTTCCAAAGGAAATAGTGGGAGGAAGATAGAGCTTGAAGAGTTTCAAGCCCAACAAGAAAACATTGAACCGGTAGATGTATGAGAGGAAAATGGAGATTCACAAGGTGTTGTGGAATCTCAATCTCCTCGGGTAATACAAGGACCTCGTAGATCTAGTAGGACCCGCCTTGAACCTGAGAGGTTTGGATACCTTGTGACTCAGGAAGGTGGTGAGTTGATCATAGATGATGATCCAACTACCTACGTAGAGGCTATGGAAGGACCAGATTCTGAGAAATGGCTTGAAGCCATGAGATCCGAGATGGAATCCATGTACTCCAATAAAGTATGGACTTTACTGGAACCACCCGAAGGGGTAAAACCCATAGGGTGCAAGTGGGTCTTCAAGAAGAAGACCGACATGGATGGCAATGTGCAAACTTAGAAAGGCAGATTGGTTGCGAAGGGATTTCGACAAGTTCAAGGTGTTGACTATGATGAAACCTTTTCTCCAGTTGCCATGATTAAGTCCATCAGGATCATGCTTGCTATTGCAGCTTATTATGACTAGGAGATTTGGCAGATGGATGTTAAAACTACATTCCTTAATGGGAATATAAATGAGGATGTTTACATGACACAGCCTGAAGGTTTTTTTGATCCAAAGAATGCCAATAAAGTCTTTAAGCTACAAAGGTCAATCTATGGATTGAAGCAAGCATCTCGGAGTTGGAATCTTTGATTTTATGAGGAAGTCAAAGTGTTTGGCTTTATTCAAAATGAAGATGAACCTTGTGTGTACAAGAAGGTTAGTGGGAGCTCGACCACATTCCTCATATTGTATGTGGATGACATACTTTTGATGGGGAATGATGTCTTAGCCTTAGAGAAGGTAAAGACTTGGCTTGGGAATACTTTCTCAATGAAGGACTTAGGAGAAGCATCCTACATCCTAGGAATTAAGATCTATAGAGATAGATCTAGAAGGCTTCTCAGACTAAGTCAGAGCAAGTTCATCGACAAAGTGCTGAAGTGGTTCAGCATGGAGAACTCAAAGAGAGGCATCATCCCCATGCTACATGGAGTCACCATCTCTAGAGCTCAATGTCCCCAATCTTGTGAAGAGAGGGAGCGTATGAATGGGATCCCATATGCATCAGCCATCGGGTCCATCATGTATGCTATGTTGTGCACACGTCCAGATGTCTTGTATGCTCTCAGCATGATGAGAAGGTACCAGTCAGATCTCGGGGATGCTCACTGGACAGCCGTGAAGAACATCCTCAAGTACTTACGAAGGACTAAGGATCAGTTTCTTGTGTACGGCGGAGAGGAAGAGTTGGTTGTAAAGGGTTACACCGATGCAAGCTTCCAACCCGATAAAGATGATTATAGATCGCAGTCAGGATTTGTGTTTTTCCTTAATAATGGAGTTGTGAGCTGGAAGAGTTCCAAGCAAGAAATAGTTTCCGATTCTACTACAGAGGCAGAGTATATTGCTGCTTCACATGCAGCAAAGGAGGCTGTGTGGATCAGGAAGTTCATTTCTGAACTTGGTGTAGTTCCTAGTAGCTATGATGCAATTGAGCTTTATTGTGACAATAATGGAGCTATTGCACAAGCTAAGGAGCCCAGATCACATCAGTGGTCCAAGCACATACTGCGGCGCTTCCATCTCATATGAGAGATCGTACAACGAGGAGATGTGAAGATTTGCAAGGTACCAACTGAAGACAACATAGCTGATCCACTGACTAAGGCCCTTTCTCAGCAGAAGCATGATGGTCAGGCTAGGTCACAAGGAATGAGATTCCAAGGTGACTGGCTCTAAGTGCAAGTGGGAGTCTGTTGGTTTGTATGCCCATAGAGCAAGTCATATGATGATTGTAATGGGATACTTTGTAAATGATTTGAATAATAATAAAGGCAATTTCTGATCTATATGTTTAAATTGTTTCTGAGATGATGGTGTAACATGATAGATGTCTAAAGAATGGTTTTACTCAATGACGTATGCTTTTGGGTTGAGGACCTAAACGATGAGATCATACGGATGTTAAGAGTATACATTCTTGTTTAGTCCCTAGTTGGTTGTTATTGTGGAAATAACCATAGACATCAATAACACTAAAGACTAGATTGTGTATTGGTTGATGACATAATATCATTAGTCATGATATAGAGATATCAAACCAAGCACATAGGTACTTGTTAGAGAACAAGGTACCAGACAGACCCATCGTGAGAGTGACACATGGAACCATGACTTGGTAGTCACAGTCAGCTCTCACAGTGATGGTGGTGAGTGTGATTCCTAAACCTAAAATCACTACAATCAACACATGTCGTTGGGTACACTTTAACATCATCAAACGCAGTCCTGAAACATGGGTTGTTATAAAGGTGATGATTGGGTGGCTTTGACACATGGGGCTTTTGAGGGGTGAGTGATAGATATGGGATTTGTCCCTCTTGAGGGAGTTTGATATCCTTGGCCACTTGATGAGTAGGATTGAGAAAGGCATGCACATGCACGTGTGAATCAATATGTGATATTGATGTCACACACATCTCACTCGGTCTGCTCTGAGATCAAGGAAATGAATGAGCGTTGACAGGATGATTGTTCCATGCCTCGAGTTCATTCAGGATATCAGTGACAAAGGAATTATACATTCACTGTAACACCATTCACGGATTGTAGGATTGAAAGTTGTTCTCCAACTTTCTACTTTCACTTGGGTAGCACTGATGTGTGACTAGGCACCGCTTTTTGCTTGTGAAGTCATAAGTGTTATGGACTTTCACTGCCAATGTGAAATGGACCTACAGGGTCACACACATAAGATTTAACCTGGAAGAGGAGTTTTGTCCACAAGCAATGTTTAGATTGATTACTAAAGGAGTTTAGTAGTTCAATTAAACACTCAATTAATCGATAGCTCAAAATCATAATGTTCAAGGTGTTGGACGCATTGATTGGAGTATCAGATTGATTGAAATCGCAATTGACTGATTCTGCACAACCTGCACTCCCAACCGATCAGTTCATGTGATGAATCGGTCATCTGAGGTTGCTGAACTGGTTGGCTCAAGTGTTGAACCGATTGGCTCATGTACAGAGTGAAACGAGCGGTTCAAGTGTTGAACCGATCGGTTCAACTGGTGCAACCGAGCAAGTTCAGGTCGGTGAGAATTTTCCTTCGTTTCAATTTTCCCAATTTGATTGGAAATAGAATTGGTATTCGATACCAATTAGAAACAAAAAGAAGGAAAGTCAATTTGAGTTGAACCAGGATCACGAATCGATCGACTGGAGTGTCCAACTGATCGGCTCAACGATCCAAACGATCAGATGGAGTGTCCAACCGATCGGTTGGAGGGTCCAACCGACCGTTTCTATTGTGAAATGATCGGTTCAGGTTCTGAGTTGGTTGTTTTTTGTGGAAAAATCTCGAACCCTTCTACTCCTGCTTTAGTCCCATATTGTCGGGCACAGAGAACCCTGTCCAATGACCCGCCTATATATAGGGGTATTGGGGGCTTCTCAAAACACAACTCAGTGCAACCAGTTGCTCTGTAAAGTTTTCCTTCTCTCTGGTTTTGGTAACCGAGAGAGAGCCCGAGCAAGTGCTTCCTGCAAAGGGAGGTGCAGCAAGGGAAAGACAATTGCAGTTGCAATTGGCAGCAGGAGAGTGTGTTGGTGACTAGTACGTCAACAGTAGGGTGTGACTCCTTCCACTTCCTTGTGGGACAAGGAGTATGGAGTTCCAGGTGGTCCGTGTGGACTACTTCAGAGGCGGGAGGTCACTTCCGCTCAGGAGGACAACTATCATCCAAAAGTCTGGTAGGAGGAGGAGTCTTCAGTCCCGGTATGACCAGGAGCTGCACAGACACCATCCAAGACCGGAGGTGAAGTCCATGCAAGGCGTTAGGTACTGTCGCCGAGCAAGCCTCGGGAAAAGGTATGATTCACAAACCATCTTTCCTATTCTATAGAGTTGACGCGTTTCCTTGTTCTGGGTTTGGGGAGAAAATTTGTGTTTCCGCTGCCTTCTCTGCCTCCCCTAAAACCCAACAGTTTGATCAATTGAACCTTCAATGACATAAGGTATCCAATTGGATTGACCAAGTTGTACCTCAAATGATTTTGATTACTTAGACCCCAAACGGTCTTGGCCTCTCAGAACTCAAACGATTTTAAATCGTTTGGGCAAATTGCCCTTGAAACTGTTTAAGTAAGAAGTCCATTGAAACCAAATGGACTTGGGTCTCCAAACGGTTTGAGATAGTTTGGATCCAAATGGTCTTGAAACCGTTTGGATTCAAACGGTCTTGAGACCATTTGGTCCAAACCCTCTCAAAACCGAATGGACCAAAAAGGTCTTTCAACACTTAATCAATTCAAGGTTTCAATCAATGAACCAACTATCAATTGAATCCTTGATTCATTCATCAATTGAACTATTGAATCATCCTTTAATTGGACCATCAATTAGGGTTTTGAACCCAATTGAACTATGATTTTTAATCAAGAAACCTTCAATTAGGGTTATGAAATTGAGGAACCTTCAATAATTAACATTGTGGAACCGATTCAATTGAAATCAATGAATCGTCATCAAATTATGATATGACCTGACCTCAAACGGTCTTGAGGTCATTTGGATGACCTCCAAATGGTCTTGATACCGTTTTCCCCATCCCATCATTAAAATTTGTGAAATTCAATTAGGGTTTAGATCATTGGATTGATCATCAAATTATTTATTGATTGCATTTCAATTTCATATCTCTGGATCTTCAATTACTCAACCATACTCAAACCTAGACCTCCAATCGGTCTTGTTGGACCTCCAAACGGTCTTGATACCATTTGGGTGATCTACAAATGGTCTTGAGACCGTTTGGGTTAATCAACCCAAAGTTATAAATCAACCAATTGAAATTTCAGCACTTAACCCGATTAGGGTTTGATAGTTGATTAACCTTCAAGCTGATGAACCCTTTGAACTAATCAATCGAATTTAATGGGTCATCAACCATAAAAATCAGCCTATAAGCTCCAAACGGTCAACCATTGCAAGCGGTCAACCACTCCAAATGGTTTGAAACTGTTTGGTTTCTAACGGTTTGTTGAAACCGTTTGACCAATTCAATGAAACCGATTGGTTTCCAACTTTTGAAACCGTTTGCCTAGGATATTTTTGAGTTGTGTGCTTAGGATGATTTCATCATCACAAAGATATGATCCTTCATATTTTTCTGTAATTTTCAGGGTGGTTCTATTAATTTGATCAAGTGAATTTCAAGAAGAACAAATGATCAACAATTGATAAGGAATTGAATGCAATAACAATAGTAAGGGTTCAAGTTATAAAACCCACCTCCAATTGAGATTCAAAGCTTCAATCTCACATAAACAATGGTGGATGCAACTCCTTTCATGATCCCAAGGCTCGTCCTCAAGCTTTGAGTGAAAAGGAATTGTTAGAATTGAAGATGGAGTGAAGATAAGAAGAAATCAAGCATTGATTTGTGATTTCCACTATGGAATCAAGGTGAAAGAGGGCCATGGAGCTTACCTACAGGTTGGGAGTCGTCCTCCTGTTGCTCCTAAGCTCCCTTTGCCGTTTTGCAAGCAAGAAGTGAAAGTGGCTTCGAAATTACCCATTCAAGCTATGGATAAATGAGTATATATGAATTTTATTGAAAATTCATTTAAGAGAGAGAAAGTAGGAATTATCTCCTCCATTTTCCTTGCCACTTGCCCCCTTCTCTTCCTTGGATACGAGGCTATATTCTTTGCCTCTTATTCCTCTCAATTATCCATGCTTTGAAGAAAATCAAATTAAGCACCTTAAATCACATAATACTAATATCCATAAGTGAGTGGATATTCCTTTTTCTTTTCTTAATGTGAGTGGGTTCTCCACTCACGTAGATATTTCCATTTCCTTTGAAAGTCACAAGGACGTCCACACTTGTTGATTTTCATCCAACACAATTTTTGTTGAAGGGCAATCCGATTAATATAATTATTTTTGCATTAAATTGAATTAAGATTTCAATTATGCTTAAATCTTGATTATTTTAATATCAAGATTCTCTCTCCTTCAAAGTGATACAAATGAGGCGCCCCTCTCATTTTCTTTGCTCTACATGATTCCAAGAAACATTAGGGACCTTATTGAAGTGAAAATTTGCATATTGAACCCGATCTTTTGGGTAAATTGCACATTACACCAAAACTAGGCTTTAATGCACAAACATTCCTTTATCAGCTCTTTCTTAGTACTCAGGCTTTTCCCAAGCCATACCTCTGCATCATCTTCATTCTCATGATGCTTCAACACATGAGGAACATTTAATCATGTAACATTTGCAAGTTAACCCCTCAACTCGGGTAATTTGCACTTTAGTCCAAAATCATCAAACATTGCTTCAATATTATTCAAACGAGACCAAAATTAAAACATAGGTTTCTCTTGGGCCTTAATTACTTTTCACAAGATAAAATCGAGGATCTAATTGACTTTCTTAAGAAAAACTCCTAGGGTTAAGGCATAACCCAGGTCACGGATGTTACACAAAAGGTCAGAGCCATTATCCCAATTAACGGGATCAATGGTTCGACAAATAATCAGTAATAATTATGAAATTCTACCTAACTAAACTGAAATCTGGTATAAAATAAAACTTTGCATACCTTTTTCACAAACTTGGATATATAACTTCTATCCACATCTGGACTCTATTCTAACTAATCCTCCTTGCACTTTATTTCTTAATTTCAGGATATGCCACTTTACTATTTGTCCTTTTCAATTTGTACCTAAAACGCCGACAAACAAAATGTTGACCAACATATGTGAATATGTCGGTATGTGAGGACAACCAAAATTTCACAAATATGGCTAACAATCTAAATATCACAATCAAGTTAATTAACAAGACAAATTATGCTTTTAGTGCGACATTCTCCACCGCTTTTGCCCTAACCCTATCATACCCTCCTTAGGGTTTCTCTTTTGCCAATGACTTAAGGCCACCTTCTCAATCCCGAGCTTCGTGCCTGGGGTCACCACTCATGGTGCCCATGAGTCATGCAATAAAGACCACCTTCTCAATCCTGAGCTTGGTGTCTGGGGTCACCACTCATGGTGCCCATGGGTCTTCCCTCCTGGGCTTGACCTTTTGGCATCATCCGTCAGGGCAGCATGTAGGTGCAAGAACACACACTTATATTATTATTGTGATGATCATAGTGACTTTATGTTTTGCAAGTATGAACATCCAAACTGATAGGTTTCATTTAATGTGATGAATCATCTGGAAAACCTTTGGGAAACTAATGGGATTAACCATAATTAACCACATACCTATTAGGCTGAATTGAGTGCAGAAATAATCCAACTAAGCACGAAATTCAGTAAACATGCAAGCACACAAGATGATCTTGAATCATGCATCCAATTTTCCTATCATTGATCAGGCCATCAAGGTCTATTAAACCTAGCTCGCTTCCTTGGGTTTCTAATCCACTTTTAGGGTTTCCAATGCAATTAGGGTTTCACTTCATTTTACTATTTTAAACCCCAATTTTATACAATTACTCACAAACCCTAATTATCTCATCTACTCTTCACAAAAGATATTAAGGTTACCTTTTAACCACATATAAACTTAATTTCGAATTTAAGGCACAATAAAAAGTCCATTAAGTCTATTATGCCTCTTTTACATTAAAACTACCATTTTTATCCTTTAAGTCATGATACGGTCATTAGGCCCAATTATCATCTTTGGTTCCTTTCAAATTAGCAACTTATCTCTCATGAACTATATTTATCACTAATTCCACATTTATCCACTAGAAAACCCTAATTATCATATTAAGGGTGTTTATCTACAATTAGGAACTTTTATACTCAAAATAGCTTAGAATCGTCATATTTCAGCTTTATACATGAATTTAAACAATTAACGCCATTATGAATCATAATTACTAACATTTGGGTTTCAAGGCCCATTAATGCTCATTTATGCACATGGAACCCTAAATTAATCAAATTACGCATAAAGTTCATCTTTTTAGATCTAATGCATCTTTTTATAATCAACAGGTTAATATCAACTTTAAACATTCAAATAACCCTTCCTAATTCATTAATCATCAAAGATTAGGGTTCTTCATTTATTAAACCATTAAAGATAGCGTCTTTACATACTTTTTGAATTGCAACCAGAATTAGGCTTCAATTACATTTTTATTACATTCCTTGCATTTTTTTTATCAAAAAGCACTACTTATTTGTATTTTTCGGCCAAAGAATGTATTTTTAGTGATTTATCCAAGATTCACCTATTTCTTTGATTTCTGTTTAGAGAGCGAGTAATTACCTTATTTCATAAAAAGGCCAGCCATTTGATCAACGGTCGCACCGACAGGCACACGGATCATGTGGATCGCCCCAATCACGCCCACTATCGGCTGGTTGAAGGCGTGGATGACCAGGGCCGTTGATCTGCTCCCATGGTCAGTAGTTGACCACGATCGAACGATGCATGTTGTTCTTCCTTGCTCAAACCAGCCACGATGTCCCGTGGTGGCACCGCAGCCTGGGCTCACTGGAGACACTTCAATACACACCCTCGGAGCACGAGAAGGTCATGGAAGATGTCGTCTAGGTGCGTGAGGGTGAGAGGAGTTGAGAGGGGGTACTATTTATAGGTTTTAGGGGCTCTTCTAAGGTTTCCACCGTCCATGCTCTCGGCCCGATTAGGCATTTCTTCTAGAATGAACAAAACCACCCAAAACCTAGGCTGGTTGGGTGCGGAAACATCTCATGAATCTAACCAACCACTTTCCTTGTTTGCACTTGCTCTAGTTTGCGAGGAAAATCGAGGGAAATATCCCT
The DNA here is from genome assembly GCA_963693085.1 of Alisma plantago-aquatica. Classification (NCBI taxonomy): domain Eukaryota; kingdom Viridiplantae; phylum Streptophyta; class Magnoliopsida; order Alismatales; family Alismataceae; genus Alisma; species Alisma plantago-aquatica. Next base: position 904,540,562 of record OY856412.1, read on the forward strand.
CTGTAAAGACGACACTTTCCTTTTTGGACTCAAGGTAGGAGACGCACAGCTAGCGTCAGATCTTGATCCGACGGTTGGCGTCGTCCCAAGCTATTTTCATTTAAATCGATAAATGTGTGACATTTATTATAATCACAACACTTTAGGGTAATTTTTAAAAGCCATAACTCCCAAACCGAGTTTCCAATATCCCAAATTTTGAGGGAAGCTGAATAATGACTTAATCTACATCTCTGCCAAATTTGGGCTCATTATCTAAAAGAAAACGTGCCTTTTCTTTAGGTGTAAGATAGTACTCAATTAGTCTTATTTCTCACATCTTTTCTCTTTCTTATTTTCTTATTTCCCATTATTTCTATTCCTTGCAATACAGGAAAGCAAGTGGGGTTCGAAATATCACCCATTATGGCCAAACCCTCTCTTCTCTCTTTATTTCTTGCATTATCTCCTTTATTTCAAATATTCTTGGTTTATTGTTTATTTCTTGTTTTTCTTTTGATTTATCTCTCTCTTTTGAAACCTTGGACCCACAAGAAATCCTAAGATTTTGAAATACTTTTTTAAGGATTCTTATTATCCTTCTAGATGCATCTACATTCTTCATTTTTCATTATCTTACTTATTTCTTTATTAAGATATTTCTTTTCAAGGATTTCTCTTTATCTTTCATTCCCTTTTTCCTCTTTTCTTATTTCTTCTATAAGAAATCACATAGAAATGAAATTTACTTAATTGTGGCCATTAATTCCACTTTCTAGAGATTTCTATGTATTTCTCATAATTACTTTGCTTAATATCCATTATCTTGTATCTTTTCCTTTTATTTGGACTTTTCTTCTTTTCTTCTCTTTTATATCCATTAATGGATTAATCTAATAATAGGAATTACGAATTTCCTATCCAAAGGGATATTTGCAAAGAAATCCATCTTTTGAAGCAAAGCATACAACCTTTTCAATTAAGTCCATATTCACAAAATCTTTATAATTCAATTATGAAAATATATGCAAAATTGAGGTTGTAACAACAAACCTATCCCAAAAGCAGGATTTTCACAAGCTGAGGTAGCCTATTCTTTTTTTAGAATGTTATTGCGAAAGGGAATTCAATAATCAAAAGCTAGAATTTCTTTTATCCATGTATAGGTAGATGAGTTAATTAATAGGAGAGTCGAGAAAACACTTAATAAGAGACTCCATGAAGCAATTAGCAAGTGGCAGGCATCTCAGACTGCCACTCAAATAGTACATGTGGCATGCCACTCTTCTCCTACTACAGAGGTTGGGAGTAATCATGTGGACCCACCACCTAGCACGTCCGCTGTAAGTATTTTTTATGACATAGTAGCTAGTCTTTTGAAGATGATATGTTTATGTATATATGTATATAACATGCTTTACATAAATTTGTAGGGGTTGAATCCATGCCGTCTAAAAAGTAAAGAATTTATCGTTGTAGAGGCCGAGGCTTACCCACCCCTTCCAGGGGACACGTTTCATGGGACTCCAGTACCATATGGTGTGGTTCGTGTGAGCCTGATACATGTACTCCCCAATTGGAGGGATCATCCATTGCCATATGCCCACCCAGATTCTGAAATGCTTGGTGAAGCAGAAGGCGGAGTGATATTGTAGTCCAATACATATGTCGTCTATACTGATATTGTATGGTAAATTTACATTATATTAATTTATTAGTGTGTATATATGAGTCAATTGATCTGAAATTATATATATAGGTCAAAAGAAAGAAACCTGCTACATCTCGGCCTCCACCTCCTCCTCCTGAAGTACCTAGTTGTCTTCCAAGGGACCTATACACCTCGTTAGGTCCTAATTGTAAGGGTATGGCAATATGGATAGGAAAACATAATCCAAATTGTCCTAAAAAAGTTTCTGTTCCAGTGGATGATGTAGGTGAATCATACGATAACAATCTATTTGTACAAGATATTTTGGAGTTGTTTCATTATGATTGGCTGAATACATCTATGATAGAGCTATGGATATGGTGAGATCTTGTTTATACATCCATATACCTTGTTTTATATACGGTGATCTGGTTTCTTATATATTAATGCATACATAATACATGTTTTGCAACCACTTACACACGATCTGTAAAGATTTTTTATTTTCCCATGTGAGATTTCTAGTTCCATCTTTGATCAGTCTCATCGATAAATATCCTTCATCAGTTTCCTCATACTTCTCTGTCACTTTTAATTATTTTGGTACAAAAAAGAAGTCGGTGATAATAGCTTCATTCAATGTTGAGTAAGTTTACTTTGCTTATAATTTGGACTTAAGAAAATTATATTTTTATTGTGGATTTTGAGTTATTAATTTTTAACTTTCTCACCTCTGGTGGTAGGCATTGGGAGTTACTATTTATTGTCCTTAAGACTTTCACTGTTTATTATCTAGATCTTGCGGGGAAGGAATTGGACATATTATATGGACACCCAATGAAAAGGGCATTATTCTTGTGAGAAACATTTCATATTTTTATATCCGTTAACATCTGTTATTACATTACTATTTAATTATGCAATTTAATGTGTTACATTAACATGTAGGGCTTTAAGAGAGTTCAAAAAAGTTAGAGGAAACATCTCCAAGAAAAAGAAACAGTTACTAATTTGGGAGAATGTGAAAGTAATTTTCTGACTCCAATGTATATATTATTTATGTGAACTATGCTTGTTTGTATTTTTGAACATTTTGTATGTTTCAATTTATAGTGTGCTAAATAAGACAATGACTGGGCATGTGCATACTATGTGATGTGATATATGGACCTAATTATCAAACATGCTGCAATGAAAATCGATACCATATGACATGTATTATATATAGTCTCATTAGATAATATGAAATATATCAATCTTATTATATATTATTAATTATATATATGTTATTCTCTCTGTAGGTGTTTAAAACCAGTGACTTCACTACAGGTGAAAAGTTAATAGATGTACATACTCCCTATACGATGGAATAATTAGATGATGTAAGAGAACAATGGGCAAAAGCCTTACAAGTAGTGGGAATTTTTTATTATGATTGGAATACTAATGACGATAATGACGATGATGATACTAATAAAGAATGATATTTCTAAACTTTGTTCTCATAATTATTTTTTGTATTTGATGACATGTGAAACTTGTATATATACATGTTTGAATGAATTTTTTTGAATTGTCATATGTGTGAATGTGAAGATGAATACATGAATGTTTCTACATGTGTCTGAATGTGAAAAGAGATGAAATGAATGGAACTGTAGGTTGCTAAATGTGTGTGAAAATGGAGGAAATTTGAAATGGAACTACTGGTTTCTACATGTGTGTGATGAAAACATAATATGGGGCTGATTTTTTTATTCAGGATGGGTGTCAGTTATTAGTATAAAGCCAACGTCTTTAGCAGGGATATACTGTCGGTTATCGATATAAACTGACGCCTATGGTGCCCTTGCTGGTGTTTTTATTGGTGGCGGGAAGGGGTATGGCGTCGGTTATTAGTATAAAGTCAACATCTTTAGCAGGGATATAGTGTCAGTTATCAATATAAACTGATGCCTATGGTCCCCTTACTGGCATGTTTTATTGGTGGCGGGAAGGGTTATGGTGTTGGATATGAAATCGACGCTGAAAGTGTATCCTTTTAGCGGCGCCCACTTGGGTGTCACTTTGAAACTGACGCCAAAAGGCTTATATAACCAAAACATAGGACATTTTTGTACTAGTGCAATCTAAGTCCAGGTCATCAAGCCTTATCATCCAAGTCCTCCACCTAGGGTTGGAAGCATACCCCAGCAAAAGAGAAATAATAGGAGACATCAGCAAAAGGTGGTATGTGCATACTAAAAAGCAAATTGAGCAATTTATAAAGAACAAGGGACATAAAATAAAAGGCTTCCCATGCAAGAGATAAGGACTATCCAAAAAGGGAATAAAAGATAAGAATCATCATCATCATAAAAGAAGATACTTGCCATAATCAAAAAATAAAGTAGTGCCACATAAGAACGTATCAAGATTTGGGCACATAACCCATCAAGATTTTTGGGCACATAACCCATCATCAATTTGGGCACATAACCCAACATAAACATCATCAACCTACATGCATGTAAGATAAGCATAGCCCTAGAACAATATAAACACAGTTGGCAGCCAACCCTCATAAAGTTGAAACCTGATAGAGAATGGCACATAACCAAACTCTCAAATATATCAAATTGGGCCAACCCTCATAAAGTTGAAACCTGGGTATGGGGCACATAACCTCCATCCCAAAAGCATAAAGGGCACATAACCCCAAAACCAATGAAATTACACTACTCTATTGCTACTGAATCACATAGCATGTTTAATGTAGAGGCAAGCAGAAACTATAGTTAGAATTGTACAATGTTGCCATCACACAATGGACTACACAAACATATAAACATCCACTTCAATGTGGACACATAACGTTATATAAGACCAACATGCACCAAGGCACAAGAAAGATATCAAGAGAATATCCAAGTCCATAATATGTAAGATAGTTCACACGAACCATGATATCAAGAGAATAGACATATTGTGTAGGCTAAATTCAAAAGAAATATAAGATAGGTGAATTGCTCACATAGAGAAATAGGGGATACAACATACCTCAGCTTCAGAGTCAAATGATCCAAAGTCACTTCTAGGTTCAAGCCTAGGCATCCAAAGAACCTATTAACATGTATATGGGATTAGGGTTAGATTTACATTGATTTCATGAAACCTAAAAACCACATTTTTTTATTATATGTGAATTAGGTTTCCAAAAGCATATCAAATTATAGTATATGTCATTAGGAGTCCAAAACATATTTTATTATATTTTTCTAACTTATATATAATTAGTTATGATTTTTACAAGTTAATTCATTATTAATTACATCTATTGAAAACACCTATTATTAATGTTTGGATTTAGTTATCAAAACATTTACCATTATATAGGCCTTATGTTTTTTAGTCCAACGAGTATTTATTCATATTCTTCTGATGAGCAGATAATTAGTTATGGATTTTAGAATTTCGACCAATTGAAAAAACTCAAAAAGCCACGTCAAAATGAGATTGTGAGAGAGAGAGAGAGCGAGTGTCGACCTGTGAATTGGACCAATGAAAGGCGTCCAATTCATGCCACATTAGTGATGTGCAGACCCGCTACAAAGCAAAGAGAACCTGGTCCAAAAGACCAAAACACCCTCACTCGAGAAAACAAAATAAAGAAGAGACGAGGATGGTAGAAATGAAATTTCTCAAGGAATCACCCCCTTCACCCGCTCATGCCCTGGGAGCAACTAGTGTGAGCAGGTCTCGATGGTGATTTGGGGGAAAACTAATCAGAGCACTAAACATCGAATTGAAGCAAAACCAAGCTACGAGGTGCCATGAGGAACTACCAGAAACCAGTTTGAGACCACCGTAGAGGCGTCCGATGAACCGAAGCCCAACCATGATCCTGCGGTGGCCATCTAACCCGATAGAGTAGAATCCCCCCCCCGAGTGCCTTTGAGATCAAGCCAGCATGTGGAAATGAAGCGTAGGGAGACGACGAGAGGTTGGGAACCAAAACCCGACAGTCTGATCGCCCGGAGTGATGAGGAGAAGGCTCGAAGCGAGAAATAGGGGCATGAATAAAGAATAGGAGCGGCGAGCACGGATTTGAGCAAGAAACATGAGGAACCACATGGTATCTATACCCATTGGGTTCGCAAGAAGGTGAGGAAAGAGAGGGAGAAGAAATCATAAGTCGAGAAGAGGCAGGAAGATAGAAATCTGAGATTAACCGGGACTCCAACCCGATGTACTATTCACAGGCGGGCACTCCTACCCGAATTAGAAGATAAGACCCCAGCCAACTGATCAAGAACGAGGGGCCGAGATCGATCTCTACAGAAAAAACAAAACTCAAATAGGTGTGTGACAGAATAAAAGTCAGAAACTATAGTCGGGCAATGATTTCGATTAAAGTGATATATAAATTATTTACCTTTTTCTCTTTCTTCAAAAGAGAGTCAAAACATTACCCAAATTAGATGAAATACACAGAGGTTAATTAAGACATGTAGATTCCAAATATAAAATTAGATTTGCCTTTTGAGAACTTTTAATGCATTTATTATCAAAAACTTAGTTTCTCTTTCTTCTTGCATTCATGACATTAGGATTATCCAAATTAGGTGAAACTTCATCCACAAGTTAACTTAAGTGTGTTGAATACAAATTTGCTTTTATTTCCAACTTCTGGTGCCAAGAAATATATTTATTTATTAGTTACACCTTTTAGGCAGTTTTCTCTCTCCTAACATACTGTGTTATTTCAAGGTAATCCAAATTAGATGAAAATTGACATATAGACTTATTTTGATGAGTAGATTACGAATTTGAAGTCTATTTTCACTTTTGAGACTTTATTACATGTGTTATGTTACTTTTTCCACTAACGGCCCATTAACTTCATTACTTAACCAATTAAGTTATTTATCATCTTATTACCACCAAATGAATTATATGACATATTAGATAACATTATTCATGGATTAGATTATTAGGATCACTCTAACCTCAGCCTAGATGGGACAAACTTCCAGGGTAGGGTCCAAGATCCAGTATGTTACAAAACTCCACCCCTTAAAAGGATTTCATCCTCAAAATCTATAGATCCAAACATCAACTATCAACTACTCTCCACCCCTTAAAAGGTTTAACCTAATGAGTCAAACTAAACAACTTTTTAGAGCTACCCACATCTCTTAGTTGTTAAAGTTTTATAAATTTATATTTCTCATGTATCCAACTACCAAGTCACCATCTAGGGTTGAGTTATAGGTCCTCGTGTCTCTAACCTATCAACCCTACATGAACATCCAAAAGTCATAGGATAGGTCAACTACACCTTTATATCAATCCTAGTCACAAAAACTAGGGTTAGATTCTACTCAACTAATTCTAGGTTTTCTCTTCATTGTGACTTAGTTCAAGAAAACATCAACAAACCAGAGAAAATTTTTGTACATATAGTAGTATAATGAAAATATTTTTGTTGATGAAATACTTGGCGATGTAAAACCAACATGCGTGCTAACAATCAATATGAGAACCAAGTCACAATATTTCCATATGAATACTTCCTCATAACCTAATCTCATCCTCAAATCAAACCTTATTGCATAAGAAGATCATCATTGATCAAATCTAGGGTGAATATCTCACCTAGAGGCAACTATCTAAACCAAGAGTCTAACTAGGAAGACAAAATTGAAATAGTCAGATTCCAACTACCATGGGCTCTGATACCGTGTTGTAAAGAGGCGAAATCACTTATCTACTAAAATTTTGAAGAATAAAACCTCCAATCCAAACACACTCAAAAGTTATGATGGAGTGGGTGTGGAATTTTCAAATCTTTATTAATGGTATACAAAACAACCAAAGTGTAGCAGTGGAATAAAATCATGACTATATTCAATTATAAAATATGGGAGAAACTTAAACTTACATCATAAGGATCAATGTAGAGGAAATCTAAACCACCTCAAGATTGTATCCAAGCTTTAACTTCACAATCTAAGTCTAGGTCAGCAAGCCTTGTCATCCAAGTCCTCCACCTAGGGTTGGAAGCATACCCAGCAAAAGAGAAACAATAGGAGACATCATCAAAAGTGGGTATGTGCATACTAAAAAGCAAATTGAGCAATTTATAAAGAATAAGGGAGATCAAAATAAAAGACTTCACATGCAAGAGATAAGGAATACCCAAAAAGGGCATAAAATATAAGAATCATCATCATCATAAAAGAAGATACTTGCCATAATCAAAACAATAAAGTAGTGTGCCACATAAGCATCTATTAAGATTTGGGCACATAACCCATCAAGATTTTTGGGCACATAAACCATCATCAATTTGGGCACATAACCCATCATAAACATCATCAACATGCATGCATGTGAGATAAGCATAGCCATATAACAATATAAACACAATTGGCGACCGACCCTCATAAAGTTGAAACCTGATAGAGAATGGCACATAGCCAAACTCCCAAGTATATCAAATTGGGCCAAACCTCATAAAGATGAAACCCGAGTATGGGGTACATAACCTCCATCCCAAAAGCATAAAGGACACATAACCCCAAAACAAATGCAATTACACTACTCTAGTGCTACTAAATCACATAGCATGTTTAATGTAGAGGCAAGTAGAAAGTATAGTCAGAATTGTACAATGTTGCCATCACACAATGGACAACACAAACATATAAACATCCACTTCAGATTGGGAACATAAAATTATATAAGACCAACATGTACCAAGGCACAAGAAAGATATAAAGAGAATATCCAAGTCCATAATAAGTAAGATAGTTCACACGAACCATGATATTAAGAGAATACACATATTGTGTAGGCCCATTGAAAACACCTATTATTAATCTTTGTATTTAGGTATCAAAACATGTACCATTAGATAGGTCTTATTTTTTTTAGTCCAACGAGTATTTATTCATATTTTTCTGATGAGTAGATAATTAGTTATGGATTTTAGAATTTCGACCAATCGGAAAAACTCAAAAAGCCATGTCAGAACGGGATTGTGAGAGAGAGAGAGTGAGTGCCGACCTGTGACTTGGACCAATGTAAGGTGGCCAAGTCATGCCACATCAGTGATGTGCGGACCCGCTACAAAGCAAAGAGAACCTAGTCCAAAAGACTAAAACACCGCCGCTCGAGAAAACAAAATAAATAAGAGGCAAGGATGGTAGAAATGAAATTTCTCAAGGAATCACCCCCTTCACCCACTCATGCCTTGGGAACAACTGGCATGAGCAGGTCTCGATGGTGATTTGGGGGAAAACTAATCAGAGCACTAAACATCGAATTGAAGCAAAACCAAACTATGAGGTGCCATGAGGAACTACCTGAAACTAGTTTGAGACCACCGTAGAGGTGTCTGACGAACCGAAGCCCAACTGTGATCCCACAGTGGCCATCTGACCCAGCGGAGTAGAAGCACCACCCTCGGTGCCTTTGAGATCAAGCCAGCGGGTGGAAATGAAGCATGGGGAGACGACGAGAGGTTGGGAACCAAAACCCGGCAGTCTGATCGCCCGGGGTGATGAGGAGAAGGCTTGAAGCGGGAAACAAGGGCACAAACAGAGGATAGGAGCGGCAAGTGTGGATTTGAGCAAGAAACATGGGGAACCACATGGTATTTATACCCATTGGGTTCGTAAGAGGGTGAGGAAAGAGAGGAAGAAGAAATCGGAAGTCGAGAAGAGATAGGAAGAGAGAAATCCGCGATTAACTGGGACTCCAACCCGACGTACTGTTCACAGGAGGGCACTCCTATCTGAGATAGGAGATAAGTCCCCAGCCAACCGATCGAGAACGAGGGGCCGAGATCGATCGCTATATAAAAACAAAACTCAAACAGGTGCGTGACAGAATAAAAGTCAGAAACTATAGTCGGACAATGATTTTGATTAAAGTGATATATAAATTATTTACCTTTTTATCTTTCTTCAAAAGAGAGTCCAAACGTTACCCAAATTAGATGAAATTTTGCACAGAGGCTAATTAATACATATAGATTCCAAATATAAAATTAGATTTGCCTTTTGAGAACTTTTAATATATTTATTATCAAAAATGTAGTTTCTCTTTCTTCTTGCATTAATGACATTAGGATTATCCAAATTACGTGAAACTTCATCCACAAGTTAACTTAAGTGTCTTAAATATGAATTTGCCTTTATTTCCAACTTCTGGTGCCAAGAACTATATTTATTTATTAGTTACACCTTTTAGGAAGTTTTCTCTCTCCTAACATACCATGTTATTTCAAGGTTGTCCAAATTATATGAAAATTGAAAAATGACTTATTTTGATGAGTAGATTACGAATTTGAAGTCTATTTTCACTTTTGAGACTTTCTTACATGTGTTATGTTACTTGGCCCACTAACGGCCCATTAACTTCATTACTTAACCAATTAAGTTATTTATCATCTTATTACCACCAAATGAATTATATGACATATTAGATAACATTATTCTAGCCTAACTCTATCTCTCTCTCTCTCTCTGTATATATATATATATATATATATATATATCAACAAGGAGTGGCTCAGGTGGTCAAGCACGGTGTCCCTTGGCGAAGGGACCCGGATTTGAATCCCAGTTGCCGCCTTGATTTGCCACCTTCCTAAGAGTTCGACCTCTACCAAGGAAATGGGTTTGAATCCCAGTTGCCACCTTGATTTACCACCCTTCTGGGTGTTTGACCTCCGCCATAGACAGTGGGAAAGGTGGGGGGAAATATTTCTCTCTTAATCTCATATATGTTCGACCTCCACCATAGATGTGGGAGAGATGGGGAGAGATCTTTCTCGCTTAATCTCATATATATATATATATAGAGAGAGAGAGAGAGATGTATATAATCTGTTGGGTACTGCCGACCGTACGTACCACGCACGTCCCAATGTCTCAACATCCCACTTCTGAATCCTGATGATATATTTTCGATATTTTATTCTCATTTTCCTCTAATGCGACACATAGTCTCTATAAAACACCAACTGCTTCAAAGCACATCTGCAGTAGTAGACGTATGTAGCCTTCACAAGCATTCACATTCTGTTCAATATGCGGTGAATGGAGGGGAGGAGAAAGGGCTTAAGTTGTTTGGTTGTACATGGTGAAGGGGAATACAAGGGAATGGAGGGGAAAGAATTAAGTACATTTCTAACCACTTTTCTCCTCACTAAATCAGAGTGGAGACAAGGGGAAGAAGAAAGACTTGGCAAAAAATTATTATAGAGTTTGGAGGAAACTATGGAATGTGGAGAAAAAATATAAATAATATGACGTAAAATACTTGTATAGCTCACAACCAATGAGGAAAAAAATATGTAGCTCTCACCTCACCTGGAGGGAATAAAAAATGTTGGGGGAAGATGGAGAGAAAAATTGGAGGAAAAAATAAAAATAAAAGAAAACTAGAATAAATATAGCATAAAATTTTTAAAAAAACTTAGACTGTCAAGAAAAATGCTGGTAGAGAATACGGATGGTTTAAGATAAATAATTTTTTAACATAAGAAAAAATACAAAAAAAGTGAGGGAATAGTGGAGGAAAGTGAAGGAAACTCTCAAGTAATTGAAGGAACTTAAATTCATGTAGTAAAAATTATAAATATGGAAGGAAGTACAAGTATAACTACAATGGTCATGAAAAGAGAAGTGGTAGTCCTTAATCGCATTAACAATGTTTTACATCATGTTAGACATAAGAAATATATCTTCTTTGCTAACAAAATAGTTATAAGAATAATTTTGCCTTGATCATGAGACATTTGAGTTGAATTTATCTTACTTTTTATGTACTAATATGTGTGTGGTGTATGTAACCTTTTGGAATAATATGACTTGTTAAAAAATGTCATATTTTTCATATTTTTTATGTTCTCTCCCATTTCCCTTCCCATGCTAACCAAACATACTAAAATAAGTATCCCCTTCCCTCCCCTCCCTTCCCCTCTCCTCCCCTCCTTTCCCCTCCCCTTCATTCACTATGTACCAAACATAGCGCCAGCTCGTAAGCATCCTAGTTGTTGTTGTCGTGTATCTTCCAGTGATATGATCCTCAATGAAGAGTGAAGAAAAACATTACATTCCATAAGTAGACAAATTAGATACCAGCCATATCTTTTCTAAAGTTGTGCTACTTATATGTATGCATGTAACATCTTATTGTTAGGATTTTGTCTCTTATCCTAATTGGATAAGAAATAATACCTAACAATATTAGGAAAGTGAAATTAATGTTAGATTTGGAGTCCAAGACATTATTTCCTTATCCTTTTGTATTGTTGTTCCTAATCCCTATAGAATTGTCGTATCCTCTCGTATTATCTAACCGGGAGTCCCTATCTATAAATAGGGATAGACACTGATGGATATTGTGTGCCAAGGAGCACCGATGTGTAGGGTTATAACGTGTGGTAACTTCGGGTGTGCCAACGTAGGACAATCCTTGTAATCTTCTTAGAGTTGCTTAATAGAATTCTGCAGTTTTCTTCGCCAATCATGTTCTCTGCTTGGTTATTTATTTGGTGGTTATTCGCTTTATCGACGTGGGCGGTCGTGACTTTTGTTGTGCATGCTTGGGCTGTATCTCGTGTGGGGTTTTTCTTGGGCTTGAAGCTTCCGCAAATCTCTTCAAGTGGTATCAGAGCAGGATTCATGCGAGACGATTAGAACGCATTGGAAGCACAGAAAAAGCATGACGACGTCGACAACTACCGTTGAAGGTCATCCGATAGTAAATCTTGATGGAAATATCATGGAATCAGGTGGGCGTGCATCTACTGGTTGTAAAATATCAACACGAGGTGGAGTCGTGCAATTCACTTGTAAGGGGCAAACTACAATGGAGGCTACCTGGTCATATGGACTGGTTGAATTTTTTCTAACCAAAAGAGGAGCGGCTGATGAGAGGTCTACCGACTCAGAAGGTGTAGATGAAGCAGTATCATGGGTGGCAAGTGTCATGAACCCGAAGATTTCTATATGTATTCAACTCTCACGGGCAGTCTGGTATGAGATTGCTAACTCGGTTGCAAATTTCAACATATGCAGAGGCGAAGCTGTCAAGTGTTGGAAAGAAGAAGTTGTGGTTGGACCGACCACGCAGTGTCTTCAAGTGGGTGTGACTAAAAGAAGACACAACCATATGGCATGGGGGCCAAAGGTGTGAAGGATGCGGTTCTTTCAACCGCAGGTGGAGGCGGTATAGTTTCTCAAACTGTATAATATGAGGATCTCTCACATGAAGGGTCTAGACAGTCATGTCTGGACACACACTCCATGCAGGCGTGCATGGTGATACGCTTCTCGAAACATGAGCAACTTCTGAGGGCGGAAGCATAGAAGAAGAACGGGAGCAGACTTCTTGGAGGAGCAACTTCAACGGATAAGATACAAGGTAGAGATTGTTAAGATTTTGTCTCTTATCTTAATTGGATAAGAAATAATATCTAACAATATTAGGAAAGTACAATTAATGTTAGACTTGGAGTCCAAAACTTTATTTTCTTATCCTTTTTTATTGTCATTCCTAATCCCTATAGAATTGTCGTATCCTCTCGTATTGTCTAACCGGGAGTCCCTATCTATAAATAGGGATAGACGTCGATGGATATTGTGTGCCAAGGAGCACTGATGTGTGGGGTTCTAACGTGTGGTAATTTCGGGTGTGCCGACATATGACGACATCGTGTGTCAAAACGGGAAGCCACAAAAGATAGTCAAATAGGGGAGAGAACGAGAGTGGGTTATGAAATTCTATTGTGGGCATCGAATTGTGAGGGAGCGACAATCATTGTAATCTTCTTGGAGTTGCTTAATAAAATTCTACGGTCTTCTTCGTCAATCATGTTCTCTGCTTGGTTATTTATTTGGTGGTTATTGGCTTTGTCGACGTGGGCGGTTGTGACTTTTGTTGTGTATGCTTGGACTGTATCTCGTGTGGAGGTTTACTTGGGTTTGAAGCTTCCGCAAATCTCTTCACTTATAACGTTAATATGGTGAAGATATACAATTACGGATGTCGACCAGCCATATATTTTGTGTGTTAAAGCATTTCAGTGTCATTGTCACGGGCCACATTTTTATCCGATTGTGCAATGTATAACCAAAGAAAGAAAGAAGAATCAGAGGAGTAAAGAATCAACACACACTGATTCATGATTGTCAATCTCTTGAATCATTAAAATATTGATGCTGAATTTACTGGACACTTCTAACTATAGTATACCCGTTGGAGCTCAAGGCAAAGACGAACACTACATTATACATCACCTCCTTACATGACTGCCAAGAGCCAACATCATCAATTTGCATTTAAGAAAACCAGGTTATCGATCCTACATGCATTCCCTCATTGTCCTTTTGGACACACCCACCCCCCCCCCATTGTGTTATTTATCTTTAATGTGGACTGTCTTTAAACTGGTAAAGCAAGTCCTCAAGGTCCAAAATTGTAGACGAAGAACAAGTCTTGGAAAGGGTGTCTGACGAGGGAATACATCTTTAATAATTGTCAAGTGAAATCTGATCGACTAGCAGACCATGGTCGAGGGAAGCCACATCTCAAAATGCAATGTTTGTTCTAGTGTGGGAAGGCCACATCTGCAACTTTAACCTATACCCTTCATACAGGTCGAACCCACGTTAGTTAAGTCAAAATGAAAACCCGAGAATTGCGATATTGAGTTAGCTATGAGTATTATAAGATGGGTTATTTGTTACATCACTACTAAGCGAACGATCTTAACCAGCAAGAAAGAAAATTCCAGATTTTATGACCGTGGTGATTGTGTTAGTATGATATATATATATAGTCACGCTAGTGTACACTCGAGTGTACCGGAGGCACCGTACACCTCAGTCATTTTTGAAGATGCAATAAATTTTTGAAAAATCTAAACCGTTGACCTTCTTAATTATCATAAGAACATACTATATAATAAATTTTAACTCATTTGGACACTTATAGGCCGTGCATCTAAATGAGGTAAAAATCATATATTTCAAATTAGTTTTGTGTGTCGATTTTGTTTTCCTTGGATGAGTGACTTACACTCATCCAAATGAGTTCAAATTTTGTATGTGACATATTATTAATGTAACCATGAAGATCAATGGATTAGATTTTGGAAAAATATGGTCTAGATAGGCAAACACCATTGGGGTGTACGGCGTGATCTGTACACTCGAGTGTATTCTAGCCTGACTCATATATAGTCAGGCTAGTGTACACTCGAGTGTACCGGAGGTACCGTACACCTCAGTCATTTTTGAAGATGCAATAAATTTTTGAAAAATCTAAACCGTTGACCTTCTTAATTATCATAAGAATATACTATATAATAAATTTTAGCTCATTTGGACACTTATAGGTCGTGCATCTAAAGGAGGCAAAAACCATTGGGGTGTACACCGTGATCTGTACACTCGAGTGTATTCTAGTCTGACTATATATATATATATATATATATATACATACATACATACATATATATACATATATACATATATACATATATATACATATACATATATATACAAATATATATACATATATATAGGGATTGTCTTCACTGCCCGCGCGGGTAGCTTGATTATATTACCCGTAGATGGAGGCACGGTGGCTCACTTGTAAATACTACCAACTTTGCTAATTCTAGTGATATTCGGTTCTATAAATAAGTCGATGCACGCGTGCATACCTCTTCCTCTGACTTGATTTCACCGGACGCAGTCGACACACTCCCGGACGAGATCACGCGATGCGATTCTCGGACAGATCTAATGCTTGGAGAGAGTTCAGGTTTTCGATCGAGTTGGGGATCTGGCCTATTAGCCGGTTCCTGTACAGGTACACGGTCTCCAACTTCGTTAGTCTTCCTAGTTCCAGCGGGATCGGTCCCGATAGCTTCCCCTCAGCCATGTCGATGTACCGGAGCCCGCTGATGTTGCTGAGCGCATCACCGCCACCCAACGATCACCTTGTCGTCTAGGGATTGGGGAATAACTTCTGCCGGAGATAACCTCACCGACCCCACGGTGTTGGCATGTGCATCCAGGGACACTTGACGACGCTGGCGGTGGAATAGCTTAGGCAAGGTGATCGGGGACGGCGCAGCTGCATATCCTTTGGAGCCAAACGATTCAGTCAAAGTTCTCCCTACGGACCCCTATTCCCCCTATGGCTTCCCAGCAGATGGGAGCCATGCGCTCCACCATCCGCGACATCAGCTCCTTGGCTAAGGCCATGACGATGAGCGTCCCGCAGGAGCCCAACCCGTCCCCTGCCGCCTGATTCCTTAAAGAGGAAGACGGCAACAGCGCGGCTTCTCTAAGACACCACTTCCTAGACGACTGCCACATGTGCGGGAGGTACCTCAGGAGGAACCGGGACATATACATGTACAAGGACGACACGTCGTTCTGCTCCGAGGACTACTGGGAAGAGTAGATCCGGATCGACGAGCTATAGGATAGGACAAACAGGAGGAGGAGGGCCAAGGCCGTTGCGGCCTCGGGGTCGGTTTCGGCGCAGGTCGAGACCAGGGCAGATGTCGTGGCGGTGGGAGCTTTGTAGTAGTACTTGCCGGCAATGAGGATTATTTCTGGCAAGTCAACCAACCACAGACCTTGTCATTCTTCCTCCTCCAAGATGGGGCTTCTAATGCCTTGCTTGGCAGTAAATTATATTGACTGCTAGGTGTTTGATTTTATTCCTGACCAACGTGGAGGGTAGAAAATACGGTTGCCTTGTATATGTAGTTCTTACTTGGTTTTGCAACATTAGCCTGACTTCCACAACATTGTCTGTGTTTCTTTTTTAATAGCTAAACTGACGTGTAGCTGTAGAAAATCTATCGTGGCTATCTCAATGCAAGTGTAGCTATCCTCAATGTCGTTCAAGGACCAACCAACAAGGGAACGACCCCTGAAATCAAAGGGATTGCCAAGCTATTGTTTTGAGTTTTTTGGGTGTCGTGTTGGTGTTGTAAATATTTTGCTTGTATTATTTCTCTATGTGATGTTAATCTGCTATCTTATAGGCACATCCTTGTTTGGATCGATTCACTTGGTGGAGTAAATAAAATTGTGTGGAATGTGCTCCAATATCCATGTCGTCTTCTTCACCTCTCGTTCTTTCTTATTTGTAATTCTGTATTTATGCTATCTCATCCTCTATTTACTTATCTATTGGATGAACGTAATCTGATTGCAAACTGAAACAAGAGAAACTAATGGCAAATAAATTAATTTGATTGCAAACTGAAACAAGGGATGGGGATGAGGACACCTAGTTAAACAAGGGATGGGGATGAGGATGACTAGTTAAACGGAGACAAACCGGAAATAGCTGCAACCACAATGGAGCAGTAGATAAGAGATGGCGGAGGAGGTTGGGGCTGTAGGAGAAACAAATCATCATAATAATAACAATTGTTATTCAGAGGTCTGTTCTGGTCATGTTGATACACCTCCATGCTTCAAACTTCCTCTCCTATAGACACAATAATGAAACAAATAGAACTGAAAGTAAATATGAAGATAGTAGCTAGCTTCCTCTTCTTTGCTTCCAAATCAAAATAATAATACATATGTTTAATCTGTAAGGCGAGTATACATTTTGTAATCCATACACAAAAACTATAATCTTAGAGAACAAATTGTCAAATTGTAAGGTGGGTGTGTATTTTGTAACATACATAAAAAATTGTAACATGTCAGAATAAATTGTAAGGTCGATAGACATTTTGTAATGTATATATATAAAAGGGTCAGTCATTCGCTGCATCTATTTTGTAATAGGAAGATACATATTTGTAACTAGACATGCAATGTTTGTAATGAGATGACCAAGTTTGTAATACAAACACTCATTTTGTATTACTACGTTGTTTCTGTTACAAATATCATTTTTACTTGATCTCTGCACAAGGCTATCACCGCGAGTCACACACGTTGGCAGCGCTACTGACTGTGCCGGAGCCTGGGGCGATAGGGACTGATATCATCCAACTATAGATGGGAGGGGGATCAAATCGTGCTTGGATTGGGTTTCTTTTGTTATATATTCGTAATGTATTTTGAGACAACAATTTCATACCAACCCCCAAAATGTAACAATTTCAGTCACATTGTAATAGGCAAGAGCCAACCATAATGTAGGTGATAATTTTATAATATGGATACTCATGTTGTAATAAGCATGTGACATCTGTAATATGGGCAGTCATATTGTAATAGACAAGAGCTAATTGTAATGTAGGTGACATTTTTGTAATATGAATAGTCATATTATAATAAGCAAGTGACATATGTCATATGGACAGTCACATTGTAATAGGCAAGAGCAAACTGTAATGTAGGAGATAGTTTTACAATATGCATACTCATATTGTAATAAGCAAGTGTCATCTGTAATATAGACAGTCACATTGTAATAGGCAAGAGCCAATTGTAATGCAGGTGACAGTTTTGTAATACGGATACTCATATTGTAATAAGCAAGTGTCATCTGTAATATGAACAGTCACATTGTAATAGGTAACAACCAACCGTAATGTAGGTGACAATATTGTAATATGGATACTCATATTGTAATAAGCAAGTGTCATCTGTAATATGGACATTAACATTGTAATAGGCAAGAACCAACTGTAATGTAGGTGATAGTTTTATAATATGGATAGTCATATTGTAATAAGCAAGTGTCATTTGTCATATGGACAATCAAATGTAATATGGAATAGTCAACCGTAATGTAGGTGACCGTTTCTAATATGGATAGTCATATTGTAATAAGCAAGTATCATCTGTAATATGGACAGTCACATTGTAATAGGCAAGAGACAATAGTCATGTAAGTGACACTTTTGTAATATGGATACTCATATTGTAATAATCAAGTGGCATCTGTAATTTGGACTTATTATTCTATCATGCCTTGAAACTTTTGGCTTATTATTAATTTCAAACCTCGATCTATAAACAATAATTGATGCGTCAATATGAAATATCTTTGTCAAAGTTGAATGCAAGATAATGATGCCCTTTAATGTCATGTTATGGAGGAAATACAATAATAGATCTAATAAGAGAGAATCATTACAAATATTATTTATTCTTAGGCCTAGTTTGGGTGCTGCATTTCTAGGTTCTGGTAGTTTGTGAGCAAATTTGCCGTCAGCTGGAAATAGTGTTAACTTTGGTAAAGCGAGTGTGCTACTGCTAGCTGTATCAGCCGCTGCGGAACAAAGATGAATGGTATAATTTTAAAGAATTTTATACAGCGACTACCGAGACTTGTAATGTACTTATCCAAACGTAAGGTTAGTCACTGCCCCACCCACCACTGCATCCTTCTCGAAACGCAGCAGCAAAAGTTTTGATAATTACAAATAAATGCCACCGCTTTCCAGCTAAATAACAGATGAGCCGACAACATAGTATTTACAGCATTTTCCACTGCTACTTAGCATGGGTAGTAATATTTAGGCACGGGTAACTTTGCTTCGCTACCCACACGGGCAGAAGTGAATTCCCTATATATATATATATATATATATATATATATATATATATATATATATATATATATATATATATATATATATATATATATATATATATATATATATATATATATATATATATGGGCTCATCTTTATTGCCCGTGCGGATAGCTACCCGCCCACCCTTCTGACCACTTTTTTTGAAGAAAAAAAATTCACAATTGCAGAGGAGCATTTTATCTAGATCCCCAAAAAATTGCATCCAAACATAATATCATTTGCCACCCCAAAATCAAAAAACTCATCCTTATATATATATATATATTTGCAGTATATTTTGTACAGAGTTACTCTTTTAGTCGTGTAGTTACTTTCTTATCACCATAGTTACTTTTTTGACAGTAGAGTTAATTTTGTGGCCAGAAGAGTTACTTTTGGCTGTCGGGTAGTGAAATTACAGGCTACCCGCGCGGGCAATGAATGAACGCCCTATATATATATATATATATATATATATATATATATATATATATATATATATATATATATATATATATATATATATATATATATATAGGGCCCATCTTTATTGCCCGCGCGGGTAGCTACCTGCCCACCCTTCCGACCACCTTTTTCAAAAAAAATTGCAATTGCAGAGGACCATTTTGTCTAGCTCCCTAAAAAATTTCATCCAAAAATAATATTATTTTCCCCACCAAAATCAAAAAACTCGTCCTTATATATATCTGTTGTATATTTTGTACAGAGTTACTCTTTTTTCGTGTAGTTACTTTCTTATCACCATAGTTACTTTTTTTACAGTGGAGTTACTTTTTTGGCTAGGAGAGTTACTTTTTTGGCTGCCGGGTAGTGAAAATCCAGGCTACCTGTGCGGGCAATGAATGAACGCATATATATATATATATATATATATATATATATATATATATATATATATATATATATATATATATGTGTGTGTGTGTGTGTGTGTGTGTGTGTGTGTGCGTTCATTTTATACATGCACGGGTAAATTAGAGTTCGCTACCCGGCAGCTAAAAAATTAATCATGCTATCAAAAAAGTAACTATTTTGATAAAAAAAAGAAGTAACTATGCGACTAAAAAGGTAAATCTGTGAAAAATACACAGCAGATATGTATATAATTGTATTTTTGAATCTGTTGTTGCAAACCTAACTATCTATGCATGAAACTTTACAGTTTGTAAGGTAAAGTAACCCTCTAGTAATCAAAATAGGGGGAGGGTAGCTACCCGCGTGGGTATGAAAGATGGACCACATATATATATATATATATATATATATATATATATATATATATATATATATATATATATATATATATATAAAAGAGCGAGTTCACGCTGCGCTCTCCTTGATTCTCTCTCTTCTCACAATTTTCTCTACTTTTTTATATTTATTTAATTTTATAATTTCTCTTTCATGATAAAATCAGTTGTCACGTCCCATCGAATGTGCGTTGAGGATTATCATTATTCTTTTGGGCAGTTATGAGGATCATCACTATCTTTTTGGGAAGTTTTATCTATACTACTATAAAAAGAGCGAGCTCACGCTGCGCTCTCCTTGATTCTCTCTCTTCTCACAATTTTTCTCAAGTTTTTTATATTTATTTAATTTATAATTTCTCTTTCATGATAAAATCAGTTGTCACGTCCCTTCGAACGTGCGTTGAGGATTATCAGTATTCTTTTGGACAGTTACAAGGATTATCATTATCTTTTTGGAAGTTTTATTTTTCAAATGTTTAATGTAAGATAAACATGTTCAATGGGGCAAGTTTATCATTATCCTTTTCGAAAGTTTTATTTTTTAAATATTTAAAATAAACATATTCAACTGGGCACGTGCATATGCATGTATGTGTTGCTAGTATGTGTGTGTGTGTGTATATATATATATATATATATATATATATATATATATATATATATATATATATATATATATATATATATATATATATATATATATATATATATATATATATATATATATATATATATATAGTCAGGCTAGAATATACTCGAGTGTACAGATCGCACGCTACACTCAAGTGGTGTTTGCATATCAAGACTATTTTTTTGAAAAATGTAAACCATTGATCTTCATTGTTACACTATAAGTAGGCTACACACACGCACACACATATATATATAAAGTTAGTAAGTCCATATCAATCGACACATGTAATTTAGGTGTACTTGCCATTAAAATGATATATGTGGAAAGTGCTCACAAAATCCAACCACATGGATTGATTCAACATTATACAGATTATATGTATTTAAAAATTTATCACCATATCGCATATTGATTATGAGATATAGCAATATATTATCTTATGATTTTTATAGTTTTTCAACTTACCGTTGAGTATGAAATACACATATTCTTTCATAGGATGATGTATGGACGTCGGATTACGGTGATTTTTGATACACATCCAATCTAAGGGATATGAACCACATCCATATAGTTAGATTGTTGAATAGAAATCTACAATTATCATAAACAAAAATGAGTACAGATAAGCTACATGTACTCAAGTACACAATTCTTTTAGCATATATATATATATATATAGAGAGAGAGAGAGAGAGAGAGAGAGAGAGAGAGTAGGTATCTATCCGCTTGGGGTATTAAAGATAAACTAATATATATAATAGCTACCTGCTCTATAATATATATATATATATATATATATATATATATATATATATATAAGTATATATATACATATATATACATATATATATATAAGAATTGTGTACCCGAGTACATATAGCTGGCATGTACCCACCTTCATTTATGATGATTGTAAAATCAAATTGAACTATCTAACCATATGGATGTGATTTATATCACTTAGATAAGATGTATATTAAAAATCACTAAAATCTGATATTGATAGATCATCCAATAAAAGAATTTGTGTGTTATCTAATCAATGATAAGTTGTAGAAATTACATAAATTGTTGGATGATATATTGATATATCTCATGATCTATATGAAATATGATTATGATTTATTAAACACATATAATTTATATAATATTGAATCAATCCATATGGTTAGATTTTATTAAGATACTCCACATGTCCCATTTTGATGGTCGGTACACGTAGTTACATGTACCGGCTGATACACACCTCCTAACCTCTCTCTCTCTATATATATATATTAATTCATCTTTAAGACATATATATATATATGTCACAATGATTCTTGTTCTAGTTAGTCGTAGGTTTATTGTGTCCTGCTCTAGTTAGTAGACGGTTTGATTTTGGATGTGATGTCCTATACGACTCCTTTTAATAAGGACTAAAATTTGGGAACGCTCACACCCAGTTACGCACACTTCACATGCAACAATACCATATGTTGACTTCAACAATTGTCTCACTGTTGCTCCCCCACCTACCCACCTACTACCAATTCCCACCGCATGCACTCCTGCCAATGGTCCCCACATGCTGCCACTCAGTCAACCACCTTTTTTTCCAGCTTTACTTTTTTTGTATATTTTTGAAAGAGCGAAGAAAAATAGAGGAGGGGAGTTAGTAAGTAGTGGAGGGAAGTGAGGGAAAAAGGAGTGAATTAGTGAGAGAAGAGGAGGGAAGTAATAGGAAGAGGCACATATTCAACATTTTAGGCACCTTTAAGCTATTTCTGAGCGTGCCTATTAATGGTAAATAGATGAGAAGAGAAGTATGAGAAAAGAGGAGAGACGTATGAGGACAAATGAGGGGAGTAATGAGTAGGTGTATTTAATCAATTTCTAGGCCTGTATTCATCATTTTTGGGGGTGATTGTAGCTATTTTAGGTTCTTTTGTTTATTTTTGGGGATATGTTAATGAGTAGCATATCTAATTAGTTGCTAGGTGCGTACTTATCTTTTTTGGGTACTTTAGCTATTTTTGGGCGTGTTTGCTACTAGTTGACGCCCAACGAATGGATAGGTGGGCCTATAAATGGGTAATTGACAACTAAAAATACTTAATTGCACTCAAAGATGATGAACTTAATCAACATCCCATGAAATGATGCTCTTTGAATGTGTAAATGCACACAAAAATGAGTAGTTGACATGCAAAAGCCCAAAAATAACTTATTGACACCCCAAAACATGATGAACTAATCAACTCTATATGAAATGACGCCTAGTGAATGGGTTATACATGCATATTTGTTCGTAGTAGCGCTTAATGTACATTTATTTGCGCCCATTACTATCAAATTTATGCCCAATTTTGATCAGTTTGCATTCATCTTTTGACGCTCGCTTTTATTGTTTTCACGCCCACTTATAATTCTCGCAGATGGACTTTTGTTTAGAATAGTTTTATGTGTTGAATTGTAATAACACTTACTTTATGTGTATTTATGTCCATTAATGCTAAATATACGCCTATTTTTGATCAATTTGTGCCTATTTCTAGTCTTTCAACACTCACATTTTGTCTCTTAATATTTGTTTGAACCCATCTTTGATCAATTTGCGCGAACTATTGGTCTCTTTAGGCCAATTTTTATTATTTTGACACCCACTTTTAATTTTCACAGCCCGACCCTGATAATGTTAAATTGACGCCCACTTTTGATCAGTCTGTGCCAACTTTTAGTCTTATGAAACACATTTTCCGTCATTCAATATCTATTTGAGCACATTTTTGATCAATTTGTGCCCATTGTTGGTCTTTTCACATCTGCTTTTGTTGTTTTGACGCTCACTATTAATCTTCAAAACTCGACTTTTGTTTTGAATAATTTTGTGTTTTGAATTATAATAGCGCCTAATTTATGTGCATTTGCGCCCATTAATGTTAAACTAACACCCACTTTTGATCAATTTGTGCTCTCCACACCCACTTTTCTGTCATTCAATATTTGTTTGAACCTACTTTTCATCAATATGCTAAAAATAGATAATTTACACCTAAAAGCACTAAATGACGCCCATATATGATGTCAACACCCCATAAAAGACGCCCAATGAATCAGTAAGTGCACCCAAAAATAGATAGTTGGCATCTAGAAGCACTCAATGGCGCCCAAACATGATGAACTTAATCAACACCCCATAAAATGACACCCACCGAATGAGTAAGTGCACCCAGAAATAGATAGGTGGCTCCAAAAAATAACTTTATGGCGCCCCAAAATATGATGACCTAATCAACACCAGTAAGCATTCAAATGACGCCCACTGAATGGATAAGTGTGACAAATACGCACAATTGATGCCGAAAGTTACTTAATGGAGCCTAAATAAGGATAATTGACACCCAAAATCAAAATAGACTATTGACATCCCATGTTACTAAATGACGCCTAATAATGTGTAATTGACACCTAAAAATAGATAGTTGACACCAAAAATAACTTAATGATGCCTCAAAACATATTGAACTAATCAACACCAATAACAATTTAAATGACGCTCACTGAATGGAACAAAAATGGGCAATTGATACATATATTTACTTAATGGTGCCTAAAAATGAATAATTGACACCTAAAGAAACTTAATTGCAAGCACATGAACTTAATCAACTCTGAATTAATGGCTATAAATACTGAATACATACTTACTATTGATGAATACAAGCCTATTTACTTCTCTCACTTCTCTCCATATCCTATAATTTTTCTCCTCACTCCTCTGATCTTCTATCATCACTTCCCTCCCCTTTTATTTTGTATTTATTTTTTAATTTACTTGGAAAATGAGTATTTGTATCATTTTTTCTCAAAAGTATAGCAAAATTAGTCTTATTGGAACCTATTTTTATAATAAATCCTACAAATTTTATTTCGTTATAAATTTATCATGTCTTAAAAGTTAAAATAAAAGAAACTTCTCTCTCGTCATATTACCTCCACCTACTACCTTTGTATCATTTTTTCTCAAAACTATATCAACATTAGTCTTATTGGAATGTATTTTTTATAAGAATTCCAACGTATTTTGTCAAAAAAATCATCAAGGTTCAAAAGTTATAAAAATATAATTTTCTTTCACATCACATAACTTTCATCTACCACCAAATAAATGCTCCGCCACATCATCATCTTCATCTTTTTTACGTTTTAATCGTTCTCCTCTCCAACCACCATTAACTACGCCCTCTATTACCTCAAAATTATCATGTTGTGCCACCACCACATCAGCCTCTAAAACCACTTTTCTCCATCAATACCGCTCCTCCCCGTGTGTAAGGTGTGTGTGACTCACGCTGCGACAGAAATATTTCTGTTTTAATAATTAATCTTAAGATAAATTCTGGATATAGATAGCTATGCTCCTATTCTTGGCCTTTCTTTTCTTACTAGTGAGCGCACACGTGCACATGCACGTGACATATAAAATTTGTTAGAAATGTACGGGGAGATGACTGGTCCGTGAAAGGGTCCCTACGGTAAAAGATATTTGTGTTGGTTGTTTGAAAGGAGAGAATCAAGGAACCATTTCCGTGTGATGGAGAGAGAAATACAGAATTAAAGATAATAAAAATTAATAGGAGAGCGTGAGAATAAATATTTATAGGAGTAAAATTCCTTGAAAAAGGGAAAGAAGAGAGTGAATCAAGGAGAGCGCAACATCAAACTCGTTCTTTTTATAGTAGTATAGATTAAATTAAAACCACCCGTAACATTCATTAGACGGATGGGTTTCCCCTCCGTATTTATTGACATAAACGCGTGAGACCACAACTCCGTAGGCTTTCTACCATTTGTTTTAATAAAACTTTACGTAATGGGAGTGAATGGGGCAATTGCCAATGGAGACATTCTGCTAGCAGTAATGATAACATTAATTGGTTGTGAAATGCTATAGATTTTGAAATATAGAACAATTGTAGTTGAATTATCTTTATATAAAGTTCACCTCCGATGCATTGGGTTAATACTAAGTTTAATTATTGGAATTTTTAACGGAAAGCATATGATTAGAATGGGAATCTCATTAATCATATAAACTTTATCTTAAAATAAATTATAATACAACTATAAGATTACAAGGAAATAGAAGGGAGGCGGGCAATAAGTTGCGCCGCCACTCCTTTTTGAATGGCAAGCTGCGCCGCCATTGAGTATCGTACTGTTCTTAGATATTGTCTTATGATTCCACTATTTCCTATTGATGATGTATGCCCAGTGTGTCACAAATCTTACTTAGACACTTTTGGAGAGCATGCAGTTCATTATAGGGAACACCCATACTTCAAGTATCGGCATGATCTTGTAAAAGATGTTCGTTATAATGTTCTTAAACATGTGGGAGTTGCAGCTAAGAAGGAAGCTCCTGTGAACTTTTTGACTGATCCTCAGGAGGGCAGATCGACATTTAGGCCAGCAGACGTTCATATTTTTGACTGGGTTTGAAGAAAACATGCATATGTAGATCTAACAGGAATTTTTTTCATTGATTGGTCTGAAGGGTGGCAACTTTATTGTGGGATATGTTGCCCGTAAAGCCGTTTCTGCTAAAGTGGCCAAACATGAGAAGACATGTATCGACAATCAACATGTTTTTATCCCGTTTGGTTTTGATACTTTTGGGTTCCTAGCACCTGAGGCTATGAAGCTTCTTAAGAGAGTTCAAAAAGTTATACATAGTAATGTAATGACTTCCAGATATAAACTTGATGGACCTTATTTTTTTTTACAATGGTGTTGCCTTTAAGTAGGGCCATTTAATGAACCAAACCAACTATGTAGAAATCTAAGTGCGCATGCACAGGAGCGATTTTAAACTACACAGTTGTCCGACCTATGTTATGGTTAAATAAATAAAAGGAGCGATCTGAATGGAACAAACCCGAAACATTTCATTCGGCATTGTCTAGTTGCACAACCTAAGCTACCCCTCATCAAAAATAACACTTTAAGTACCTCTACTCAGAGAACAATAAAGTAAAATGCTAACCAAAAATCATCATTGCATACTTCACGACGTAGACTATCATCCTATAGATTACGATATTGGTTAAGAATTAATATCTTATCCCTAAGTTATTACGACGTTCACCTAAAGATTTACACCATGGGTGTTAAACACGTAATGACTAAGTTGTAATATATGAATTGAATACATTATACGATAATGATATATGAACATTAATACAACAGTTTTACATTCTTAACTTCATCATCTTCATCATCATATCATAGATTGTTGTTCCAATGATTCTTGGAGTGACACTTAAACTTTGCTTGGTCTATCCCCATTTTTTCTCATCTGCGTGAAGATAGAGTTAAGGTTATGGACGAGCATCAAATTGGGAATCTCGTTGATTGCAACGTGCTCCATAGGTGTCAAAAAAAATCAATTTTGAGACTAACGAGCGTTTCTAACGATGAAAAACTATCCAAGAACAGCTTAATAGAAACTAAACTTTTTTCAAAATCGTATATTTGGAATTAAACCCGAGCCAGTTCTAATATAGACATCATAATTGAAATAAAGGGCAAGTTGGAATCGACAGTGTCTAAAACTAAAATTCTACATTCTGAATTAGAACAAGACATTTTCACAAGTCTGGACCAGACATTGGTAGCTATATGATCCTCAATACTTGATCCACATAGAAGAGTTTCTCTTTTTCCAACATATTTGTATAGTTTTGATGTTTCCCACACCTCTGCAACTCCAAAATTGGGTCATTTTACCAATGTATGTGTTGTATGGTTGTTGCAAGTTTTTATCCTAATTAACACATAAGACATATCAAATTAATATATAAAATGCATAGAACACTATAGAATCAAGGTTTGTTTCTTGTTGGGGAAACTACTACCTGTGCACCCTCTCTTCCACCTCACGAGTGGAGGTAACACGCTGACGTTGTCCAAGGATGGGCGTTCTAGGACAATATGTCGTTATCAAGTAAGATTATTACAAACATGTATAATAGGTATACTTGTTTAGTATAAATAGTATATTGATGTAATATAGATTATATACTACTTATGTATAGATTTTATAATACTTATGTGTATGTGATGTATGGTATACTGATATGTGATGGAGAGAGATTACATTCGTGCCTCAGTTTGTTAGATTTTATACCATGATGTTATGGCATTGTGACTTATGCACCAAGGGCAGGCCTTATTTAGGTGGATTCACTTTGAGAAATTCCATAATAGACCTACATGTGAGCACTCTGCATTTTACAACCCTCACTTTGACCCAAGGTGTGTGGAGAGATCTTGTAAGATCCTAAAATTTATAAATTTAGATTTTATGATGATGAATTCGAAAATGATGTATTGAGGATCACTTTAAGACAATCAGAGTAATATTAGAATGATGAGGTCAAAGTATGACTTTGATTTGATTGGGATGATGGATCAAATCCCTAGAATTAATTGAAATGTCATGACTATTAAAGCCTTATTTTTGTAATTAAGGATATAATTAATCATGGGACCCATAGGAAAAGCCAAGATATGGCCAATGGGCCCTAGAACCCAAATCAAGCCCAAATGGGCCAACTAGAGTTCATATATGAGTCTTTAGGATATGAAATCGGAAATTTGGTATCTCGTGATAATAATAAATACGCTAGACATTTTTAGTTAGTAGATGGTCGAGATATGAGATAATAATAAAATTTTGAGAATATTCTAAGATGTATTGTTGCGTAAGTAATTTGTTAAGTAATTATCTAGGAACTACTTAGAAGACAAGATTCAGATAATTAATAGTTGAATTAATCAATCATCCATGGTTCAATGGAAGATAATAAGGGTATTGGCATTATCCTAAAGGGATTAAGGGGATCTATTCATGACCTATGGAATTACTTTAAGGTAATGGTTTTTTATGTAAATAGTATGTTTAAGGTTGATGGGAGAAAGTCCTTACACTGGGCACGGGTCCTAGATCCCAGATTATCCGTTGGGGAGTTACTCCTCTCACCCTCACTCTAAAAGGAAACCCTACAAATATACTGGACCCCTTACCATATCTTGCTCTTACTAACCTCCCCAATGTCCAACAAATCAATAGTTTATCTTCCATCCACTCCCCTCACCCAACCAGACTCAATATGTGGTAGATAGACATGCCCCAATGACATTATCTCCTCAATGACCTGAAGACATTTAATCCATAGACTCTATCTGATCACCTATATAAGGTCGTCTTTGCTCGTAGTTAGGAAAAATCCGAATTGCCTCTCACCACAACTACTCTGGAGCCTAGTCCAAATCCAAAAACTCAACCTCATGACTGCTACTATGTATGCCCAGAGAGACAATCATACAATGATTATAATGGGGCACTAGATACCTAATTTGATAATTATAGAGTTAATTTTGTCTAATATGTTTGTCTTAATCATGAGATGATAACACATCCATAATAGATGTCTGAAGAATGGTGTTACTCAATGACATATGTCTTCAGGTTGAGATCCTGAACAATGAGATCATATGTATGATAAGAGTACATACATTTTCATTATGTCCCTAATCAGATATTTCTGTGGAACCAAATAGAAAACAAGAATACATAAAACTCGAGTGTGTGTTGGTTGATGACAAAAACTCACCAGTCATGATATGTGATGTTAAACCAAACACATAGGTACATGTCAGAGTTCAGTATATCAGACAGACCCACTTTGAGAGTGATACATGGATGCCATGGAATGGTAGTCAAAATTAGCTCTCATAGTGACAATGGTGATTGTGGCTCTTTGACCTGAAGTCACTACATCCATCACATGTCATTCATGTAGGACGACAGGAGTTCTAGTTGGTCCGTGTGGACTACTCTAGAGGCATGAGTCCTTTGACTACTACTAGGAGGGAAACATGAACTCACAGTCTGTAGGGAGATCGGAAAAAGCCACTGTAACAATTGTTTGAGTCTGTTGTCCTGGGTGGAGCAGTTACACAAGTCCCAATACAACTAGGAGCTACACAGACACAGTCCAAGACAGAGTGCACATATACATTGATAAGGATTTTCGCTGGACTTTCTCCAGGACAAGGTATATCTTCGTGAAACCATCTTTCTCATTGCATTGTTATTGACAGGATCCGCTAGTTAATGGGAAATTTATCAGTAAGTTTTGTTTCCGCTTCCAACCTGATGTAGTATTTCCCAATAGTGGTATCAGAGCCACGTCAGTTTATTATGTTTGGGATAATTGATATGATTGGATTTTTGGTTTTACTGAGTTTATATATTACATGCGATGTGAATATTTAAACTGGTTGATGTGCACATCTGACTAATCACCACATAATAACCCAAACAAATATATGTATATATACGTATATATGATATGATATATATGCAATTTTCATGCATCGCCCTAAAGTGAGTTTTAATGGTAGATGTGTAGCATGGTTATGGCAAATAACCCCTATTATCCATGCATGGTTGTGTGATTGGTTTATCCTATTTATCTCGACCTGTAAACTGGATCTCTACCTTATCTTCCCAATGTAAAAGTATTATTCTCTTCTACCTTTGCTCCCCTCGAATGTAACTCAAGGTTTCCCTATAATGATGTAATAGTAGGATAGTTTACTTTCCTGTTATTACGAAGAAGAAGGATGTCTCTATGATGAGCCGATTGGTTGAAGGACTATGGTGAACATGATGGATGAGCTGAACTGATCGACTGGTGGACCTGGCTGATCAACTGGAGGAGCCAGCAGATGGTGGACCAACAAAACCAAATGACATATGAGATGACCGAACAATCAGCCAGGAGGGGAGCCGATCGGTTCAAGGGTTGAACCGATCAACCCAGATTGGCAAACATAGATCTTCATCAACAACATGTTTCTACATGTGATGTTGACCTAGATGTGGTAATTCTTTGTGGCTCCAAGGAATTACATTAGGATGGCCATAATCATCGCTTTCTTTTATTGCATGTTTTTGTTGTGGGTTATAGCATGTATAAAATACATATTGTATATATGTGGTGATTGTTAATATATATGTATTATACAAACTCCCTCAATAAAATATAAAGTCTAAGATGCTTTCCATTAGAAGCACACATGAAAAACTTGATCAACGAAGCATGGGCCCCCCAAGGGTGGTACACCATTTATCTCGTGGAAGTGTGATGGTAATAATGTGGGCCTACCAAGCAGGGTGCATTATTATCATGTTGGATATTAGGTCATGCTTAACTGGTAATTCTTAGAGAGTCTAAGTCTAGAAGCATGCAGATGATTATGGCAAGGAGTTGCACATATCATCTATCCAAGAGTTGCATATTATGCAATTGGCAAATTTTGCCTACATTAATAATTGGTCATGAGAGCCATTGTTGGTTGGGTATTGACTGAATTATTTTGGATCTTGACCCACTAGAAGATTGTGCACTGCAATCTTCCGAACTGACATTTATGTCTATCAATTTGAATAAAATAGTGGGAGCAATAATTAATTAAAGACTTAATTAATATCGGCTTTTCAAATCAAATCAAATAAAAAATAGTTTTTGACAAATGTAAATTTTCTCTTATAGAACCAAATGAAAAAAACTCTATCATCACAATTGAACGAATTAAAAGATATTTATTTCCATAATTGGTTCAGGACCTTGAGAAATGTTATGCATGTTCTTGAAACACTAGACCCAATATCCAATCCAAATTTGCCTAAGACTAACATGGATGCTTCTTTGAAGCATGCCAATGACGTTGTGAATATTAAGAACCTTATGTTGGGATGTATGAACTGTGAGTTGCATAACAACACGATAAGCACAAAAGGTACGATGCCTCTAAGGTGCTATTTGAGTGCAAACTGATAGAGGGACATTCAGTAGAGCCTCACGTGCTCAATATGATTGGGCATATGAAGCATCTTGAAAGACTGGGATTTCCTTTAGGTTAAGAGTTGACCACATATATGATTTTGCAATCATTGCCTAAACAATATAGTCAGTTTATCAAGTGTTATCACTTGAGTAGCATGGCTAAACTGCCATCAGAGTTGCTTGACATGTTGATAAGTGTCAAAGCACAAATGAAGATGGACAAATTCGAGATAATGATCAGTGGAGTTGAGTCCAAGGACAAAGCCAAGGCCAAGAAGCGTTGTGTGGCTAAGCCAAAGTCCAAGTCTTCTACACTCAGAATAAGGGGAAGAATAAGAGAACCTAGGAAGATGAAGAAAGGGATTGATATCTACTTCTGGTATATACATTACTGAAGTTAACTTCACTACTTCTTCATCATGGGTACTAGATACCAGATGTGGATCACACATTTGTTCAAATGTGAACGATCTGAAAAGAAGAAGACATTTAGAGAAAGGTTTAGTTGAAATGCATGTTGCAAATGGCGCAAGAGTTATAGCCTATGAGTTAACTATACCAAGTGTGCTTGTAATAGAGTTAGAGAATTACTATTACATACATGCCATTAATAGGAACATCATATCTATATCTTGTTTGGACAATAAAGGATTCATATTTCCTATAAAGAATGGAAGATGTTCTATTAGTAAAGATGGGTTCTTTTATGCAAGTACCCCGATGTCTTATGGTCTATACATGATATATATAGAGACAAGAGTATATAACGCAAATACCAAAAGAAAAAAAACTCAACAACTCAAATAAAACATACCTTTGGCATTGTCGTCTAGGGCACATAAATGAGAATTGCATATCTTAAGACTCCATAAAGATGGTTATATGGACTCTTTTGATCTTGAATCAATAGAGACATGTGATTCTTGTTTGTTGGGAAAGATAACCAAGATGCCCTTCACTGGAAATAGTGAGAGAGCCAGTGAACTATTAGGACTCATACATACTGATGTGTGTGGTCCATTTAGAATAATAGCTAGAGGTGGGTATCAATACTTGATACATTCCTATTTTAGGGCTTCGTCTTGTGTCGTTTTGCATTTCAATCACATATATACATGTTAGATTACATGTTATTTCTCCCAATATGCATATTTGTGTAAAATGCACTTATGGACATTATTTGCATGTTTTTCAGGCATTTGGACCACACTTGATGGAAGAGAGAGAGAAGGAGTGATCCTAGGGTCTCTCTGCCCTTGGAGAGACCCAAAGTGAAGCAGGATGCTCCCTCAACCTACCCCTAGTGGCCAAAGATCTATTGAAGCAAAGATGTCCAAGAAAATCCAAAGATAAAAGTCAAAGTGTTGATTTAGAACCCAGAACGGTCGTGGTGCCACAGAACAACCATGCTAGGTCACTTGTAGAGACATTCTTAATTGAAGTTGGAATCACCACTGCTGTGCCACCCAAAATGGTTGTGGTGAACTGACTGACCCAGAACGACCGTGCTGCAATAGAGGTAGAACGATCGTGGAGCAAAGAACGACCTCATCATTTTGAGCCACCACGGACGTGGTGACCACCATGTCCGTTCTACCCTCACTCCACCATGGTCGTGGTGACCACCATGGCCGTGGTGACCACCACGCTCGTGCCAGCCTCAATACAGAATTAACCATCAACTTAAGATTTTGACATTTTAATTGGCACGACCCGTGGTGAACCACCACGACCGTGCTCACCCCTACCCACCACGGCCGTGGTGAACCACCACAGCCGTGGTACTCACAAAATCCAGTTACTTTTTCCACTATTTTTCCCATACTACCCCTACTTAAACTAGTGCTTCCCCACACCTATATATACCTAGGTGGCAGCTGGGGGTCGGGGTTGGCCACCTCTAGCTCACTCCTACCACTCCATTTTCCCCCTTAGCCATTCCACTCCATTTCCACCTCTATTTCACCATTTCCACCATCAAACCCCTACTTTCCCTTCATTTCCACCCATTTCCACCATCATTCCATGCCCCTACACCTTGGAGGAGAGAGGAGGACACCCTATAGTAGTTGAAGTAGAGGATTTCTTCATCTACACCAAGCTCCATGGCTTCTTATACCTCTTTCTCCTTTCTTTTTGTATTTTCCATTTCCATGAGTAGTAAGGCCCCCTTTTGGGTGGGTTGTTTGAAGTGTAAAATGTTACTTTGATACCATGTTGGGGGAAAATGATATTTAAACTTTGTAATTCCATTTGTTAATGATTATGTTCTATTTGCATCTCATTCTCCATGAATTTCTTATTGGTTTGTGTGTGAAATCACTTAGGAATTTAGGAAAATTGTTTATATGTGTGAATTTTGGGATTTGCCCCTAGGTCCAATTCTTGGATCCCTAGGTTGCCTCCCATCTTCCTACATCCTAATAAATCTCCCTAATCCTAAGTGAGAGATCTAAGTAGCTAGATTAGGTGATTCTAGTGCAATTAGCATGGAGCCTTCTCAAGGCTAGAATGTGGGGGAATTGGGGTACAAAACCCTAATTTCACCTCCCCATTACTACCCTCAGACCCTAATTGCCCTAGGAATGTCTAATCTAGAAATCTAGACTTGATTAGACTCTAATTGAATTGAGCCTAATACCTAACCCAATTGAGCCTCGTAAGGGTAGCAGGGAGTGTTAGGGACTAGTTCCCCTATACACAACCTAGTATATCCATGGCCAGTTAGTAGCTTAGGTTAATTCATTAGACTCTAACTTGTTGTTTGGTTTGGATAATCTAAATGGAATCATAATGTTCATATATAACCCCACAACTTAAGTGATAAGTGCATCCCCCAAACAGCCCATGCCTTCCTTAATTGCTTTAAAACCCTAGTTTTCATCCTGCTTAGCTAGTGTTAGCCTAGTTAGCCCTTTTCTTGCTTAGTTAGCTTCTCACCCTATTTTTGCCTTGTTCTTGCTAGTTTATCTCTTTACTTGCTCTTATGCTTTTCTCTTGCTTGCCTTAGTGTAAAATGCCTTTTCATATCTAGCTTAGTCTTTTTCTGCTTAATTAGTGTTAATCAAACCTAGGGTTAATTAGATTTCATTCTTGCCTTTAATTGCTCTCTTGCTCACCTAGTTTAATAATCAAAATCACCTTTAAACCCTTAACCCTAGTCTCCGTAGTAGGAAACTAGCCAAACTAACCTAGCTCTAGTGCCCCCTTTCCTCCCTATGGATCGACCCTATACTTGCCGCCCTCCTATACTATGACACAACCTCGTGTGCTTGTGGGTGTAGTTGTTTTAGTAGAAGTAGGTGTGTTAGTTAGGTTAATAAATATCAAAAGTTTAATCCACCATGTATTCCGATCTCATGGGGTGCATCTAGTCGAGTTTAATCAGCTAGTGTTATTGGTTTACTAACTTGCTTTCTTTTGTTTGGTTGTGCTATGTGCATGTGACAAGCCATTCGGGAGGAAAGAAGATGGAAGACCAAAATGCACCCCACAAGCCACTTCAAGATTACTTCATGCCTAGCAACTACAAATCACCAATTTCTAACAGGGTTGATCAAATTCCAGGGGAGCAATTCTCTATCCCTCTAGGTCTTCTTGGGCTCCTTCCCATCTTTTACAATTCAAAGAATGAGAACCCCTACAAGCACTTGGACTCCTTTCTTGAAGTATGCTCCACCTTCAGGACGTCGAGGGCTAGTGATGATACAATCTGGTTGACCTTGTTCTCTTTCTCCCTCAAAGATAGAGCTAAAGATTGGTATGACTGAAGAAGGGACATCATGAGTTGGGAAACAATGAAGAATGCCTTCTTGAGACAATTCTACTCTATAGCAAGGTTAACACAAATGTGGCGTACCATGACAAGTTTTAGCCAAATGGGGAATGAGAAGTTTCATAATTCATGGGAGAGATTTAAGAAGCTTTTGAGAGAGTGCATGCACCATGATATCCCTTTGTGGCAGTTAGTTCAATCATTCTACTCCAGTTTGTCTCTAAAGGACCAAGACACAGTGGACTCTTCTTGTGGAGGAGTTTTCAAGGCTAGGCCATTGATCGGCCTGAATCGTGCATCCGGAAAGGGAGGTAGACTCAGAAGAAATTGAACTTTTAAATTTATAACCTGAAACCTTCAAGGACCCCCGCAACTTTTATTACGGGGTCTAAGTAGATATACGGGGTTGAACACAGGGACGTGGTGACGTTTAGGATGCTTGGGATTTCGTTCGTGAGTCAGATAATCCAAGATGATAGTCAGGAAAGTATGGAGCTAGAACTAGTCTAGCGGGTTGTCAAGAAATAAAACTAAAACAAAGAAAGGAAAATAAAACAAAGTACGTAGGATTCTACTAAATTAGAGAGAAGAAGTTCTCGGCTATGTAACCACAAGTTGGGCAGTCTATGCACTCATTCTCGAGTGTAGACAACCCTCGAATACCTCAGCAAGCAACCTACATTCAAACATAGCACGCACTGTGGTATCTATTCCTGTAGGGTCATCCCATTCGTTCTTACGTAACGTGACTAAAACCCATCAATGATGTAAAACCTCTCTCGAGGATGGCAACCCAACAGCCTAGAATATTCTAGGTACCCTATCAGGTCTAGAATATTTTGGGACATTAGGAACAGACGACCTTGAACCGTCCTCCTTTCAGAATTTGATCCAAACTATCTTCTCTTGTCTATTTCTACCATGAATCTCTCGATATGGGTAGAAATAGCAGTTTACGCAAGAAAGAGATCAACCAAACTAGCAATCATAACCACAAAGAGAAGATAGAATAGAAAACGTACTAGATCTGGATTAAATCTACTTGCTTAAGGAAAAAGTACATAAACGTGCCCAAAATGGGCTACAGATCCAAGGAGCTCAACTAGCCATGGACAAGCATAGTTGGCACCGAACAAAGACGGAAGAATATCATTTTTACAGAAACAAAGGAGAATAGTAGAAGAAAGGAGAAGAAGAAGATATTAGCCCATAGAGGAGAGGTGGCTCTCACTCCCTAGCCTCTGTATAGGCCGAATCTCATCTTTTGGATCGTCCTCGTTGATCTTCTGGACTCCTTGGCCTCCTTTCTCTTTCTAGATCCGCCCCAAATAGTAGCTTGGTGAGTGGATGGAGGTGGAAAATGGTGGGGATGATGGTGTGGACGTTCTCCTTCTCTCAAAGGAGATGGATCTTTAGTATTCTCTCTCCTCATCTTCTGCCTTTGGAGATCTAAGACTGGAGGTGGAAGATGGTGGAGGATGGAAGCATGCTAAAGAGACAGGTGTAGGATGAGTTCTTTGGCCTTCTCGGACCTCTAGACTCTCCCACAGGGCTCAGAGAACCTCTCTGGGTTGGGACCAACAGCTGGAAAACTCCCCAGATCCGAACCTCTCTTCAGGTGGAGAGGGGCGGGTATTTATAGGCGGTGCAGTCGTGATTTTGAACTAGATCGTGACTTCAGTCACCGCGGTCGTGGCGATGACCGCGGGTCGCGGTATGCAGTCGAGGTACCTTCTACGGTTGTGGTTAAGGTCAATGAATCACCTCGATCGAGGTCGGACCCGCGGTCGAGGTGTAGGCCTCAGTCGCAGTTAGTTCATCAGTGGCGGTGGTGGCTTGGATAGCAGTCGAGGTGTATATACAGACTGCGGTTGCGGTGGAGTCAAATACCACGATCGCGGTTGGGGTGAGCATGAGTACCGTGGTCGCGGTCGGGACCCTGAGGACCGTGGTCGTAGTGTAGACTTAGCTGCTATAAAAACATATGAATTTGGGGAGAAATCATGGAGAATAGATGTCTTTTCTGGTCTGGTGCCTGCAAGTCCCAAAATTGTCTAGGTTGAGCAACTTTATCTATGAAAAGATATAAATTACTAAAAGATAAGAAACATGGGTTATTTTGGGCATATTAAGGCTATAGTGACACAAAACCATAAATAAATGCTTAGCATAAATGCATAAATTTGAGTGTTATTAGCCACCTGAGGAGATATGGCCTTTGCTTGAGAAGTTGGATGAAGGGTCAAGAGTTCGAGCTTCTAGCATGATGAATGAAAGGGGGTATGCCTTTGGTGTGACACCTCCTACTCATGATGACTCAAGACCCCAATTAATGAAGTTGTTTGGTGAAATGGTGAGCTTCATGAGAAACCAAGTGATCAAAGCTCCTTGCCATGCAGTCAATTCTATTGAGTTTTATGGTGAAGAAAAGAGGACACCTCACTCCTATAGCTACCAAGAACCGCAAAGTCCAATATATAGATCAAGTTTTGAGGAAGAGGTTCTCTCTAGATTGAAAGTGTTTGATGATGTCCAAAGATATGTTGCAAGGTTAGAAGAGAGAATAGAGCAACTATCTTCCATAATTTCTCTCCAAAAAAAAGATTGTCTTCAAATCCCATCATGAGCCACCATGAAGCAAGTGGATCTATGTCTTCTTCCCAAATTTTCTACAGTCCACCCCCATGCAAATACATCCCATTAACTCCTTCCAAGGCTATCCTAAGCCTTACACTTCTCCACCGCCTCCCTCATCTCAAATTTCTCAAAACTTCACTTTCCAACCCAAATTCTCTCCTCCCCCTCAATTCTCTTCTCCACCTCAATCTCAACACCAAGTATCACCTCCATCTCCTCCACAACCACAACATGCTCCCCCTCTCCACCATGAGCAAGGTAGTGTTGTGATAATTCTAATGAGTGTAAAATCTCTTGAGCAGCCCGTAAATCAAAGAAAGGTTGACAAAGCAAAGCAAAGGCAACCAAGTGGTGATACAATAATTGATATTGCTGAAGATGATTTTGTGATGCAGCATCTTGAGTTTGGGATTCCATGTGATCCACCTCATGTCCCATTTGTAGGTCCCATCATCCCTAATGTTCCACCTCATATTCATGCAAGTATGGAAAAAACTAGTGATCCTCCATTCATTGAATCACTAGATGAGCCACCGGAATTGAAGAGGTGGCAAAAGAACAATGTTGATATTCTTGAAGTGATTTTCCATGTTAAGGTGAGCATCCCACTCTTGGATGCTATCAAGAAAATCCCATCATATGCCAAGTTCCTCAAGAACCTATGCACCGTGAAGAGAATGTCAATGGGGAGGATTCCAAAGAAAGTGAAGTTGACTGAACAAGTGAGCTCCATCATACAACATTCACTTCCCGTGAAGAGAAAGGACCCAGGACCCCCACTCATACCTAGCTATGTAGGGGGACATCGCATAGACATGTCCTTACTTGATTTGGGATCTAGTGTGAATTTGATGCCCTACAATGTCTATGTTGAGTTGGGATTAGGCAAGTTGAAGCCGGCTCATTGCACTTTCTAGTTGGTGGATAGATCCATAAAAGTTCCTAGGGGTAGAGTGGATGATGTCTTGGCGATGATAGATAAAGAGAAAGGCACAGTGTTCCCGACAGATTTCATTGTACTTGATATGGAGCCAAAGGATAGGAAGATTCCCATCATTTTGGGAAGACCGTTCTTATCTACAGCTGATGCCGAGATTCATGTATGCAGTGGCACATGACGGTTTCATTCATGGACATGAACATTAAGATCAACATGTACAAAACCCCGACCCGGTGGGTCCGAGATAGGGATATTGGACATGAACACTTCACAAGTCTAAATGATCATTTGAGAAAAGAAGACCAAGATGGAACAATTGATGATGATTATTGTGATCAAAGGGATGAGGAAAATAGGTTGAGTGCAAATGAGGGATGCATGTTTTGTAAAAATGGGAACATGAGGGTTCCAAATGGATGATTTACTGAAGAATCGCCAAGAAGCCAAGCTGAAGGCAAGAAACTCAACTCTGGTGGGAGGCAACCCACCTAGTTTTGATGAAATAATAGGTGAAATAGGTGCAAGTTGAGGAATGAGGAACATTCAGTGAAAAATGGTTGATACAATATCAAAGTGGTCATTCAACATG
This sequence comes from Alisma plantago-aquatica, assembly GCA_963693085.1. NCBI lineage: Eukaryota > Viridiplantae > Streptophyta > Magnoliopsida > Alismatales > Alismataceae > Alisma > Alisma plantago-aquatica. Next base: position 904,580,517 of record OY856412.1, read on the forward strand.
ATTGGGTTATGAATAATGAATTGATTTGATGATTCATGAAGATTTTGGAACTGACAGAGACCAGAAAGACCGTGCTGGAATAGAATGGTCGTGCTGGAAAAGGTGGATTTCAACAGGGAAAATGCAAGATTTTAGCCTCAATCAACACCGGCCATTCTGGCCAGAACAGCTGTGCTGGCATCCAGCCAACACGGTCGTGTTCACTTGGAACGGTCATGCTAATTAAGTTGAATTTCAATAGGGAAAACTCAAGATATGGATGTGGGCAGCACGACCGTGCTAGCAAATCACCAGAATGGTTGTGCTGGCCCGAATCCAGTACACAAGTCGCCCGACTCAACCTGAGCTAACATGACCCAGCACTCATTCTCTCGACCCAGAACAGCCATTCCGCGCACGCAAGTGACTTGGGCGACCTCCCTTCACCCCAAAATTGTCTCCTCTTGCTCCCAAACTCCGTATTTGAGTTCCCCTTAGTCCCCAATCATATTCTCTAACTTCAAGCTTCAATTTCCACCCTCCATCACCACCGATTTCTCCACTTCCAAGCAAACTCCGCCCCTACAGCAGAGCGTTCGATTCTTGCTATCCTATCTCATTTTCCACCAAAAATCCTTACAAAAATGAAGAGAACGGGCAAGGCAATAAGGAAGGGAGTGGAGAAGACAATGGACATGTTCACCAGGGGCAAAAGTCGGTCCAAGCGGGCTGCCCGTTCACAACAATCCGACAGTGGATCTTCACCATCAAACTCCATTTCCCGATCCTTTGGACACACGGCATTGATGAGTGCATCCTAAAACCACTCCTCCTATAGCAGCCACACCACCAACCCAAGCTACCACAACCCCAAAGAGGAGGAGGAAGAAGAAGAAGAGTTGCAAAATATCGTGGATTCCATCCATGTTGATGTGCCGGCTCGAGAAATGAGGGCCAAGAAATCAAATGATGCATCTTCATCATGCTTACCGCCACGACCGACTCCGGCAAGGCATTCTGCTTCCTCAACTCGACCTAGTGCAAGCTATGAGAGGGTGCCATTGAACTTAGACACAAGTTCTGGGTCACACACCTATGCAGAAGAAGAGGAAGATGATTCTGAAAGCAAAGAGATGGAAGATGAATCGGTGGATGTGGTGTCTAGGCTTGGGGAGGACATATTGAAATGGGTGGTAAAGCAATCCCAAGGAGCCACCTATTGAAGAGGAACGGCAAGAAAAACCATAATGAATCCTCTCCACCCTGAGTGCTTGACAAGGAGGGTGATCCCTACTAGATATGCATGCATGACTACCGTGTAGGATCTAGGGATCAACTACACATTCAAGGGACAAATGCAACGTTGTGGGCTGTATAAGATCTTGACTGAGGTTGGAGAAACTTACTTAGAGTTGAATGATGAGTTCTTTGCAACCTTAGAGAAGGTACAATACTAAGGAGAGGATGCAATCAGGTTCAAGCTGCACAGCTCTACTCATGTACTTAAAGCTTCCCAAATTAATGATATCTTTTCCCCCAATTCAGAAATGGCAAAGAAGTTTAATGGAGGAAGACTTGACAAGTGTGGTAGAGTAGACTATGCAAATATGTGGAAGACAATCACTGGTCAATCTTCTTTTTCTACAAGAAAGTCAAAGACCAACAATATCTACAACCCCTTCATGATATACATATATAAGGTCTTAGCAAACACCTTGTTTGGTCATTATGACAATCAAGGGTGTTGTTCTGGATTTGTTTGTTATCTCCACAATTGCAAATAGGGGGTTTGTAAACATTGGTACCATGGTGATTGACCATTTTAAGACTATCCCCTCCAAGAGTAAAAATCCATTCATTATGGGAGGACTTGTCACCACAATGGAAAAGGCAGTGGGCTACAGTTTAGATGGACTTACCAAGGTAGAAGGAAGCAAATATGTTGATCTAAACTACCTTGCTAGGTCCCAAATGATCTCCCTCAAGGATAGAAAAATCTTCTATGCTCTAAACCCTGGGTACCCTAGAATCACTTTAGAGCTTCCATACCACACCACCCCCCTACTCATGGATGTGGGGCCACCGGAGAATTTTTCTGAGGTGATAGCAAAGTATGAGGAGGAGCACCAAAGAGAGGGGTTCACTGCACAAAATGTGGAAGTACAAGAAGAAGTAGGAGAGACAAATGTGCCAAAGCAACATCACATTTTTGAACAGCCACGCCACACACGACATAGAGGGGAGGATTTTGATGCACAACCACCTCCAACAAATGCATATGACATGTCATCCATTCATTCACAGTTGGAGGCAATTCAACAGACAAATTAGTCCATGTGATTAGATCAGTAGCAGATGCATCATCAGATCAACCACATGTACCACTACCAGCATGCACAGATGTAGAGGAACCCCCAATGGGGGGAGGATTTCTGGGGATCACTTTCTGGTTACCCAGAGACATACCCGCCTCCACAGGCAGACCACTGGGGCCATTACTACCAGCACCCCCCACCACAGGGAGGACCACCTCCATTACAACCATGAATTCTACCCCTATCATTCCTAAGCTTTAGTGTCATGTTGAGGACAGCATGATTCAAAAGTTTGGAGTGGTAGGGCGGTAAGCCCTCACTTCTCATCTTGTTTTGTTGATCACATGTCTCATCTACTTACTTTTTGTTTGTTTTTGCTCTTTAATTTAGAATTTACCTACTTTGCATACTTGCATGCCATGTAGTTTGTTTTCTTGTCATTTTTACATAATTTTCAAAAAAATTGCTCTTTTTGTCATGCATTGCATACCATGTAGATTTTTGGTAATTTTTGCATATTTTAGCTAGGATTTGCTTGTTTATTGCTTTAAGTTCAATAATATAGGCTTAGATGTGATTGAAGGAAACTTGGCACCGTTTTGGCCAATTTTGCCCAAATTTGAGATTTCTTGCCTAAAAGTGTGTTTCAACCCAATCCCTACTTTTTGGATTAAAAATGGTGACCTTTGACAAATGCAAGTGAATTACCATTATTTATTGCTAAATGGTATCAATTCTTGACTTTTTACATGTGCATCACCTCTCTTGTGTTTGTGAATGGTTTGGTTGAATTATGACTTGAGCAAGCTATGAGCGCTTAGTGCCTACAAAATCACTTGAATGAAATATCAATTTCAAGTTGTTCATTCATGTGGTTTGACATTGTTGTATGAAGTGTTGGATTAATTTTCATGCAGGAGACCTTATGTTGAGAATCACGCCAATGACCCCTCTTTGACCCGACTATTCACTCACCATCTTCTTACCCCTCCGCCCCATGTAAGAATGCCAAAGTGCACATATTAGTCGTGGCCAGCTCCAAAAGTTTGGGGTGGCCACATCTACATCTCACCACTTCACTCTCATCACCATATTCCCTATCTACTCTAAGGGAAAAGAAAAAGAAGAAAGAAAAAAAGAAAAAAATGCAAAAAGAAAATAAAAGGATGCTTCTGTTTAAGAGCATTCAAATAAAGAAAAGATGAGTGCTCTATGTAATAGCACTCCAAAATCTTACCGCAACCCTTTCTTCCATTTTTATACCCATTGAGCTAGGAAACATCAAACCTAGCTCATTTTACCCTTTTTCGCAGCCACGTGGGTCATTTGGTGTGATTTGAAACATAAGGCTGAAAGCATGAAGGTGAAACAACACTCCTAGTCATCCTTGATTAACTCCATCATGAAATGGTTCACCCGGAGCTACATGAAAGAAATATGGATAGCTTGTGTGTTTTATGCACTATATTTGAAGTTCATATGCTCTATGCTCTTTTCATGATTGGTTTGTGAAAGCAGGAGAGGAGAGAGGTGGAATGCATGTACTTAGTCACTATTGATCCCATTCAGCAATAATCACCCTTTACATTACATTTGTCATTTCTTGCTTGTGAAAATTTTGCAGAGAGATTGAGTTGGAGCATACTTGAGGACAAGTATGTTTCAAGTTTAGGGTGGTGATTCAGCCCTATTTTAGGGCTTCATGTTGTGTCATTTTACATTTCAATCACATCTATACCTGTTAGATTACATGTTATTTCTCCCAATATGCATATTTGTGTAAAAATCACGATATTATTTGCATGTTTTTTAGGCATTTGGACCACACTTGATGGAAGAGAGAGAGGAGTGATCCTAGGGTCTCTCTACCCTTGGAGAGACCCAAAGTGAAGCCTAATTCCCCCTCAACCTACCCCTAGTAGCCAAAGATCCATTGAAGCAAAGATGTCCAAGAAAATCCAAAGAACAAAGTCAAAGTGTTGATTCAGAACCCAACATGGCTGTGGTACCACAGATCGGCCGTGCTAGGTCACTTGCAGAGACATCCTCAATTGAAGTTGGAATCACCACGGCCGTGCCACCCAAAACAGCTGTGGTGAACTGACCCAGAATGGTCGTGCTACCCAGCACGGTCGGGCTACAGTAGAGGCAGAACGATCGTGGAGCAGAGAATGACCTCAACATTTCGAGCCACCACAGTCGTTCTACCCTCATTCCACCACGGCCGTGGTGACCACCACGGTGCCAGCCTCAATATAGAGTTGACCATCAACCTATGATTTTGACATTTTAATTGACATGACCCGCAGTGAACCACCATGAACGTGCTCACCCCTACCCACCACGACCATGGTGAACCACCACGACCATGCTACTCACAAAATCCAGCCACTTTTCCCACAAATTTTTCCCATACTACCGCTACTTAACCTAGTGCTTCCCCCACACCTATATATACCTAGGTGGCGGATGGGGGTCGGGGTTGGCCACCCCTAGCTCACTCCTACCACTCCATTTTCTCCCCTTAGCCATTCCACTCAATTTCCACCATTTCACTCCATTTCACCATTTCCACCATCAAAACCCTACTTTCCTTTCATTTCCACCCGTTTCCACCATCATTCCATGCCCCTACAGCTTGGAGGAGAGAGGAGGACGCCCTTCAACAGCTGAAGTGGAGGATTTCTTCATCTACACCCAGGTCCATGGCTTCTTCTACCTCTTTCTCCTTTATATTTGTATTTTCCATTTCCATGAGTAGTTAAGCCCCCTTTTGGGTGGGCTGTTTGAAGTGTAAAATGTTACTTTGATACCATGTTGGCTGAAAATGATATGTAAACTTTGTAATTCTATTTGTTAATGATTATGTTCTATTTGCATCTAATTCTCCATGAATTTCTTGTTGGTTCCTGTGTGAAATCACTTAGGCATTTAGGAAAATTGCTTATATGTGTGAATTTTGGGATTTGCCCCTAGGTCCAATTCTTGGATCCCTAGGTTACCTTCCATCTTCCTACATCCTGATCAATCCCCCTAAGCCTAAGTGAGAGATTTGAGTAGCTACATTAGGTGATTCTAGTACAATTAGCATGGAGCCTTCTCAATGCTAGAATGTGGGGAATTGGGGTCCAAAACCCTAATTTCACCTCCCCATTACTACCCTCGGCCCCTATTTGCCCTAGGAATGTCTAATCTAGAAACCTAGACTTAATTAGACTCTAATTGAGTTGAACTTAATCCCTAACCCAATTGAGACTCGCAAGGGTAGTAGGGAGTGTTAGGGACTAGTTCTCCTATACACAACCAAGTATATCCATGGCCAGTTAGTAGCTTAGGTTAATTCATTAGACTCTAACTTGTTGTTTGATTTGGATAATCAAAATGGAATCATAATGTTCATGTAACCCCCAACTTAAGTGATAAGTGCATCCCCCAAACAGCCTACACCTTCCTTAATTGCTTTAAAAACCCTAGTTTTCAACCTGCTTAGCTAGGTGTTAGCCTAGTTAGCCCTTTTCTTGCTTATTTAGCTTCTCGCCCTATTTTTGCCTTGTTCTTGCTAGTTTATCTCTTTACTTGATCTTGTGCTTTTCTCTTGCTTTCCTTGGTGTAAATTGCCTTTTCATATCTAACTTTGTCTTTTCCTACTTAATTAGTCTTAATCGAACCTAGGGTTAACTTAGATTTTGTTATTGCCTTTGATTGTTCTCTTGCTCACCTAGTTTAATCATCAAAATCACCTTTAAACCCTTAATCCTAGTTTCCGCAGTAGGAACCTAGCCAAACTAACCTAGCTCTAGTGCCCCCTTTCCTCCCTGTGGATCGACCCTATACTTGCCGCCCTCCTATACTACGTCACGACCCCGTCCGCTTGCGGATGTAGTTGTTTTAGTAGAAGTAGGTGTGTTAGTTAGGTTTATAAATATCGAAAGTTTAATCCACCGTGTGTTTCGATCTCATGGGGCGCATCTAGTCGAGTCTAATCGGCTAGTGTGTAGCACCTATAGCGGGCCCACCAATACATCATTACCTTTACTGATGGTTTCAGTAGGTATGGCTATGTTTACCTGATGAAATATAAGTCATAAGATCTTGAAAAGTTTTGAGAGTTTAAGAATGAAGTATAGAACCAACTTGGTAAAATTATTGAGGCACTTCATTTCAATTGAGGTGGATAATAATTGAACTAAGAGTTTGAGGACCTTCTGCGAGCCTATGGTATTGTATCACAATGGACTCTACCTGGAACCCCACAACATAATGGTTATCAGAAAGAAGGAATCACACATTGTTGGATATGGTGTGATCTTTGATGAGTTTTGTTGATCTTCCAACCACCTTCTGGGGTTATGATCTTGATACTACAGCGTATACACTTAAATGTGTACTGTCAAAATTGATTCAAGAGACGCCATATGAGATATGATATGGGAAACGTCCCAATGTGTCTTTTATGAAGTTTTGGGGATGTGAATCTTATGTTTGAAAAAATGTTTCTAAAAAGCTTGTCCCTAAGTCTGATAAATGTTATTTTGTTGGATATCCTAAGAAGACCAAAGGATGTTACTTTTATTTTCAATCTGACAACAAAGTGTTTGTTGCCAAAGAGACTGTATTCCTAGAGAGGGAATTTAAAGAATCAGTGGGAGGAAATTGGAACTCGAAGGGGTTCGAGACCAACAAGAGAACATTGAACCAATAGATGTATAAGAGGAACAAAGAGACTCACAAAGCATTATGGAATCTCAAATTCCTTAAGTGATAAGAACCTTGTAGATCTAGTAGGACACACCTTGAACATGAGAGATTTGGATATATTGTGATTCAAGAAGGCAGTGAGTTGGCCATAGATGATGATCCAACAACCTATCTAGAATTTATTAAGGGACCATAGTATGAGAAATGTCTTGAGGCCATGAGATCTGAGATGGAATCCATGTATACCAACAAGATATGGACCTTGGTGGAACCACCTGAAGGATCAAGAAGAAGACCAACATGGATGGTAAAGTACAAATCTATAAGGACAGATTGGTTGCAAATGGTTTCAAATAAGTTCAAGGTGTGGACTATGATGAAACTTTTTCTCCAGTGGCCATGGTTAAGCCCATCAAGATCATGCTTTCTATTGCAACTTATCGAGACTATGAGATTTGGCAGATGGATGTTAAAACTACATTCCTTAATGGGAATTTTCTTGAGGATGTGTATATGACACAATCTAAGGGTTTTATAAATCTAAAGGATGCAAATAAAGTATGTAAGCTACAAAGGTCAATCTATTGATAGAAGCAAACATCTTAGAGATGGAATCTTCATTTTGATGATAGAGTCAAGCAGTTTGGCTTTATTAAATGAAGATGAACCTTGTGTGTACAAGAAGGTTAGTGGGAGCATGGTTGTATTCCTCATATTGTATGTGGATGACATACTATTGATGGAGAATGACATCCCTACTTTACAAAAGGTAAAGGTATGGCTTGGAAATACATTCTTTATGAAAGACTTGGGTAAAGCATCTTACATACTCGGGATAAAGATCTATAGAGATATATTAAGAAGGCTTCTTGGACTCACTCAGAGTACATACATTGACAAAGTGTTGAAGAGGTTCAACATGGAGAACTCAAAGAGAGGAAACCTACATACTTTGCATGGAGTGACCATATCTAAGAGCTAATGTCCCCATTCTTGTAAAGAAAGAGAGCACATGAGTGAGATCTCATATGCGTCAGCAATTGGATCAATCATGTATGTGATGTTGTGCAACCGTCCAGTTGTCTCATATGCCTTGAGCATGATGAGAAGATATCAGTCAGATCCAAGTGATGCTCACTAGACAACCGTGAAGTACATCCTGAAGTACTTAAGAAGGACTAATGATCAGTTCTTGGTCTACGGTGGAGAGGAAGAGCTGGTTGTAAAATGTTACACTGATGCAAGCTTCTAGACTAACAAAGATGATTACAAATTGCAATTAGGATTTGTGTTTCACCTAAACAACAGAGCTGTGAGTTGGAACTGTTCCAAGCAAGAGGCAGTTTCTAATTCTACAATAAAGGCTGAGCATATTGTTGCACCAAATGCAACAAAGGAATCTACATGGATTAAGAAGTTCATCTCTGAATTTGGATCAATCCGAGCATCAACAACGCAATTGAGCTATATTGTGACAATAATGGTGCTATTCCACAAGCTAAGGAACCCATATCGCATTAGCGTGTTAACTCAAGGTCTAAATTGACTAAACCCTTGTTTTGATGATGACTAAACCATTCAAATGAATTGCGCATAATATCTCTACTTGAGTCATTTCATATTAGGTATAGACACACTCCAAATGCCCTAACTTGCACGTCTCAACTTGGAGAAAAGACAAGTCAAAGTCAATACAAGTGCATATTTTTGGAATATGATGTAAATACATTAGAGTCATGTTGTAAATCATTTGTAATGATTGTATGACTTGTAATTAATCTTAGAAAAAAATTAGGAGCGCTTAGATCGAATGTTTAAGCACTCAAAAGCCATTTTCCAAAATTCGCATCAGGTTGTTCATCGGTTGAGTTGCAAACTCGACCGATCCTGATTGGGTCTTGAAAATGACTTTTGATCGGTCGAGTTTACATTTCACAGAACTCGATCGATCCCTCTGCAGACCAAAATTGATTTAAGTGAATCGGTCGAGTTACCCCAGGAAAACTCAACCGATGGCCTAAATTGGTCTTGTCTCTTAGTAGGATCGGTTGAGTTACCTTTATAGAAACTCGACCAATTGCATTGTACAAAAAAGTGCAGAAAAGTGTTTCTAGCCGTTGTGGAGTTGCAAGAAATCGAAAAATATCTGTTGTAAGACACAAAATGGCTAGTTTTCATTCTTAAGTGTTCCCAAAGGCTAAGGGGCATCCCCAGCTATAAACAGGACCCCTTGGGCTTCATTCCAAGATTGAGCATTCCATGCAAAACTCTATGTGAGGTTCCTATTCTATTGTTGAGTGCTTCCTACAGTCTCCTCACTCTCTCTAAGCTTAATCACTTACTACATTCGTTAGAGTGAGTAGGAAATATGTAAGAGAGCTAGTGCTATATGTATATCTTGTGAGGCTCTCACTTCTGCCACCTCCATATCTCTCATTTCAACCATGAAGATGAAGGTTCTCTCTCTTGGCTAAGAGAGGTGAAGAAGAACAAGGGAAGGAGTCCCTTGGTGAAGATCGAGGCTGAAGAGTTGGAGCAAGAGTGGGTATGACCTTGGTGAAGGAAGAAGATTCCTTGATCAAGTGGGTAAGTCCTTGGTGGAAGCTTCTCTGAGTGAAGGTGAAGTCAAAGGCTAAAGATCCAAGAAGAGTGGGTAATTCTTAGAAGGTTGAAGACTTGTACAAGAGTGGGTAAGTCTTTGGAGAAGGTCGGAGACTCCTTGCAAAGTGGGTAAGTCCTTGGTAAGGTTGAAGACTCTTTGCATTGGATAGGTAAGTCCTTTGGTGGTCATGTATTGTAAGTCTTATGAATGAATATAAGAGTGCTATTGTTAAGAAATTCTAGAGTTGACCTATTTAGGTAGTGGACTGACTCACTTCTAGTTTGAAGTGTGGAACCACTCTACATAGCTTGTCACTTGGTGTATGTTCAATCTCTCTCTCCCTTGCTATGCATGTTTTAGTTGCACTCAAATTTCCTATTTAGCAACCTTATCTTGTGATATATCTTGAAGGTCTAATGAATTTTTTTTAAGTGCATTCAGCTCTATTCACCCCCCCTAGAGCATCTAATCACCCATATAGGATCCAACAATTGGTATCAGAGCGGGTTTCTCCAAGCATACTTCAACAAGTAGGAGAAGATGGGTGACTACCAAGGTGGGAGATACCTCATCAACCTTCCAGTCTTTGATGGGAGTAACTTCCTCTATTGGAAAAGAAGGCTATGATTCTACATCCAAGGATCAAGTCTTGAGCTATGGCAAATGGCGGTCCATCCATACAAGCAACCAGTGACAAAGATAGAAGAATGGGATGAAGCTACCATGAAGAAATGCACCTTGAATGCAAGAGCAATCAACATCCTCTATGCCGCCATGACCTCCACTGAGTTCAACCAGATTTCTTCTTATGAGATGGCCTATGAGGTATGGAGAAAGCTATGCATCACTTATGAGGGGACTCAAAAAGTGAAGGAAAGTAAATTATACATGCTCAATGGGCTACTTGAGAACTTCAAGATGGGAAAGGAGAAGATAGCCAACATGTACTCAAGGCTCAACACCATTTTGAATGGTATTGCTATTCTAGGACATCCCATGAGTAGAGGAGAGATCAACTCAAAGATCCTTAGAACTCTCCCCAAGAGATGGGAACCCAAGGTGACTTCCATTGAAGAATTAAGGTCTCTAGATGATATCCCCATTGAAGTGCTCATTGGAAATCTACAAACCCATGAAGTCACAGTGGACAAGAGAGAAGTCTAAAGACAAGAGGAGAAAGAGCTAAAGAGAATGAAGAAGGTGAAAATGAAGGCTCAAATTGAAGCTCTTATGGGACAAGCCTCTCCGTCCTCTCATGTTGAAGAAGATGCCATGTACTCCAAAGGTAGATTCTACAAAGGCAAGAATTCCTCCTCCATCTGGTGCCTTAAGTGTGGAAAGAAGGGTCACTTCAAGATAGATTATCTACAAGGCAAGAAGACCCATTATCACAAGGAAAGAGAAGAGAAGTACATGAAGAAGGAGAAATGGAACTCATGCTCAAGTGACTCCTCCAACTCAAGCTCAAGTGAAGATTCAAGTAGAGGATCAAGCTCAAGATCTAGTGATGAAGGAGAATGCCATTTTGCTCTTATGGCATCAAAACATGAAGACTCAAATGAGGTAAATCTAAACTCTTTAGGTAAAGAACCTTTAATTGCTATCATTAATGCTACCCGTGCCTCTCTTAAGTCTTCTAAAAAGAAAAGAAAAAAACTTGCTAGAATTGTTGATGATATGCATGTCGAACTAGATGATCTTGAACATGTTAATTCTTGTTTGCTTGATGACAAAAATACTTGTCTTAGCCAAGTAGACTCTCTTAAACTTGATAGTGCTAGTTTGCTTGATAAGATTAGATTTCTAGAAGCTCAAACTCTTATGCCTGTTCTAATGAAGAGCATACCTTAATTGTTGATTCTCTCATGCATAATATTGATGTTCTTGAATCTGAAAACAAGGACAAAGATTTTGTTTTGCAAGGATTAGAATCTAAAAATAGAGTTTATCTTTCTAAAATTGTTTTCCTTAAAAAAGAAAATACTTCCTTGATTTTCGAAATCAATGTTCTTGAATCTTGTTATAGTTCTACTAATAGATAGAATAATGTTGTTTCTCTTCATATTGATAGAGATTCTTATTTAACTAAAGCTCTTTGCTTAGAAAATGATGTTTTGCATGCTAGAGATAAAATAAATCATTTGTCTTCTACTATTACTTCTCTTATGCATGATAATCATAGTTTGAGATCTTATTTGCAAATATTCTTAGTTGGTAAAAAGACTCTTAATGATATCCTACACCATACTACTAAACAAATTGGTAGACATGGTTTAGGGTATGATGGTATTTAAAGGAACGACAAAGTTAAAGGACCTCCAATCTTCTATGGAGAATCCTCTAGTTCCAAGACTATGGGCATATGCAACTATTGCAATGAAATTGGTCATTATTCTACTTCTTTCCCTTTTAGGAAAGCACCCAAGAGCAATAGGACTTGGGTTGCTAAGCTAAACCCTCCAGACCCAAAAACATGATTGGGGACCATTTCATCTTTCTTCTTGTAGGTACATGTGAATGGGTTGACTTGAGCTACTGAATTGTAAATTGACTTATCAATACACATGAAATAAGAAAGGTGATATGTGTAGAGGGTGACAACAAGTGGAAAAGAAATGGTAAGCACTGAGGTAATGTTTTTCTTGCTCATATCCAATCATAATGTGTTTTGCCAAGTTAGTGTGCACTATGCATGTGGTTTTTGAGTCAAAAGTGGTATTTTGTGATTCTCTTCACACTCTTACTCAAAAACTATTTCTAATGTTTTCATAGTGCATTACTAACTTGCTTACACATGTTTGGATATGGGTTATATCTTTAGCATGCCTCTAAATATGTTTTTATGAAATATATGTGTTTTCTGGCAACAACTTTGTCGGTCGAGTTTGTCCTGTTTGAAACTCGACCGATAGGCACCAATGGGTGTTGCCAACAACTGTCATCGATCGAGTTGTCAATACACAGAACTCGACTGACAACACTGTGCATAGAATATACATTTGGCTTATTGAATGAGAATTTCCCTCTCAACTAGACTTTCTCAATCAATAGACTTATTCTTTGGCACTCTCATTTGGTACCTTTATATATGCATATTGCCATGTCCAATATTTCCTATCTTTCTTACAACTCTATCTTTCTAATTGCTCTAAATTGGTATATCTATATCTTGCAATTAATTTCTTTGAGTTGTTTTGTAGGTTTTGATGATGGTCTCTTTGGATCTCTTGGTTGTGTCTAAAATGCTTCTGTTGTGCTCTAACTTGCTACATCTATATAGTTGTATATCTTGTTTTGATACAACCTCGAGGTTCTTAGTGGTAATCATCTTTTGGTAATGATGCATACTTGTTAGTGAGTTATATCCTTTCATGCTTATAAAATTGCATATCTCTTTGTTTGGATATATCTCTACATCTACTCATAGCTTGCTCTATCTTGTGTATCTCTTAGCATCTCTTGATATGATATAGATCCTACTAGTAGTCCTAATTTGTGATATCATCTACTAGTAGTTCATATACATGTAGTTCTAGCCTTGTTCATCAAGTGGTATTTCACTATATGTCATGCTTGTATCTTGTCTCTTACATGCTCAAGCTTGTTCCTTGAACTGCATATCTACTATCTTGAGTTTCTTGCATAACATTGTGATGCAGGGTACATAGAGCTACATTGTATGTAGAATTGGAGAATTTTTGGTTTTCATGCAGATTTTGCTCTAGTTTCAGTTTTTGGTTCAAGGCTAGTGCTTTTTTATGTAGAAACTTCCTTCTAAGCAAGACTCATGGCTATGACATGGACCCTGACACTTTTTGGGCAAATTCAGTCATCTTGAGGGTCAAAATTGTGATTTATTGTTTTTCTACAGCACTTTATTGTGCATCTTGGGTTGTTCAAGTACATGCTTTAACTTGCTTTTATTCTATGCTTGGACAAGCACATAGCTATGCTCTTCTACTCTCCTTATATAACTTTTTGTTAACTCCTTTCTTTTAACAAGTGGTGTTTCTTATTTCTTCATACCCCCACTTTTTGAAATGACAAAGTGGGAGAAAGGTATGTCTTGTTTTGAAAAAAAGGGAGAAGGCATGTCTTACATGAAGAGGAGAAGTATGTCCATGTAAGGGGAAGAAGGTAAAGGGGAGTAGACATATATGTGTAGAACATATATGAGTAGAAGACATTGTATTCTATAAATGTTATGAAAGCTTACCATGCAGGAGAAATAACATCAATTGGGGGGAGTATGAGAACTCCAGTAGCATCAATTGACGGGGAGCATATGAACTCAATTCTATTGAAACCCCTAGGTTTCTCCAAAGGTATGACTTTACTTAAATGATTTCAATACATTTATGGAATGGTTTGTCATCTTCAAAAAGGGGGAGAATGTTGACTCAAGGTCTAAATTGACTAAAACCTTGTTTTGATGATGACTATACCATTCCAATTAATTGTGTCTAATGTATCTACTTGAGTGATTTCAGATTAGTTATAGACACACTCCAAATATCCTAACTTGTGTGTCTCAACTTGGAGAAAAGAAAAGTCAAAGTCAATACAAGTGCACACTTTTGGAATATGATGTAAGTCCATTAGAATCATGTTGTAAATCACTTGTAATGATTGTATAACTTGTAATTAAGCTTAGAAAAAATTAGGAGCACTTAGATCGAATGTTTAAGCACTCAAAAGCCATTTTCCAAAATTCACATCAGGATGTTCATCGGTCGAGTTGCAAACTCGAATGATCCTGATTGGATCTTGAAAATGACTTTTGATCGGTCTAGTTTACATTTCACAGAACTCGATCGATCCCTCTACATACCAAAATTAATTTAAGTGAACCGGTCAAGCTACCCCAAGACAAACTCGACCGATGGCCTAAATTGGTCTTGTCGCTTAGTGGGATCAGTCGAGTTACCTTTATAGAAACTCGACCGATTGCACTATACGGAAAAGTGTAGAAAAGTGCTTCTAGCCATTGTGGAGTTGCAAGCAATCAAAAATATATCTGTTGCAAGCCATAAAATGGATATTTTTTGTTCTTATGTGTTAAAGGCTAAGGGGCATCCCCAGCTATAAATAGGACCCATTGGGCTCCATTCCAAGGTTTAGCATTCAATGCAAAAGTCTATGTGAGGTTCCTATTCTATAGTTGAGTGCTTCATATAGCCTCCTCTCTCTCTCTAAGCTTAATCACTTGCTACATTCATTAGAGTGAGTAGGAAATTTGTAAGAGAGCTAGTCCTATATGTATATCTTGTGAGGCTCTCACTTCTGCCACCTCCATATCTCTCATTTCAACCATGAAGATGAAGGATCTCTCTCTTGGCTAAAAGAGGTGAAAAAGAACAAGGGAAGGAGTCCCTTGGTGAAGATCAAGGCTGAAGACTTGGAGCAAGAGTGGGTAAGACCTTGGTGAAGGAAGAAGACTCCTTGCTAAGGTGGGTAAGTCCTTGGTGGAAGCTTCTATGAGTGAAGGTGAAGTCAAAGGTTGAAGATCCAAGAAGAGTGGGTAATTCCTAGAAGGCTGAAGACTTGTGCAAGAGTGGGTAAGTCCTTAGAGAAGGCTAAAGACTCTTTGCAAAGTGGGTAAGTCCTTGGTAAGGTTGAAGACTCTTTGTATTGGATAGGTAAGTCCTTTGGTGGTCATGTATTGTAAGTCTTATGAATGAATATAAGAGTAAAATGGTTAAGAAATCCTAGAGGTTGACCTCTCTAGGTAGTGGACTGACTCACTTCTAGTTAGAAGTGTGGAACCACTCTACATAGCTTGTCACTTGGTGTATGTTCAATGTCTTTCTCCCTTGCTATGCATGTTTTAGTTGCACTCAAATTTCCTATTTAGCAACCTTATCTTGTGATATATCTTGAAGGTCTAATGAATTTCATTTAAGCGCATTCAGCTCTATTCACCCCACCTCTAGAGCATCTAATCACCCATCTAGGATCCAACATATCTCCAAGCATATACAAAGGTGGTTCCATCTCATAAGAGAGATTGTACAGTGAGGAGATGTAAAGATTTGTAGAGTACCAACTGAAAGCAATATTACGGATCCCTTGACAAGGACAATTTTGCAGCAAAAGCATGATGGTCATGTTAGGTCACTCGATATATGATACATTGGTGATTTTTTAAGTGCAAATGGGAGTCTGTTTGTGTATATTCCCATAGAGCCAATCATGTGATGTACTCGTAAATGATTTGATTATTAATAAAAGGTAAACTTCCAATTTATTCTGTTTATTCAGTTTGAGATAATGAAATAACATAATAAATGTCTAGAGAATGATATTACTCAATGACATATGTCTTCAAGTACATGACTTGGATGAATGAGATCATACTGATGTTAAGAGTATATCTATTCTCATTATGTCCCTGATCAGTTGTTATTGTGAAAGGTAGATAGACATAAATAACACATAAGATCAACGTGTGAGTTGGTTGATGAAAGAGTCTCACTAGTCATGATATGGAAATATCAAACCAAACACGCATATACATGTTAGGGAATAGTGTATCAGACAGACCTACCATGAAATTGACACATGGAATCCATCATAATGGAAGTCATAATCAGCTCTCATAGTGATGGTGGTGGTTGTGGTTCTTAGACCTAAAATTGCTACACTCATCACATGTCATTCAGTATGCTTTGACATCATCAAATGCAATCCTAAAACATGGGTTTTATATAGGTGATGATTGGGTGATTGTGACACATGGGAATTGACTATAAGTGATAGATATGGGATTTGTCCCTCCTAATAGAGTATGATATCCCATGCCTCCTAATTAGCGAGATTGAGAAATGCATGCATGCACATTGGAGTCAATATATGATATTGAGCTTACATATATCTCAGATAGTCTTCCCTAATTCAAGGAACCAAATTGAATAATGATGAGGATGGTTGCTCCATGACTCTAGTTCAATTTGGATATTGGTGATAAAGGAACTATACAAACAATATAACATCATACACTGATTGTAGGTTGAAGTTGTTCTCCAACTTTCCATTTACTTGGGTAGAAATGATGTGTGACTAGGCACCACTCATTTCTTATGATGTCATAAGGTGTTATGGACATTCACTGCCAATGTAATATGGGACCTATAGGGTCACACACATAGGAACTCGTCTAGAAGAGGAGTTGAAACTTGAATAACAATTGAATTAATTGCTAAAATGTTTAGGTAATTGATTCACAGAATAAACATTCTGACAACACTACCAAATGACACTCTCAAGTGTTGAGACAAGCATCTGAAGAGTGCCAAAGGGGCATCTCAAGTGTTGAGATAGGCGTCTGCATAATCAAGGTTGATTTGAGTTGAAATTGGCTAAACAGCGAACCAACCAATCCAATCGGCTCGGCTCAGGTCACCAAACGACTGTCTAGGTGACTGAGACAATCATCTTGCATGGGTGAGATAGGTCAGATCGTCCGAGGAAGGTTATAGATACTTTTCAAATTTTTTTGATTACACATTACTTGCTGTGCAAAAAATTAATATGTGATATTGATTGGAATCGAAATTGCCAATTTCATATGCCATTGGGAACTACAACATGGGCATCTCACAGTATGAGATGACTGTCTCACATGCCAAATGACAGTATGGTGTGCAAGACGGCCATTTAGGTGGTCATAGGTTGTGAAAATTCAAGATCTTCCAGTCCCTTTGAATCCCTCATCGACTGGGAACTTGGACCCAAACCTTGCCTATAAATAGAGGGGTACTGGGGGTTTCCTAGAGCACAACACTGACAGCTGAGAATCAATTGCTCCGATAAATGTTGTCTTCTCTTTGTGGTAACCAAGGGAGCCTAAGAAAGTCCTACCCGACTAGGGAGGGATAGCTACGAGAGAGAAACAACTGAGGATCATTGTTTTGGGAGAGCAGGTTGGCGACTAGTATGCCAACGGGAGGGACAACTCCTTCTTATCCAGTCTAGCAGATGACAGGAGTTCTAGTTGGTCCATGTGGGCTACTCTAGAGGTAGGAGTCCTTTGGATGCTACTAGGAGGGCAACATCAACTCATAGTCCGTGGCGAGATCAGAGAAGCCACTGCAGTAGTTGTATGAGTCTACTATCCTGGGAGGAGTATTCAGACGAGTCCCAGTGCAACTAGGAGCTGCATAGACACCTGCATCGATGAGGATTGTTGCTAGACTTGTTCTAGGAGTAGGTATATCTTTGGGAAACCATCCTTCCCATTTCATAACTATTTTGACACGATCTTCTGGTTAATGGGAAATATGTCAGTAAATTTTTTAATTATGTTTCCTACTTGATGCCACATTTTCCAATAGTTTGATGTATTTTGACATCATCCAATGTGACCTAAAGTCAAAATTAGATCTTGGGTGAATGTGACACATGGGGAGTGAGTGTGAGTGATGTAGATGGCATTTGTCCCTCCTATAGGAGTTTGATATCTTAGCCACATAAAAATCGAGACTAAGAAATGTATGATCGTACTCAAGTGACCCAATATGTGATATGTGAGCCAACATGCATCTCATATAGTCTGCTCTAGTTCAATGAACATGGATTGAACTTTGATAGGATGATGATTCCATGCCTTGAGTTCAATCCAAATATTAGAGACAAAGAAACTATACAGTCATTGTAAAACTAATCAAGGATTGTAGGTTGATGTGGTTCTCCAATTTTCCAATTACTTGGGTAGCAATGATGTGTTGCTAGATACCATTCATTGCTTGTGATGTCATAAATTGGTTATGGACATTCACTACCAGCGTAACTTGGGATCTACGGGTGTAAATAACATTAGTTGTGCATTGGCTAAACTGGAATTGAACCACCCAGTTCAGGATGTGAACCAATCAATTTAAAATATGAATCGATTAATTCAGATTGTGAATAGCCTGGTTCAATGATCAATATGACTAGATCAAGGGTTGATGTTGACGTCATGTTGTGCATTAATCATCACATTGAAAGCCAATATATTTGCGAATAGGAAATTTAGGGAACCAAATAATTCAAGTGTTGAATTGATCATTTCACATATGAATCGAGGGGTTCATAAGTGAACCGCCCAGTTATGGTGTGAACGGACCGGTTCAAAAATGAAACGATCGCTTTGTGGTTTGTAGCAGTCAAAATTTTGTGAAAATCCATCTCTTTGATTCCCAATTGATTTGGGAACCTTGTCCATGGCCCTCCTATAAATAGAGGGGTAGTCAAGGTTTTTAGAAAACATGACACTATTTGATAAGTGTTGTGCTCTCTATTTCTAGTAACTAGAGAGCCCTAGCAAGTCTTACCTATAAAAGGGAGAGACAACATAGGAGAGATAATCAAGGCTAGAACGTTGACATCTGAAAGGAAAACTGTTGGTAATGTATGCCCATAAATCCAATCATGTGATGATTGACATGGCATATACCATAAAGGATTTGATTAATACTCATAAAGGCAAGCTTCCAATTCATTCTGTTTCATTCAGTTATGAGATAATGAGGAAACATTATGAATGTCTAAAGAATGAAAATACTCAATGATGTATGCCTTCAAGTACATGATTGGAGGATGAGATCATATGAATGCTAAGAGTGTAAATATTCTTATTATGTCCCTAGTTGGTTGTTATTGTGGAAGGTAGATAGACACGAGTAACACATAAGACTAGAGTGTGGGTTGGTTGGTGACTGAATCTCATTAGTCATGATATGACAATATCAAACCAAGAACACAGATACATGTTAGAGAACAGTGTATTGGACATACCCACCTTCAGAGTGACACATGGAAATCATCATTGGTGGTCATAGTCATCTCTCATAGTGAAGGTGGTGATTGTGATTCTTAGATTTGAAATCACTACACTCATCACATATCAGTGGGTATGCTTTGACATCATCAAACGTAGTCCTAAAACATGGGTTGTTATAACATTGATGATTGGGTGACTTTGACATATGGGGACTGATTGTGACTGATAGAGATGAGATTTGTCCCTCCTACTAGAGATTGATATCCTGGCCACTTCATAAGCGAGACTGAGAAAAGCATACGCATGCACATGTGAACCAATATATGATAATGTGTCACATTATCTAAGATAGTCTTCTCTTGGTTTAAGGAACATGGATTGAATGTTGGGAGGATGACGAATCCATGCCTCAAGTTCATCTTGGATATCAGTGACAAATGAATTATACAATCACTGCAACACCTTACAAAGATTATATGTTGAAGTTGTTGTCCAACTTTCCATTCACTTAGATAGCACTGAAGTGCAACTAGGCACCACTCTTTGATTGTGATGTCATAAGATAGTTATGGACATTCACTTCTAATGTGATATGGGACCTATAGAGTCACACACATAGGAACTCATCAAGAAGAGGAGTTTGATCTTGAATGATGATTGGATTGATTACTAAAGTGTTTAGGTACTCAATTCACACAACAGATTGGCTGACTGCACTTTCAAACAACCATCTCACAGGTTGAGACGTCCGTTTGGGCAGCCAGACAAGCGTCTCAAGTATTGAGATGGCCATTTGGATTGTTAGGCTAATCATAAATTGAATTGGCTAAGTTTTTCCCAAACTGAGTTGTGAACTGACTGATCAATTCCGTTGAACCAATCGGCTTGACTCGACTCACCAGACGACTATCTGGGTGAGTGATATGAGCATTTGTCCTGTACGATACGGCTCAGTTGGGGATGAATGAACGTTTTGGAAGTTTCCCGGACTCATTTTGATTAGTTAATACTTATGGTGCAAGGAATTATTGTTTAACATTAATTGGAATCGAATTGCCAATTTTGTGTATGATTGGGAAACTACAAAGGACCATTTTGCAGTGTGAGATGACCGTCTCATGTTGCCAGACAACTGTCTGGGTCATTAGATGACCATCTCGTGGTTCGCATGTTGTGAAAATTCAATATCTTCCAGTCCCTTCCACTCCCACACATATCCCAAACCTGGGAACCCTGCCCCTAACTCCGCTTATAAATAGAGGGGTATTGAGGGGCTTCCCAGAGCACAAAAATGTCAACTGAGAATTAGTTTCTCTGACAATCATTGTACTTTCTAGCTGTGGTAAACGAGAGATATCAAGCAAGTCCTACCTGACTAGGGAGGGATATCAAGGTTGAGAACAACTGAGTATCATTGTTGTGGGAGAGCAAGTTGGTGACTAGTATGCCAATGGGAGGGACAACTCCTTCTTGTTTGTTCTAGTTGAATGAAAGAAGTTCTAGTTGGCCTTATAGACTACTCTAGAGGCAGGAGTCCTTTGTCTACTGCTTGGAGAGAAAAGTGATCTTGTTGTCCATGGTGAAAACTAGGAGTTGCACAACCACCATCCAAGAACAGCTAGTAGATAGTTGCATTGAAGCGAGTCGTTATCTCTAGACTTGCTCTAGGATCAGGTATAACTCTTTAAACCATCCTTCATATTTCATAGTAGTTGGCGCGATCTTGATGTTTTGAGAATACACATATAGAATTTTTATTTCCTCTACTATACTTTGTGCTTGTATTTGCCAACACTGGTATCATAGCCACGTCAATTTACTATGTTTTAGGATAATCGATATGATCAGATTTTTTATTTAATCATTTATTTATTGCATACGATACGAGTATTTAAACTATCTCATATGTGTATCTGATCAAAGACCACATATTCCCAAACTAATATATATATATATATATATATATATATATATATATATATATATATATATGTGTGTGTGTGTGTGTGTATGTGTGTGTGTGTGTGATATGATATATATATGCAATTTACACATGTCGCCCTAAAAGAGGTTTTGATGGTGAATGTGTAGCGTGGTTATGACTAATACCCAATATCTGTGTGTGGTCGGATGGTTTGATTTTATCCTATTTATCTCAATCTGTATACCAAACCTACACCTCCCTCTTCCAAATCTAAAGTTAATTCTTTCCTACCTTTGCTCCCCTCAAATGTAACTCGAGGTTTCTCTTTAAATGTAATCGTTGAATAGCAATCGGATAGTTTCCTTTCTTGCAGCGATGAGGAAGATGTTCATTGATGGATGAGATGACCAGTTCATGAGACAAGTTGACCATATGGAGGACCATGGAGGATAAACGATGGAGCCTTACAAACTCCTGGTGAACCCAACTGACCATTTGGAAGGATTCCAAACATTAGTTGGACTGGAGGCCAGACGACTGTCCCAGAGTACCAACCAACCATACAAGAGGCTAGACGAGCGGCTCAAGGGTTGAACCGATCTACCTAGATTTGTAAGCACATATCTACACCAACAACAGGTTCATACATGATATGTGATGATTGACCTAGGTGGTAGTAATTACTTGTGGCTCCAAGGAATTACAAGTAGACATGTCCATAACCATTGCTTTTTTTATATTGCATGTTTATCTTGTGGGATATAGCATGTATATGATATTTACTATATATCTGGTGATTGGATACAACATATGTATATATATGATATATATAAATCCCTCAATCAAAAATATTAAGCCTAAGATACTTTCCAATAGCAATACACATGAAAGCTTGTTCGGCTAAGCATAGGTTATGCTAAAGCGTCGGGTGTCGTCTACCTTGTGGAAGTGTGATGGTAATAATGTAGCATCTGCCAAAGCAGGGTGCATTATTATCGTATTGGCTACGAGATCAAGCTTAACTGGTGATTCTTAGATAGTCTACGCCCAGAAGCATGCAAATGATTATGAAAAAGAGTTGCACATATCATCTATACAAGAGTTGCATATGATGAAATTGGCATGATTGCCTATCTTAATGGTTGATTATGGACGTTGGTGTAGCCCGGGTAATAATTGGATCATTTTGGATCTTGTCTCATTAGAAAATTTCTTCGCTACAACTTTCCGTGTTGATACTTAAGGGTAGTGAATTTGAACAAAATAATGAGAATGATAATGAATTCAAGACCTCATTATTATCGCCCAAATTTAATCAAATCAAAACCGAGTTTTGGCAACATTATATATTCTTTTTTAGAATAAAATTGCAATGAACAACAATCACTTTTCTCTACAATAGGTCCTTGAGAAGGACAAATTAACTGGAAACAACTTCCCCGATTGGTTCAGGACGTTGAGAATCATTCTCACACAAGAGCACAATCTTTATGTCTTGGAAATGCCAGAACCAAAGGAACCACCTCAAAATGCACCAAGGTCTGACAAGGATGCTTTTAAGAAGTATACTAAAATCATCATGGATGTCAAGTGTTTGTTGCTATGCTCCATGAACTATGAGTTGCAGAGGCAACATGAGAGCATGGATGTGATTGAGATGGTCACACATATCAAGAACATGTTCCAAGATCAGGCAAGACAACAGAGATATGATGTCTCCAAGGCATTCTTTAAATGTAACATGGCAGAAGGTGACCCAATAGATCCTCATGTACTCAAACTCATTCAGTATTTGAAGAACCTATATAGACTGGGATTCTCCTTTGGTCAAGAGTTGGCCACTGATGTGATTCTACAGTCTCTATCATAGTCATATAGTCAGTTTTTCATGAAGTACAACATGAACGACTTTGACAAGCTGTTGACAGAGTTGTTGGGAATGTTGACAACAACCAAGACACAAATGAAGAAAGACAAGCCCAATTCTATGATGATGATCAACAAGATAAAGGAGAAGTCAAAGGCACATGCAAAGATAAGAAGGGCTAGAAAGTTGGCCATAAGCCCAAGTCTTCAGATATCTAAGCAAAAGGAGGAGTGAAGAAAACAAGAGGTGATTGTCGCCATTGTCACCAACCTGGACATTGGAAAAGAAATTACCCACTCTGGTTAGAGGAACTAAAGAAGAAGAAGGAACACACGAAGTCCTCCACTTTAGGTATAAATGTTATAAGATAAATTTGATTGCCTCTTCATTTTGGTAAGTGATACCAAATAGAGATCTGGCATACTTGATGTGCAGGATCTGACAAGAAGTAAAAGCCTTCATGTATGGACAAAGAAGGACAAGGTGGAGCAAGAGTTGTGAAAGCTATAGTCTACATTTAAATTTATCTTAGCCAAATGGGCATGTAATAGAGTTAATAGAACTGCTATTTCATTATGCCATCAAATAGAAACATTTAATTTAAAGCATATTGTATGACAAGGATGATGAATCAATAAAGTGAGATATTAATGTGTTTGTTTCAAAAGATATGATCTTGCATGGCAATGCCCAAACATCTATATAATCTTTATACAAAAGATTTTGAGATGAATGTTTATAACATTAATACCAAAGGATTATAATTGATAACTCAAGACTATCATTAGAAATAGTCATCTTGGGTGTACATATAAGAAATGCATGTCTAGAATACATATTGATGTTGATCTAGATTCCCTTGGTTATCAAACCTAAGGAAACATGCAAAGCCTTATTTATGCACAATGTGACATGAAATCCTTCACTAAATGTAGTGGGAGGATAAACCCTTTATTAGACCTCATGCATATGATGCACGAAGATCTTACAGAATGAATGCTATAGATAATAACTTATACCTCATATTCATTTACGGGTAGTATGATGATATGTACTCAGTAAAAATGGGAATCTCTTGAAATGTTCAAGGAGATTATTAATGAAGTATGACTTTGATGAAAGTATTAAGAAACTTTGATGAGATTAAATGTTGAAATACTTTACATCGATACCTTGAGTACCTTCAAAGAAAGGATTGTGATAATGGATTACAAGACAAATCCATATGAACATGACGATGTGTTAGAATTAAAGAATTATACCAAGATGAGTCATGATATGATTATCAATTAATCTGATCTTCTTATCCTCATAAATATATATCTATCAACAAATAATGCACCATCTGAATGGTTTGTTAGACATCATATATGATATGTATGGGAATGTACCAAATATGTCTAAAGAATTAAAACCTACATTGAGAAAGTAGTTTCTTGAAAAGGCTTATCCATAAACCATGACTGTTGAATATTACTATAAATCTAAATCCAAAAGAAAAAGTGTCTTGTTTTAAGGATAACTGAGTTCCAAAAGAATCGGTGGGAGTAAAAGTAGAACTCAAAATGTTTGAGATCAATAAAAGGGTACAATGAGAAACAAAAGAATCACAAGTTTTTGTGGAATCTCAGGTTTGTCATATAACACAAAATAAAATAGTTCTAGTAGAACACATCTGGGATTGGAGGATTGTGAATTCAACAATTCAGATATGTTGGTCATAACAGGATGAGCTAACTAGTCAACTAGAAGCTATTGAGAACCATAATCTGAGTAATGGCTCAAGGACATTATGGGATCCATGTAAGCTAACAAGGTAGGAACTTGATAACACCACCTAAAGGGGTAATACCTAAAAGGTGCAATAAGGTCTTGTGTAAAGACCTACATGGATAATATAGAAGGACAAATTGGTTGAATATGTTTTTCAAATAAGTTCAAGTTGTTAAACATGATAGAAATTCCTTTACCAATTGTCATGCTTGTTGTTGTAGTTGAAATAGGCCAAGAGATTTAGCATATGAAGATAAAACTAAATTCCTCAATGGGAATACATCATAGGATGTGTACATGACACAATCTAAAAGGTTTTATAACTTCAAGAATGCAAATAAAGTCTATAAACTATAAAGTTCAATCTGGAATTGAAACAAGCAACTCAGAGAAGGATCTTTTAATTTGACAAGATAGTCAAAGAGTTTGACTTGAATCGAGATAAAAGATGAAATTTGTGATAATGAAAGATTTCGTGGGAGTATATATGGATATTCCACATATGATGAGGAATAACATATCAATATTATAAATATCAAGAACTGGCATAAAAAATACCTCCAGGAATGAAGGATAAGGTGAAACATATTATAAGATAAGGATCAAGTTCTATGAGATAGTTCTGGAATGTTTCACAATGGAAATTTGAGCACATACAATAGCAATGTATTGAAGGAGTTCAACACAGAAAAGATTCAATGAGAGAGAATCCAGATTAGTCTCTCATGAACCTTATGTTCCAATTCCTGTGAAGATGGACATGACATGATTAAGATGACATAGGTTGTAACAATGGATCTATCATGGATTCTATAAATGTACTTATCCCATATAATCTTGCACGTATTGGACATGACATGATGATTCCAATAAGGGTTATTAGAAGGTCATTAAAGATATCCATTAGTACTTGAGAAGTATTTAAGGATAGATTGGTAATAATTAAAGATAGAAATAAAGGAAGAGTTGGATGTAAAGGGTTACATCGATGTAAGATTCTTTAATGACAAAAGTCATTGCAAATTAAATTATGTTTGATTTAAAAGGAGAAATGTTGTTAGTTGGAAGGGTTCCAAACTAAAGTAGAGTATAGTTGTGTTATGAACATAAAGTGATACTATATGGATCTAGAAGTTCATATGATGAACTTATAGATGTTCCAATCTTTGATGACACAGTAGCGATACTTTGACAACAATGGATATACTTGTTAGGCAAGGAATATCAGATACCATATTACGGTGGTTTCATCTTAGAGCGAATAGATAAGAAACATGCAATATACCAACTAATCAGAAAATGTTGCTAACCCACTAGATTAAGAACTTGTGTAGTAGAAATATGGTGGGCATGTTTGGATCACTAGGAATTAGATTCTTGGGTGATTCTCTCTAAGTGCAAGTAGGCTTCTATTGGTAAGGTATGCCCATAGAGCCAATCATGTGATGATTGACATGGCATATACCATAAAGGATTTGATTAATACTCATAAAGGCAAGCTTCCAATTCATTATGTTTCATTCAGTTATGAGATAGTGAGGAAACATTATGAATGTCTAAAGAATGAAATACTCAATTATGTATGTCTTCAAGTACATGACTTGGAGGATGAGATCATGCAAATGTTAAGAGTGGGTACATTCTTATTATGTCCCTAGTCGGTTGTTACCATGGAAAGTAGATAGACACCAATAATACATAAGACAAGAGTGTGGGTTGGTTGATGACAAAAACTCATTAGTCATGATATGGCAATATCAAACCAAGCACACAGATACATGTTAGAGAACAGTGTATCAGACAGGCCCACCTTGATAGTGACACATGGAAACTATCATTGGTTGTCATAGTCATCTCTCATAGTGAAGGTGGTGATGTGGATTCTTAGACCTAAAATCACTACACTCATCACATGTTGTTGGGTACGCTTTGACATCATCAAACGCAGTCCTGAAACATGGGTTGTTATAACAGTGATGATTGGGTGACTTTGACACGTGGGGAATGACTGTGATTGATAGAAATGGGATTTTTCCCTCCTACTAGAGATTGATATCATGGCCACTTGTTAAGCAAGACTGAGAAATGCATGCACATGAACATGTGAATAAATACATGATATTGAGGTCACATTATCTCAAGCAGACTGCTCTTGGTTCAAGGAACATGGATTGAATGTTGAGAGGATGACGATTCCATGCCTCGAGTTCATTGTGGATATCAGTGAAAAAGGAATTATACAATCACTGCAACACCTTAGATAGATTGTAGGTTGAAGTTGTACTCCAACTTTCCATTCACTTGTGCAGCACTGATGTGCGACTAGGCATGTAAAGAGTGGGATCCCAGAGGGGAACCACTCCCTACTAAAAATTTGAACAATTGAACCTCTAGTCCAAACATACCTAAAAGATATGTTGGAGTGGTTGTAAAATTTTTAAATCTTATGTATGGTATTCAAAAAAACCAAAGTAAAGTATCGGAAGAAAATAATGACTATATTCAATCTCTCAATAAGATTTCAAAAGTATCTTAACATCATCTCCCCTAAGGGTTTATATAAAAGGTATATCATAAGGATCTCCTAGACGGAAATCTAAACCATAACAACTTTGTCTCCAAGCTTTATCTCCTTAAGATAGGTCCATATCTTTATGCCATGTCCTCCAAGTCCTTCACCTAGGGTTGGAAGCATACCCCAGAAAGAAGATAAAAATAGAAGACATCAGCAAAAAGGCTGGTATGTACATACTAAAAAGTAATTTGAGCAATATATGGAACTAAAGATAACAAATAAATAGAAGCTTCCAATAGAAAAGAAAAGTACCACCCAAAGCGGGCATAAAAGAAAAGAATCACTAACATAAGATAAAGGGGATGATTGCCATAAAGCCAACAATAAAAGTGGTGCCACAAAAGCACATATAAAGAATCAAGGCACATAACCCATCATCAATAACCATCATCCTGCATGCATGTGAGATAAACATAGCCCTAGAATAACATAAATACAAAGGTGGCCAATCCTCATAAACTTGAAACCTGGTAGAGAATGGCACATAACCAAATTCCCAATATATATAATGTGGGCCAAACTTCATAAATTTGAAACCCGGGTATGGGGCACATAACCTCCATCCCAAAAACATAAGGCACATAACCTAAAACCAATGAAATAGTACTACTCTAGTACTACTAAATCACATATCATGTTAAATGTAGAGGCAAGTAGAAAGTATAGTCAAATTAAACAAACTAGTCACCACATATGTGACCAACAAATACATCCACCTCATAAGTGGGAAAAAGACATCATATGTCATCATAAAAATTTCCATCATGAACCAAGCATAAAATAAGAGTCCAAAAGAATATCCATGATCACAAGATCAATATCAAATAAGATAGTTCACAAGAACCATGATGTCAAAAGAAAAGAGTAATGTGTAGGCTAATGTCCATAGGACCAAGAGAAAGAGAATATAGGTTAATTGCTCAACATAGAATAATAGGTGATACAACATACCTCATAAGGGATCTAAAAATGTCCAACTTCAGTCCTAGGTCCAAGCCTAGGTCTCCAAAGCACCTATTAGGCATATATGTAGAATTAGCATTGGGTTTTCAGTAATTATTCAAAACCCAAAAAATCACCTTTTTATTATATGTGAATTATGTTATTGAAACCATGCCATGTTTTAGGTTATATTATTCTGATTTCAAAACATATTTTATTATATTTTCCTGACTTATATATATTTAGTTATGAATTTTACAAGTTAGTACTTATTTAGATTAATCCATTAAAATCACATATTTTCAAGATTGGATTCGATCAACAAAACATATACCATTAGAAAGATTGTATTTTTATGATTTCAAATCATATTTTATTTTATTTTTCTGAGCTATGACTAACTAGTTATGGATTTTTTGAAAATCGACCAATCATAAAATTCCATGAATAATCCACATCGGCATCAGAGCAGACCAAGATGGCCCAATGAGAACTAGACAACTAGTCTAGGTCAAATTCAAGACAATGTAAAGACTCAGTGCATCAAAGAGGAATAGTAGAGCGGGAAATGACGAAAGAGCCCCTGGCTCAAAAAATAAAAAATAAAAGAAAAGGAGGACAAACGGGGGAATATAGTGTCAATCATCTACCACCTCTGATCATGAGAGGAATTACACGACTAGATCCTGGGACTCAGATTAACACAAAATAGAGCACGATCCTCGTCGAACAAGCATCCAGGGAAGCTAACAAGAGTCCTGATGGACCCAAAGATCCCTGACACAGGCCAAGTTTTGCTCCAGAATCTCCACAGCTACCATGCGCCATTGATAGCAGGAGGAAACCTCAAGAACTTAAGAAAATAGAGAAAACTAAGTGCAACATAGGCATGAGGTGAGTTCGTGAGGACAGGGCGAAGGCGACCAACCAAAAATAGATAGAATAGCTCCACTAAATCGCCAGAACTAATCATGGGCTTCAGCTCAGGAGAAAAAAAGGGAAAAGAGGGTTGCTTGCCTTTAGATCAAATTGATGGGCTGGGAAGCTCTGTGGTAGGCTAAGGAATACTTCTGGGTTATATCCACAAGCCAGCACCAACTAGGGCAGTCCAACGAACAACTATTGATCCTCCAAGGAAGATGAAGTTAGGAGTTGCAGTTTCAGGGAAAAAGAGGGAGATTTAGCGAGTTGGGTGAGTTCTTGTGGAGGCTAACATTGACACCTAGAGATTACTTTTAGGAAGGAGGTGATGGTTTTATAGGGGGGACACCACAGCACCGTCAAGGATGCCGGTGGTTAGGGAATAGAGTACGAGTAGTGAGACCCCATCAAATTAGGGCTTGTTCTCAAAAGATTTATGTGACGAAGCCAGGGAGAAAAGATTAGGAAATAAGATGTTGGAGAGGGAGAGAATAGTGGGGAAGAAGATCTAGCCTACTATGTCAGGAAGGAAAGGGGAAAGTCAGGTAAGGGAGAGAAAGAGGAAAGCTGTCAGATATATCCAAGTTGAGCGAGAAAAACTCGAGGACATAATAGTTGTTGGATTCAGCATGTAATATGAAAACGAGAGGAAAACTTGCGTAACAAATTAAATGGACTTCTATTCTGATTCGAATAAAGTGTGTACACATTAATTTTTCATTTTCTCTCTCTTCCAAAAAGGGTGCAAACAAACCCCAAACGAAATGAAATTTGTCACACAACCTATTTTGGACATGAGGAATCCAAATATGCAATTAGATTTTCCTTTTGATAACTTTTAACTTGTTAAATAAATCAAATACTATTTTCTCTTATCTCATGCATTAATGACTTTAAGATTCTCCAAATTTTATGAAACTTCACCCACAAGTCATAATTAATATGTTGGATATGAATTTTCCATCAATTTTACATGTTGGAGTTATTTGTACCTTTATTTAATCTTTTGGAGGTTCTACACACTTTCTCTCTCTTGATTATGCCTTTTAAGTAAACTTTCTCCAAATTGGATGAAAATTCACCCAAAGGCTATATTTATTATGTAGATTATGAATCCAAGATTATTTTCCTATTTTGTAGTCATTTAATATTTTATTTCATATTTTGAGTAAAACTCACATCTTCTCTTTCTAAAATGAATTAACTTAATTATTATTATGTGAATAATGTGAAAATTGACTCCCAAGGAAATTGGGACGCAAGGAGCATGATTCTTAACTTGGATTCCTCTTTTGGGGTTTCCTTTAATGAGTTATGTCACAATTAATATTTGTGGTTATTATTATCACATTATTATTTAGGTTATTATATTATTTCACTATTATCATTATTTCTCATCCTCTATGTTCCATAACTTAATATTATCACCAAAAAATTTATATGGGATTATTTTGCATGAAATTTATATAATTCATTATTTTCTCATGTAACATGTTTTATGTGTCTATTATTGG
Source organism: Alisma plantago-aquatica (assembly GCA_963693085.1). Taxonomy (NCBI): domain Eukaryota; kingdom Viridiplantae; phylum Streptophyta; class Magnoliopsida; order Alismatales; family Alismataceae; genus Alisma; species Alisma plantago-aquatica. Next base: position 904,611,390 of record OY856412.1, read on the forward strand.
CCCAAGACTAATGTGAGAACATTAGGTTACATTAGGGTGGCTTATACATGCATTATCTCATTACGGTTATACCAAACATCTATTCGATCTAACCTCAACCTTGTTTGGACAAGTCTAAGAGATCAAACTTCTAGGGTAGGATTTGAGATCTAGTATGTTACAAGGCACCACTCTTTTATTGTGATCTCATAAGTTAGTTTTGGACAGTCACTGTCAACATGATATGGGACCTATAGGGTCACACACATAGGAACTCATCTAGAAGAGGAGTTCAATCTTGAATGATGATTGGATTTATTATTAAAGTGTTTAGGTACTCAATTCACACAATGGATTGGCTGACTTCACTACCAAATGACCATCTCATGGGGTGAGATGGCCATTTGGATAGCCAGATGAGCATCTCAAGTGTTGAGACCGTCATTTGGATTGTCTAGCTAATCAGAAATTGAATTGGCTAAGTTTTCCCAAACTGAGTTATGAACAAATCAGTTGATCTTGTTGAACTGATCGACTCGCCTGGGCTCACCAGACAGCCATTTGGGTGAGCAAGACGGGTGTCTCACCTATGAGAGATGGCTCGGTTGGGTCCGAATGAACGTTTTGGAAGTTTCCCAAACTCAATTTGATTGCACAATACTTGTGGTGCAAGGAATTAATGTTTAGCATTAATTGGAATTGAATTGCTAATTTTGTATGCGATTGGAAAACTACAAAACAACCATCTTGTAGTGTGAGATGACTGTCCCATGTGTCCAGGTGACTGTTTGGGTCACCAAATGACCATCTCGTGGTTTGTAGGTTGTGAAAATTCAAGATCTTCTGGTTCCTTCCACTCGCGCATAAATCCCAAGCAGACTAGGAACCCTGGCCCTAACCTTGCCTATAAATAGAGGGGTATTGGGGGCTTCATATAGCATAACAACATCAATGGAGAAACAGTTTCTCTAAAAATTATTGTCCTCTCTAGTTGTGGTAATCGAGAGAGCCCAAGAAAGTCCTATCTGACTAGGGAGGGATAGCAAGGGAGATAACAACTAAGTATTATTGTTATGGAAGAGCAAGTTTGTGACTAGTACACCAACGGGAGGGTCAACTCATTCTTGTTTGTTCTAGCTGAACGACAAGAGTTCTAGTTGGTCCGTGTGGACTACTCTAGAGGCAGGAGTCCTTTGGCTGCTGCTAGGAGAGAGAAGTCATCTTGTTGTCCATGGTGAAGACCAGGAGCTGCACAACCATCGTCCAACAGTAGCTAGTAGATAGTTGTATTGAAGCAATTTGTTGTCACTGAACTTTCTCTAGGACCAAGAATAACTTGTTTAACCATCCTTCCTATTTCATAGTAGTTGATTCAATCTTGTTGTTTCGGGAATATGGATAGATATAATTTCTATTTATGTTCCTACATTGTGCATGTATTTCCTAATAATAACCCCTTCCTATTGGCTCTAGTATAGAAACAAGGAGTTCTCCATGGTCTGCATGGACTACGTAGAGTGCAGAGGCCGTCACCATCACACTAAGAGAATGTCATCAACCGTCGTCTATGTTGCTACACCAGGAGGTTGTTGTTGCAGACAGTTCTTGTACAACTTGTGAAGTGTGCACATCATCAAGCGAAGATAGTTACTAGACTTACTCCAGGACCGTGTACATGCTCAAAAAACCCTATCCCAGATACATCATTGTTGATATGATCTTTTAGATAACGAAACATGGGTTAAAAGTTTTTGTTTTCACTACCTTCTCTACTTCCCCTATTCCCCAATAGTGGTACTAGAGCCAACTCAATTCACAGTGTATCATGGATCTAAATTGATGTGATTGGATTTATTTTATTGGATGAAATGCAAATATTAAAATGATTAATGTGCATATCCTATTAAATACCACATACAATCAAAAATATATATACATATACATATGATATGATATCTATGCAATCTGTACGCGATGGCCTAAAAACATTTAGATGGTGGATGTATGTGTGGTTATGGCTAAAACCCATGTAGATGGTGTGGTTGTTTTGTTTTCTTTCTTATTGTTACTCAATTTGCATGACGAGCCTCTCCCTTCCTTTACAAATGGGAATCAATGATGTTCTTACTATATTTCCCTCAAATGTAACTCGAGGTTTTCTCTTTTACAATGTAATATGCAATAGGATAGTTTTATTTATTTTTCATTGTGAGAAGAAATTCTGCACAATACGAGTCAACGGACAAAGAGTTGAGTCGATCTAATGGAGGACCAAGGATGCCAACAACATGAGGAGCCAACCAATTAACCAGAGGCTCAATCGATAGATTGGAGGAGTCCAACCAACTGTCTGAGCTGAGGGCTGGTCAACCGACTAGAGGAAAACAATCAAATTGTTGGTATGTACGCCCTGAGATTCAATCATATGATGATTGCATTGGCATACGTCATGATTGATTTGATAAATATTAAGGCAAGCTTCCAATTTATTCTAGCTCAATCAATTATGAGATAAATGATGGAACAGAATGAACGTCTAAACAATGACAATACTCAATGACGTATGTCTTCGGGTTAAGGACCTAAACAATGAGATCATACGAATGATAAGAGTATGTACATTCTTGTTATGTCCCTAGTCATATGTCATTGTGGAAGGTTGATAGACAACAATGACACATCAAGACTAGAGTGTGTGTTGGTTGATGATAGTTCTCATTAGTCATGATATATAATATCAAACCAAGCACATAGATACATGTTAGAGAATAGTGTATCAGACAGACCCACCATGAGAGTGATGCATGGAACCATGACATGATAGTCAGAATCATCTCTCATAGTGATGGTGGTGATTGTGATTCTTAGACCTAAAATCATTGCACTTGTCAAATGTGATTGGGTTTTTGACATCATCAAACACAGTCCTGAAACATGGGTTGTTATAAAGGTGATGATTGGGTGGCTTTGACGTATGAGATAGATTGTAAGTGATAGATATGGGATTTGCCCCTCCTAAGGGAGTATGATGTACATGCCACTTGATAAGCGAGACTGAGAAAGGCATGTGCATGCACATGTGAATCAATATATGATATTGATGTCAGACATATCTCAGACAGTCTGCTCTAGTTCAAGAAACATGAATGAATGTTGAAAGGATGAAAACTCCATGCCTTGAGTTCATTTAGGATATTAGAGACAAAGGAATTATACATTCACTGGAACACCAATCATAGAATGTAGGATTGAAAGTTGTTCTCCAACTTTCCTTTTCACTTGGGTAGCACTGATGTGCGACTAGGTACCTCTCTTTACTTGTGATGTCATAAGCTAGTTATGGACATTCACTGCCAACGTGAAATGAGACCTATAGGGTCACACACAAAGGATTAACCTGGAAGGGGAGTGTATCCATGAATGATGTTTGGATTGATTACTAAAGTGTTTAGGTACTCAATTAAACATTCAATCAATAGACTTGACTCAGAATCATCAAGTTCAAGTGTTGAACCAACTTATTAAAGTGTCAAATTGATTGAGAACTGAATTGACCGTGTTCTGCACAATCTGGACCACCAACCGACTGGTTCATTGGGTGAAACGATTAGCTCATGGTCAGTGAGATGATCGGTTGTAGTGTTGAGTTGTCCCGGTTTGTGAGAAAAGTTTTTTTTTCAACTTGTTCAATTCGATTGAAATAAGAACTAATCTTTGCATTAATTAGAAATGAATAAGGAAAGTCAATTGGGAGCAAGTCTGGGAAGTGAAATGACCAGTTCACTAAGTGAACCGATCGGTTCAAACTCCCAACTGACTGATTCACTAGTGAACCGATAGGCTCACCTTGTTAAACACCTAGTTCAGTTATAAAATGACTGGTTAGCCTGTCGTAGTGCAAATTTTTCATGGAAATTCTGGACCCTTCTACTCCCTCACAGACTGGGAACCCTGACCCTGCCCTCTACTATAAATATAGGGGTACAGGGGGTGCTTCTCCAAACACACAACTCAAAACATCAGTTGCTCTGCAAAGTTGTTATCCTCTCTAGTTGCGATAACCGAGAGAGCCCTAGAAAGTTTTACCTGTCCAGGGAGGAACATTGAGGGAAGGACAACTGTAGAATAACAACTGGTTGTGGGAGAGTGTGTCGGTGACTAGTACACCGATAGAAGGGGACAACTCCTTCTAGTTTGTTCTTTAGGATGACTAGAGTTCTCGATAATCCATGTGGACTATCTATAGAGGCATGAGACTTCTGCCCCTCAGGAGGACGACAGTCAATTGTAGTCTGGGTCAAGACCAAGAGCTGCACAAACACTGTCAAAGACAGGTGATTGAAGACTACACTTGCTGCAAGGTATAGTCACTGAGCAAGCCTTAGGACCATGTATAACTCACTAAAATCATCCTTCCCATTATATGGTCAAGTATTTTTTTTATTTCTGTTGCCTACTCCGACCACATAAAACCCAACAGTGGTATCAGATCCATGTCAATACTTTATGTTTTGGGATACTAATCGATATGATCGGATTTTGATTTTACCATCTATTATTTATTGCATACAATGTGAATATTTAAATGACTAATGTGAATATTTGAATAATACCACATGCTCCCAAACTAATATATGCATATATGATATGATATATATGTAATCGATACGTGTCGCCCTAAAATAGTTTTGATGGTGGATGTGTAGCATGGTTATGGCCTATAAACCCTATGTGCATGTGTGTAGTTGGTTATGGTTGTTTGCATCTCGGTCTTCGCACCGAGCCCTCTTCTTCTATTCTAAATGTCACTCAAGATAACTTGATATTCTCTTCTACCATTGCTCCCCTCGAATGTAACTCGAGGTTTCACAAAGATCATGTAAAATAGGATTAGCTTTATTTCATGTTATGACAAAGACTGAAGATGATCGCTTGATGGACCGAGACAACCGACTGAGGAATAGTTGGTGGACCGAAAAGAAGCCCAGACAACCAGACGAGCTGACCATATGGAGGAACCAGACGACCGGCTAGAGGAGGCCAACTGACCAGCCAAGAGGTGAGCCGAATGGTTCAAAGATTGAACAAGTCAACTCATATTGGCAAACATAGATCTTCATCAATAACATGTTGTGTGTAATGTAGACCTTAGATGACCATAGTTCCTTGTGGTTCTAAGGAACTACAATAGGATGACCATAATCATTTCTTTATTATTATTACATGTTTTTGTTTGTGGGATATATCATGTATATGATACGTACTATATATGTGGTGATTGGATACATATATGCATATATAAGCTTATTAAAACCCCTCAACAAACATATTAAGTTGAAGATGCCTTCCAAAAATAGCACACATGAAAAGCTTGATCAACTAGGTGTGGGCACACCCTAGCATGGTGCACTATCTATCTCGTGGAAGTGTGATGGTGAATATGTGGGTCTGCCCTAGCATGGTGCATATTCATTGTGTTGGTGTTTGGGTTAGACTTAACTAGGTGACCTTGATCGGATCAAGCACCTTGAGGCATAGAGATGCACATGGCAAGGAGTTGTGCATGACATCTATCAAGAGTTTCATATGATGCAATTGGCAAAGGTTGCCTACCTGAAAGATTCTAGTTGTGGGTGACAGCCCTAGCTGGTCCATAACTTAGAGGAAGTCAGGATCTTGCTCACTAGAAGGTTGTGTGTTGCAATCTTCTGAATTGATACATGAGGGTTATCAATTTGATCAAAATAGTGGGATCGATAATTAATTAATGACCTATTTAAGATCTTCAAACTTTCAAAACAAATCAAATCAAAAGATTTTTGGACTAAAATTGCAAATTTCCGTTTTGTAGAATAAATGGCTACCAACAACAATCACTTTATATTGTGATCGTTTCTTAAGAAGGACAAGCTAAATGGGAACAACTTCCATGACTGGTTTAGGACGTTGAGAATTGTTCTCCCACAAGGGGTTCCATTTTTCTATTAATGGGAGTTTTAGGTATAGGTTTATATGGTTCGGATGGGCCAACATTGAATTTTGGAGCATTAGCTAATCAACAAAATCTCTATATCCTAGATACATTAGAGCCTGAAGAACTAGCTCCCAACACACCAAAGGTTGAAAGGGATGCTTACAAGAAGCATACCGAGGATGCCATTGATGTGAAGTGCTTGATGTTGTTCTCAATGAACTATCAGTTTCCGAGACAACATGAGAACATGACATCATTGAGATGGTTCAACATCTCAAGAACATGTATCAAGACCAAGCACGACAAGAGAGATATGATATCTCCAAGGCATTGTTCAAGAGAGTCATGACATAAGGAGATCTAGTCGGCCCTCACACACTCAAAATGGTTGGGTATGTGGAGAACCTAACTCAACTGGGATTCCCTCTAAGCCAAGAGTTGGCTATTAATGTGATACTGCAATTGTTGCCAAAATCCTACAGTCAGTTTGTGATGAACTACAACACGAACAACATTGACTTGCCACTAACAGAGTTGTTAGGCATGTTGAGGACATCTGAGGCACAGATGAAGAAAGACAAACCCAAATTTGTGATGATGATCAGTAGAAAGAAGGGAAAGTCTAAAGGCAAGGGCAAGGGCAAAGCAAAGAAAGGTTTCGATGCTAGACAACATCCCAAGTCATCTTCAAATCTCAAAGCCAAGGGAGGAGTGAACAAGGGAGGCAAATGTCACCATTTTCATGAGCCAGGACATTGGAAGAGAAATTGCCCTCTCTACATAGATGAACTAAAGAAGGAGGGGATGGAGGTCTCCACCTCATGTATCATGAAATAAACATAAAATGCTTCTTTATCTTATGTATATGATAATGTAACGACCCGGCTTCCTGGTAACTCCAATCAAGGGAGACCAAGAGGTCGGAGCCATTATCCCAAAATTCAGGATCAATGGTTTAACAATTTAATCAAAAATAATTATCAAATTCTACTAACTAAACTGGAAAGCTGGTATAAAATAAAACTTTTGCATACCTTTTCAAAATAGGATCTAAGACTTCTATCCATGGAAGAAATCTAACTATCTAATCCTCCTTTAGATTACTTGAAATTCATCTTCATAGATTTCGCTTTATTGTTTGTCCTTTTCAGATAATACCTAAAATGCCGACAAACAAAACGTCAGTTAGTATATTTCTATATCAGTATGTGGGGTACAATCACAATTTCAAAAATAGTTTCTAACTACCTATTTATCACAAATAATTGATTAACAATCCAAATTACACTTTCAATGTACTTCTCAACCGCTTTTGCCCTAAACCCTGGATTACCCTCTCTTAGGGTTTTGTCCTTGCAAGGGACATAAGGCCACCTTCTCCATCCTGAGCTTGGTGCCTGGGGTCACCTCTCATGGTGCCCAATGGTCTTCCCTCCAGGGCTTGACCAAATCAGACCTTCCCTCCGGGACTTGGTCTTGCAACATACATCAGGGTGGCATGTAGGCTCAAGAAACACATTCATATTTAATTGTGATACACATAGGGACTTTATAGGATTGCAGAATTGAACATCCAATAGTTTAGGTTGCAATCAATCAAGAGACATTTGGGAAAATGTTGTGAAACTAAAGGTGATTATTCATAAAATAACCACATACCTGATTTGCAGATTCCACAAGCATTAAGCAATTCCAACCAAGAAAGCAATTCAACAATCACAGAATTCCTGAAAAGCATATGTAACCTATTTACTAAACACTCTATCAAGAATCTACTTTATTGACTTGGATTCACTTTCTAGAGTTCCTAATCCGAATTAGGGTTTCATTAGGGTTTATCTATAACTTTTCTCCATTATAACCACAAAACCCTAAAAACAACATATCAAGAGGCAAAACCCTAATTATTCAACTTAATCACATTAGAGCCTTTTTATCATCTACTAGGCTTGATATTAACCTAACATCAGTTTTATACAAAGGATCTCAAATTATCTCTCATTAAAATTCACTAATACTTAGATTAGGGTTTCTAAGCCCATTAATGCATATTACCATATCAAAACCCTAAATTAAGCTATTAACCCATGGATTATCTACTTAGACATTCAAAACACCTTTTTATTATCAACAGGTTAATATGCTCATAGATTATCCATATTAATCATCTCAATTTCTTATAACATCAAGTAAAAACATTAAGGTTAGCAACTTTAACCACTTTTTTATCTATGATCAGATTTAGGCTCTAAATCTATTTTTATTGGATTCTATGGGTTTTTCTAATCAATATTCATATATTATATGTGCCAAACCAAGCTACCAATTATCTTCTATGAATATTGCAATATTATTACCTGAGAACCAATCGCGAGACGCCACATCAGCTTTTCATTTCCTTTTCCCCTTTTCTTTTTTCTGTTGGACTCACAGATTCTTTTCTTAGGTTTGGTTAGCCCAAAACCTGAATCTGGTCGATCCCTTCATCGTTCTTGCATGGATGGGGATCCAGTTCCCCTATTTTAGCGGCAAAACAGAGCTTCCCCATGGGTGGTCAACCTCGTTGGTCGATCTCCCTCTCTCTGCCTCAGGTCATCACGCAAGCACATCGTGGGCTGTGTCCCTCACACCCAACCTCTTCGCACTCCTTGCCATGCTCCATCGATGCTCAGGGTGGTTATGTCCCTCGAGCCGCCCCAGATTAGGGGGTACGCAGACCCAGGGGCCGATGTCCCCTCCAACTACGTCGGGTCTTCTTTGCGAGAAAGTACCCCCATAAGAGTCCAGTTCCCAGTGGCTTTGGGCAAAGTCCCAATCGATGGGGACTTCAGGGAAAATTTGGGTCAGAAACGTTTGTATTGCTCTCACGAATCCAATGGAAGAGTCCCCAGACGCCAACATGAAATTGAGAGGGAGGAAACTGATTAGGAAATTCAGTAGTTACTGTTTGCGGCCTTCCTCTTATGGCTCAGGTAGGAGATGACTTGGACACCATTGGATCCCAGATCCACGGTCCTCCTCGTGTGCGCCCAAAATCAACAGTCCCATTGAAATTGTGACATTATCTGTTATCCTCTTTACTTTAGGAGATTTTGTAAAAATCATAACTCCCAAATAGATTATCCAATTAGTACCAAATTTTAATGGAAAGTCCTTGATGACTTTACCTACTTGTGTGCCAAGTTTGGGACTCAAATACGAAAGTCTGAGAGACTTTTCTTCATATGCAAGTTATTACTTATTAAGGCATATTTTATACATATTTTCTCTCTCCTCTTCTTTTATATTATTTATTTGGATTCCTTTCACCATTATAAACCATGTGGACTCGAAATCTCATCCGTCATGACTCCATTATTCATATTTCCACATATTTCTTATATTTTCATCATTATCTCAAATTTCCTTCTTAATAATGCTTTATTTGATTTTATCTCTTTCTTCTTTTATTATCTTTGCAACTTGGACTCCTTGGAACCCAAGAAATCCTAAAGATACAAATTCCTCCTTGAAGGATAATTCTTAGCCTTCTAGATGCCTCCATATCTTTCTTTTGTCATTGTCTTAGTTATTCCTTTATTAATTGATTCCTTTTCCTTTTTATTTCCTTTTTCCTTGTTACTGGGCCCAATAGCCAACAAGGCCCATGAAATTAAACACACAAGGCTATTTATCAAAGGAATCCGTTCCAAGCACATAACTCACACAAAATACATAATCATACATTTATTGGGGAAATTGCATTTCCACCCAAAAGAACCCGAAAATTGGGGTTGTAACATCCTTCCCCTCTAATAGGAATTTTACCCTCAAAATTACACCAAACAAACAAGCAAACATGATAAGACTTTCTCATGTCCATCATCGGCTCCCATGTGGCTTCATCCTCTCTGTGATGCTTCCAAAGAACCTTTATCATCTTATATTCTTACATCTGAGTTCTTTCTCACCTTGATACCACGTACCCTCATTGGTGACTTGGGATATTTTAGCCTCCCTAGAATCTCAATAGGCTCATGGCTCAGCACATGGCTCAGGTACATCACATATTGCTCTAGATCGGACACAAAGAACACATCACACATCATGTTATCTTGACGGGTAAGGCTACCAATCCATCTCAAGTAGACCCATGTATCGGGGACTCATCTTTCTCAGCTATAGCTCAGAGGGGTCGGGTTTTCATAACACATATTCTCCCACAGTGAACTGCATGTTAGTCTACTTTGCATCATCTTACGACTTAAGTCACCCCTGGGCTTTCTCAGCCATCGCACGATCGAAGCGACTTCATCTGCACACACTGTGGTCTCTCTGACCTTCACAAGGTCCTTACCTCGACATCATCCTAATGAAGTGGTGACCGAAACGGCCTCCCTTATAGAGCTTCTTACAGTTCGATACTGTCTATGGTGGCTATTATCACAAGCAAATTCTCTTAGGGCAGAGACTGCTCCCATGTATCACCCTGAATGAGCACACATGCTCTCATCAGACCCTTTAGTCTGGATCATATTCCTTTGACTGTCTATCAGCAAGGGTGATATGAGGTACTAAACTTCAATCTAGCATCGAGTTTGTTATGCACCTACTTCCACCACATGGAAGTGAACTTGAGGTCATGCTCCAAATGTTGAACTCAGATTATGGTGTAGATGAACTATCTCTCTCTTCATATATAGTTCAACTAGATATGTCACATTGAGTGTCCTCTCTCTTAGGCAAGGATTAGGTCAACTTGGTAAGGCGATCTACCTTAACCCATATTGCATCATGACCTCTCTTGGTCTGGGAAGACCTACCACAACGTCTATGGTGACCTACTCCCTTCCCCTCTTGGGGACTCCTCATTCTCTATAGCAACTTACTGGGTTACTGGTGTTCGGCCTTCACCTCCCGGCATGCATGGTGACAAGACACATGCAACACCATATACTTCTTCATCTCAGGTCTTCAAAGCACTACTACAGATTAACTATCTTAGTAGTACTATTGTATATGGTGATCTTATAATCATGATCTCCTACACGTCATGATTCCTCAAGGTGACTCCTCAGAAACCCTAAAATGCCATAGTCGTGGGTTCCATCACCTTCCTTTCCTGAGAAGTGTATCTGAGGTTCTTCAACCATCCATCTATCACATCAAGCTCTAGGCTGGCTAACCAAACAACCACTAACTCATCCAACTGGTCTGGTTATATCATAGGGTTATCCCTATATGTCTCACGAACTTAGGGTTCACCCAAAAACCTCTTCTAGCCCCCCTACTGGCTAAACATATAGCTGTGTCTCAACTAAGAGCATCCATTACCACCTTACATCCTTATGTGCTAGGTAACAGTAAAGACATAAACCTTCATATACTCCACTCATCATCCTCATTTCAGATTTAGGTCTCACTGAGTCAAGAAAACTTCGAGCTCATCATCTTGACTATCCAACTCAAGCTTGTACAACTCATAAATTTCATGCTGCTCTTGATAAAACGTCTTCATGATGACTACCTTATTTCTCTTTGTGTTTGTAAACCATTCATACCTTGTACCCTCCACAAATGTACACTACTATCTCTATCCTCATACATTGTAGCAATGTTTCATCTCACATCATCTTTACCCTTAGTGTATGGCATGCATATTGCCCTATCTCTCACCCTCATAACGAGAGGATATAAGCATTTGATTGTAGTCCAAATACAGAGTTCATCACATTTTAAGAGTAGAGATGGTGCATCACACATCACTTGTACACTTTCCAATCTAAGTTGATACGTGCATCACATGACTCCACATCATGAACATCTCAATTTTAGGTTTACTTCCATGGAAACTGTTCCCAAACACACTTGGGTCGTCAAACAATCCTTAGTCATCTCCTCTAGGTCTGTAGGGTGTCGATACTTTTGGGGTCATCCCTTTCCCTTGTGCAACCAGGGAGTGCCCACCTCATTTGCCCTTTGGGTCCCATGAACTCATGAAGGTGGTCAATCTCCTAACCCATGGTCCTCAGACAAAGATAGTTGTTACATATCAACCCTATGGTCTTGTGCATCTAGGAACCAGACAACTTCTACTCCCATCGGTCTTATCCCTACCTGACCTTGGTATGTACTTAGGATTCTATCATGGTACATCTCAAACTTAAATCTCTACCCAAAACTCCATCATCTCTCTGGTCACACGCAGTCAACCTTACATCCTTTCATAGGGATCATGGCGACCTACCTACCTTGTCCTGGCCCCATACAGGTTCCCACCATGGCAACCTATCCTCATGCCTTTCAGAGATGGTCACACAAGGGTCTATAGATTCATGCTCATACCATGTATTCTCCACTTAGTTCATCAAACTCTTATAAGAGAGACCTCTATAGGTTCCTTGAACCTAAACAAATGATGTCACTCACCCTACATAAGGGTCCCTCCCCAGGATGGGTGAAAACTATCACTTGATAGCAACAAAGGTCACAAACGTCCTTACGTCCAGGGTTTACACCATCATGTGCATGCTTAGCCATGTCATGCTAGTCAGGCATGTAGCTAGCAAGAAGATAACCCACTAAGCCACTCAGGGTCCCTTGGTATATCATACTTGTTCCTTATTCCTCAACATTGGACCAACATCATACACGCATATGGCACCAACCTATGTGTGAGGGGTTCATCAAACATATACCTTAGTCTAAAGGGTTTCCTTTTCCTCTAAAAATGAGGGGTGCCAAGCTCGAATCTGTAGGAACTCAAACATCTTCATGAGCACGAGGTGCACTGGGTCCTACTACTTCCCCTCTCAGGTCAAGGAACCCTAGGTTCACTTCTTATGCATCGAATATCCATCCACAAACCAAACATGCACAAGGTAGGACATACACTTCCCATCATTCTTCCACATGAACAACACCTCAGAGCCCTACACAAGAACAAACAACTGGGTGTGAGGCCTCACAACTCGTTGCTATACCTCCTCGGTCTAAGGAACTCTCTTCCTCTACCTAAAAGGTAGGCACCTATAACATCTATACATCGACTCCAAAAGCCTCTTCTTCTTTCTAGGGTTTGGTTCCTCTAAGGGCAACCAAGGTACCACATGCCTCCAAGGATCGTGCAAGAGGCAACCACAACCATCCACTTAGGTCCTCCATTCTAGGTCATATAATATCCAACTTCTCATGGTCCCTCATGTCTCAAAGTCTAAGCTTCCAACCTTCTTTCTTGGATCTTGCTCTCTCTCTAGAGCTAACCCTACAACCAACCTTACCATTGGAGTTTCTCTCTCTAAGAAGGTGGACCAAGCTCTTAAGGATACATGCATACACTTACATGAGTGAAACATATGATCCAAATCTATGTTCGATCAAGATTATCCAAAGCTCTGCATGTTTATCTCTTAACCAGTCAGGCTAATCCCTTCTGACCTAAGTCTCAACCTACTGCTAGCAATGCTAACGTTCTCTCCTACATAGATGCATGCTCTTCTATGATCATATATGCCTATAAGGGTTTCTATATGGTCACCACTATCCTCTTCAATGAAGGAACTATCCTTCACCCTAATAGGCACGACCCTTCTAAGGTTGGGCCGCCAAAAGGCACTAGGTCAACCAACTACACATAGCTCATGCCCCTCACGGGCAATCAAAACCAAAATGCATGTCAACCCACGTACATGGTCGACTATGATATCTAACTCATAATGTCATCTCTTCCTCAAACTCCACGTAGGGTTATGGTTAGCATCGTCCTCAGATAATGTGCTACGTCTCTATCTCTTCCTAGAGGCCTCTGCCTCCAAGGTTGACTCTCTCCTCATCCTCCTAACAAAAAGGTCTAACCTCAGTGCTCTCCTGAGGGCACGACCACACATGCCATGCAACCTAAGCATGTAACTAATCATTAGTTTATGCTTAAACTATTAAACTTATGTCCATGGCATTTTTTACATGCTTTTCATTGATTTGGTGGAGGATTCCTTACTCCTTATCGCACTTACCCTAACCTCAAGAGGGTGAGAAAGAGAGAGAAAACCCTAAACCTTAGAACCTTAATTGAATTAGGGTTGAGAAGGGATGAAAATAGATGAGAGAGTCCTAAAGGTATCTTATTTTGAGTCAAGACCTCAGACATTAGCCAGGCAGTCACACCGCATCTGGGAGTCCTCATGACCGACTAGAGGGGCGGAGGAAAATATTTCCAGCCCCTGGACCGTGATCCTTTTCTAGACACCTCTGTCATCGGAAAATCCTCTAATAACTCCCTTGGGTTCTACAGAGTTTGTAAAATTTAATAATTACTAAGGATTAAATGAGAAACCACGGCTCTGATACCAAATGTAACAACCCCGCTTCTTGGTAATTCCCAATTAAGGGAGACCAAGAGGTCGGAGGCGTTATCCCAAAATTCAGGATCAATGGTTTAACAATTTAATCAAAAATAATTATCAAATTCTACTAACTAAACTGGAAAGCTGGTATAAAATAAAACTTTTGCATACCTTTTCAAAATAGGATCTAAGACTTCTATCCACAGAAGAAATCTAACTATCCAATCCTCCTTTGGATTACTTGAAATTCTTCTTCGTAGATTATGCTTTATTGTTTGTCCTTTTCAGATAATACCTAAAACGCCGATAAATGAAATGTCGGTCAGTATATTGCTATACTGGTATGTGGGGGACAATCACAATTTCACAAATAGTTTCTAACAACCTATTTATCACAAATAATTGATTAACAATCCAAATTACGCTTTCAATGTGACTTCTCAACCGCTTTTGCCCTAAACCTTGGATTACCCTCTCTTAGGGTTTTGTCCTTGCAAGGGACATAAGGCTACTTTCTCCATCCTAAGCTTGGTGCCTGAGGTCACCTCTCATGGTGTCCAATGGTCTTCCCTCTGGGGCTTGACCAAATTAGACCTTCCATCTGGGGCTTGGTCTTGCAACATACATCAGGGTGGCATGTAGGTTCGAGAAACACATTCATATTTAATTGTGATACACATAGGGACTTTATAGGAATACAGAATTGAAAATCCAATAGTTTAGGTTGCAATAAATCGAGAGACATTCAGGAAAATTCCATGAAACTAAAGGTGATTATTCATAAAATAACCACATACCTGATTTGCAGATTTCACAAGCATTAAGCAATTCCAACCAAGAAAGCAATCCAAGCAAGCAATTCAACAATCACAGAATTCCTGAAAAGCATATGTAACCTATTTACTACACACTCTATCAAGAATCTACTTTATTGACTTGGATTCACTTTCTAGAGTTTCTAATCCGAATTAGGGTTTCATTAGGGTTTATCTACAACTTTTCTCCATTATAACCACAAAACCTTAAAAACAACATATCAAGCGGCAAAACCCTAATTATTCAACTTCATCACATTAGAGCCTTTTTATCATCTACTAGGCTTGAGATTAACCTAACATCAGTTTTATACAAAGGATCTCAAATTATCTCTCATGAAAATCCACTAATACTTAGATTAGGGTTTCTAAGCCCATTAATGCTTTTTTTTGTAAAATTCATAGAAGATAATTGGTAGCCCATTAATGCATATTACCATATCAAAACCCTAAATTAAGATATTTAACCCATGGATTATCTACTTAGACATTCAAAACACCTTTCTATTATCAACATGTTAATATTCTCATAGATTATCCATATTAATCATCTCAATTTCATATAACATCAAATGAAAGCATTAAGGTTAGCAACTTTAACCAATTTTCGATCTATGATCAGATTCATGCTCTAAATCTATTTTTATTGGATTTTATGGGTTTTTTATCATAATTCATATATTATATGTGCCAAACCGAGCTACCAATTATCTTCTATGAATTTTACAATATTATTACCTGAGAACCAATCGCGAGATGCCACATCAACTTTTGATTTCCTTTTCCCCTTTTCTTTTTTCTGCTAGACTCGCGGATCCTTTGCTTAGATTTGGTTAGCCCATAACCTGGATCCGGTCAATCCCTTCATCATTCTCATGTGGATGGGGTTCCATTATTTTAGCGGCAAAATAGATCTTCCCCATGGGCGGTCAACCTCGTTGGTCGATCTCCCTCTCTCTGCCTTGGGTCATTGCACAAGCACGTTGTGGGCTGTGCCCCTCACACCCAATCTCTTCGCACTCCTCGCCATGCTTTTTCGATGCTTAGGGTGGTTATGCCCCTTGAGCTGCCCTAGGTTAGGGGGTCCATAGACCCAGGGTCTGATGTCCCCTCCGGCTACGCCGGGTTTGCTTAGTGAGAAAGTATCCCCACAAAAGTTTGGTGGTGATTTGAGAACGTCTGGTATTCTCAAAGGGGTTGCTTACCCCCCCCCCCATATACACAGGGAGGACGCCCTCTCATGGAGTCTAGGTCCTAGTGGCTTTGGGCAAAGTCCCAATCGGTGGGGACTTCAGGGAAAACTTGGGTCGAAAACGTTCGTATTGCTCTAACGAATCCAATGGAAGAGTCTCCAGTCGTGAACAGGAAACTGAGAGGGAGGAAACTGATTAGGAAATTTCGTAGTTACTATTTGCGGCCTTCCTCTTTTGGCTCAGGTAGGAGATGACCTGGACACCATTGGATCTCAGATCCACGATCCTCCTCGTATGCGCCCAAAATCAACAGTCCCATTGAAATTGTGACATTATCTGTTATCCTCTTTACTTTAGGAGATTTTGTAAATATCATAACTCCAAAATAGATTATCAAATTAATACAAAATTATAAAGGAAAGTCCGATATGACTTTAGATACTTATATACCAAGTTTGGGACTCAAATACGAAAGTATGAGAGACTTTTCTTCATATCTAAGTTATTACTTATTAAGGCATATTTGATGCATATTTTCTCTCTCCTCTGCTTTTATATCATTTATTTGGATTCATTTTACCATTATAAACCATATGGACTCGAAATCTCATCCATCATGATTCCATAATTCATATCTCCACATATTTCTTATATTTTCATCATTATCTCAAATTTCCTTCTTAATAATGCTTTATTTGATTTTATCTCTTTCTTCTCCTATTATCTATGCAACTTGGACTCCTTGGAACCCAAGAAATCCTAAAGATACAAAATTCCTCCTTGAAGGATAATTCTTAGCCTTCTAGATGCCTCCATATCTTTCTTTTGTCATTATCTTAGTTATTCCTTTATTAATTGATTCCTTTTCCTTTTTCCTTGTTACTGGGCCCAATAGCCAACAAGGCCCACGAAATTAAACACACAAGGCTATTTATCAAAGGAATCCGTTCAAGGCACATAACTCACACAAAATAAATAATCATACATTTATTGGGGAAATTGCATTTCCACCCAAAAGAACCCAAAAATTGGGGTTGTAACAGATACCAAGATATAGATCTAACATATATGATGTGCAAGATCCAAAAATAAGTGATGACATTTATGTAAGGACTAAGAAGGAACATTCATCAACATTGGAGCAAGTGTTGCTTCCATAGATAGAAGTACCTTTTTAGTTTATTTCAGCCCAAAGGGCATGTAATAGAGTTATAAACTGCTATTTCATTTTTCCAATAAATAAAAACATTTTATTTCTACATCTTGTAATGACAAGGATGTCTATCAATAAAGTTCATGTTTCAATTTCAAATATATGATCTTTTATGGCAATGCCTTATTTATCTTGTGGTACTTGGTATGCATGAGATAAAATAATAATATCTAAAAGTTATCGATGACTCAAACAATAAATTAGCATTGTCATCTAAACAAATGAATGAGAAATTCATATCTAGGTTCCATGTTGATGGATAAAGCTAGACTCTCTTGGTTAATGAACCATTAAGAGATATGAGTGTCTTGTTTATTGGGCATGATGACAAGTCAATCTTCACTAGATGTAGTGGGAGAATGAGTGTTCTATTAGGTATAATACATATTGATGTATATACATACCTATTGGAATAAATGCTAATACTTCATATATGATATTTAATGAAATACCAATGTGAATATCTTGAAATGTTCAAGAATATCATGAAGAGCAAACTTGGTAAAAGTATGAATTCTTTGATATGATAAATGTATGAGATACTTAAACCAAGTGTTTGAGGACCTTATGAGTAACTATGATAGTGTATCATAGAGAACTCATGATTAAGGCATAATGATGTCTAAATCAAATAAGGAATCATACTCTAAAGAGTAAGAGCATGATCATCAAACAAATAACTAATCTTCTATAATTCTTCTAAAGAACATGCTTTACACTATAAACGTACAAAAGGAGATTAAGAAAATGATATCCTACAAACTCAAAGGTGATGAATTGGTCATATGATGATGAGCCAATAATCTCTTAAAAAATGTTGAGGAACTAGATTTTGAGCTATGGCTTGAATCCATAAGATCAAAAATGACTTTTATAAGAACCAAATAAGGTATGATCTTAATGGTAGCACTTATAGGGATAAAACTCATAAGTGCAATTGGGTTTTAAGAGTTAAGACTGACATGGATGACATTTGAAGAGTTGATTACTTGAGATAAGTTCAAGTGAGTTCAAGGGTTTGAACCTGATGATTTTATTTAACCAATTGCAGTGGCTATAGGCCATAAAGGATCATGTTTTCTAATGGAACTTGAAGACTATGAAATTTGGCATATGGATATTAAAACCACATTCCTAGAAGGAATAACATGAGGTTGTGTACGTGACACAACCTAAAGGGTTTTATAAATCTATTAATGCAAATGCAGTCTATAAGTTATAAGAGATTAATCAATATGATTGATTAAATACAAGCATCTCAAAACCAGAGTCTTTACTTTGATTATATAGTCAAAAGGTTTGACTGATACATCGAAATAAAGAAGGGATATGTGATTACAAAGATTTAATGGGAGCGTATTCATATTCCGCATGATGATGAGGAATAAAAATGAAACTGGTGTGGAAATACCTTCTTTATGGGAATAAAGAGAAATGTCCTATGTGACAGGAATAGAAACCTATAAAGATAGTTCTCGAAAGTGTCTTGACTTGATAAAGAGAGAGCATACATTAGCAGTATGTACTGAAGGGTTCAGTATGCAAAGATTCAGTGGGAGAAAACTCATCCATGTTATATGAAGTTAGTCTCTCAGATGCCTTGTAAAGAGGCGAGATCAACTCCTTACTAAAATTTTGAGGAAGTACAAAACATCCATCTTTTTAGAAAGACAAAATATATTGAGGGATGCATGTATAATATTCCAAGTAAATAAGCATGCACCATATACATTACAAAATATCAATAGCAGCGGAAATAAAAGTACTAAGCCTATTATATGGCTTTCATTGTTCATTACATGATTGTTCCCAAAAGAAAAAGTTAAGAGAAAAGGATCTAGCTATAGCAACCTAGACATCCTTTCAGATAGCTTGAGATCTACTCCTGAGATGAATTCCTTCAAACTTCTCCTTCTCCTTGCTCAGCACCAGCACCTGGGTGGTTGGGAAAGCACCCAGCAAAAGGGGAAAGAAAACAAGGTATGTGTCACAAAACTAATCTAGGATATCATGATAAGTAAAGCAAATAAAAATAGGCTAGGGTTCATCATATGATGAAGATAACCAGAATATGAGGTTATATTCAAAATAAACTTGCCATTAACAATTATATCAAAAAGGATTTGTATGTAAGATAATTATGCCTACCTAACTAAGTAGGGTTGAGGCACCTAATGGGCCTCTAACCTTAGATGAGAGGAGAATAAGACATTCCCAGTCACCATCAATATTATGGGGAGAATAAGACATTCCCCAGGGCGATTATATACATGCCCTTTGTGGGTGGTTGTACATAAGTACCACTACTTTAAATTAAATAGAACATAAATCCACATGCTAGAAAAGTATTCATGGAAAGAGTAGTCATAATATTCAATATGCATGGCAGTGGGGTATAAGACCCAAACAAGAAGAAATTATAATCTAATGTGAGGCATGAACAACATTAGGATTCAAGAATAGAATATTTAGGGTTCATTTAAGACTCATTAGGGAAATATAGGGTTTGGCTGCAATTATCCCAACATAGGGTGTAAGTAATGCACATACCTCTCTTACTTATATCAATTACTAACTTTCACCACTTTAATTGAGTCCAAGTTCCACTTTGCCTATTTTCAATGTATTAACATGTATTAGACTACATAGTGCACATTAATGTATAGAAACCCTAATTTTAGACCTTTTTTAGAAAAACTCAGATTCATACTCTTAAAACATCACCAATAAACTTATTAAGTTCTCCTGATCAAGAAAACATATTTTTATGTTAATTTTGGAGTTATGATGATTAAGATGTAATTTTTATGGATTTTATGCATTAAATTCGTTTTACAAAAATCACCCTTCATCAAACCATGAAATCAGACCTTGAAAATATTTTTATTATATAGATATTAATTTTCCAATTCCAAAACATATTTATTTTTCAAATTTGGATAAGCGGTTTAGAAGATATGAATTTTTCAATACTGACCAATAGGAAATTAACACATCATTAAACCGATCGAGATAATTGAAGAAAAAGGGAGAGGGAGAAAACACCATTTGACCCAAGATCAGGTTTGAAGTTGCATAGGTAACCAAACTAGAGCTTCTAGAGAAGGTAAAACACCAAGAAACCAAAACCCTAGAAGAACATGGTAAAAAGAGATGGAAATCATCGATTTTCAACATAGAAGCATGAGTTTTAAGCATGTACTAAGCAATATATGAGAAAAGGGTTAACAAAACTTTCCTCTAGGAAGGTAATAAGGTCCAAACAAAAAGGATCCCGAGATTAGAAGGTCTGGTTTCTCCAAACCAAGCTCCTTTCTTGAGCAAAGATCACCTTCTCCACTTTAGAGGTGCAAACCCTAGCAAAAGAGTATGAAGATGAGATGTTTTAGGGTTCTTAGGTGGAGTTTTACCATGTAAGGTTATGGTTCCGACCTGGAAGAAGGTGGGAGGAATACTAACAACATGAAAACAGGGAAGGAAAGGAGGATTCTTACTATTTTTGGTCAAAATCACCAAGGAGGAGCTTAAGAAATCCTAAATACAGAAATTTGGAACCCTAGGAGCCTTCTCCACCAAGGTAGGCACCTTATTTTACCTTGGTACAGCAACTTCATGGCCAAACATTGAAGGGACGATTCTATAGTATGGTGGAAAGAGAAGGAGATGATTACTTCTTGGATTGGGAGGTGGGAAGGGGTAGGCATGGCTTTATAAAGAAGGGGGCAAGTATGAGGTGTCTATGTGACTTTCCATGTGTCCTTAGGCTAAGGATTCATGGACATGCAAGAGGACAGCTCATTTACTCTTCTTGCACATCAAATTTAGGTCCTAAGAGCCCCTAGATCCTTCTAGGACATCCCCACCGCCCTTCAAACAAAGAAATAACCCCATTGGTTGATAGCTTTTAAAGATAATCACATTTATAATGAGGATAATCCCTATAATGCCATTGGAAAGTAACACCTTCAAACCAAGGTGCAACCAGGTTCCCCATGGTTCAAAATCTCATGAATGGTAATGGAATATCTAAGGATTAAAATTCAGGTGATAATTTGCAAAGAAAACCTCCCAATTAGGTGAATTGCATAAAAGTCCAAAATGTACCTAAAATTACATAACTTGCACAAACAACATCCAAATCAAACCAAATTTGAAACTTAGGCTCATTATATGTTTTAAAATCATATCAAAAAGTTATATTAAGGTTTAGAGCACTTTATTATGGTAATTAAGCTTTCATTGAGGTATTTGTGCATAAACCCTTATATTGGTACAATTAGTGAATAAATGTTCACTAAACCACTCTAAATTCCACTAATTAAACATAAATGACATAAAGGATAGAAATGAGAGGGAAAGTTGGGAAAAAAATTACATGGAGATTACATCTAAGATTCATTATGTTACAACACTCCACCCCTTTAAAAGGATTTCATCCTCGAAATCTCAAGCAAAAAGAGAAGGGTGAGTACGTAACATTTCATCTCTCAACTCCCAAGTGGTTTCTTCCAGACCATGATATTTCCACAAAACTTTTACCAGCTCAATCTCTTTGTTCTTCAGCTGCTTTACTCGGGAGTCAATAATCTTCACAAGTAGCTCTTCATAGGTCAGATTCTCATGTATCTCCAAAGGCTCAACAGTAAGCACATGAGAAGAGTCCTTTACATACTTCTTCAGTATAGAGACATGGAACACATTATGAATCTTATCATAGGAAGGAGGTAAGGCTAAGTGGTATGCACAGTCTCCAACCTTATCTAATATATCAAATGGTCCAACATAGCGGGGACTCAACTTGCCTTTAACATTAGATCTAGCAATAGAACGGATAGGATTGATCTTTATAAATGCATAGTCACCCACTAGGAAGTTAACATCAGACCTCTTCTTGTCAACATACATCTTCTGTCGGTCTTGAGCAGCTTTCATGCATTTCTTTATCAACTGCACCTTTTCTGTCATCATTTGCATGTCATCGGTCTTCACTAGAGAACGTTCACTGACATCATCCCAATGCAAAGGTGAACGACATGGTCTACCATAGAGTGCTTCAAAAGGTGGCATACCAATACTAGCTTGGTAGCTATTGTTGTAAGCAAACTTAGATAATGGTAGATATTGATCCCATGCACCACCCCAATCCATCACACAAGCACGAAGCAAGTCCTCCAGAATCTAAACTGTTCTCTCAGATGACCATCAATCTGCGGGTGGTAAGAAGTACTGAAACGCAAGTCAGTACCCATCTCCTCTTAAATCTGACCCCATTGATGAGAAGTAAACTTTGGGTCACGATCAAAAACTATTTCCTCAGGTACTCCATGCAAGCGTACGATCCACTCAATGTACAACTGAGCCATATCTGCAACTTTGTAATTGATTTTGAAAGGCAAGAAATGAGCAGATTTTGTAAGCCGATCAATAACCACCCAAACAACATCATAACCTTTCTTGGACTTGGGGAAAACAATAACGAAGTCCATTGTGATTTTCTCCCACTTCCATTCTAGAATTTTAAGAGGGTGAAGAAGACCACCAGGTCATTGATGTTTGATCTTGACTTGCTGACATGTCAAGCACTTCGCCATGAACAGGGCTATATCATTCTTCATGTTCTTCCACCAGAATCTTCGTTGTAAGTCCTTATACATCTTTTTTGTGCCTTAATGAAAAGTGTACTTGGACCCATGAGCTTCACTCAGAACCTTCTATCTCAAATCACCAACATTAGGAATCCACAAACTTTGTTTGAAGTGGACAACACCATCCACTTTGACAGAGAAGTCAAATTGTGGTTTCTCAGTTAAAGCTTTCATCTCCTCAAGCTTAGTTGTCTCCAACTATGCAGCCATGACTTTCGAGATCCAGGTTGGTGTAACGGTCAAGCTGGCTATATGAACACACAACTTGTCTTCATCCACTGATTCAACGGGCTGAGGTCTCCAGTTAGCCATATGTCATTATAAGGCGGTAATATTATCAGCAGAGATTTGGCACTTGTGACACTTTCACACATATTCAACGCAAGGATGTGTGGGCCATCATGGTTTGACGTCAGCAACTGATAGGCTTATTGTGTTTGAGGTCATGCGGACCCTCTTTGATCGACGCTTCAGCCGCCTCCACTTTGGCTTGCCTTTGACACGTGACATCATGTGACAGGTCCTAAGAGACATGTGAGTTTTGGCTCTAGTATTCAGAGTTTGTGGTAGGTTTTCCCATACGAAACATCTCAGAGCAGCACAAACAGCATCCTTCTTGCAACTTAAAGCATCATCTACAAAATTCGCTTTACTAGGATGATAGGTAATGCTGAAGTCGTAATCTTTGAGATATTCCATCCACCTACTTTGTCGCAAGTTCAGATCCTTCTGAGTCAACAGATATCTCAGACTCTTGTGATCAAGTACTTGCTTTAGCAAACGGTCTCAAGCACCACCTTTACCAAATGGTTTCAAACCATTTGAACTTTGAAAGACCAAGACCGTTTGGGGCTCAAGTAGTCAAAGTTGATTGAGGATTCAATTGGTTAATCCACTTGGACACCTATTGTAATTGAAGATTCAATTGGTCAATTCAATTGGATACCTTATGTAATGGAGGTCCAATGTGATTGAATCTCTTGAGAATTAAGATGATGAATGATCCATTGATCCAATGATGATTAGTAATGATAATCAATGAAGGTACAAAGGTTGAAACCCTAATAGTACCTAAGTGATTAGTGTCAATTAAGGGATGAACCCAAATTGCTTATAGGATTAATGACTTGGTACACTATGTTAATCATAGTTGTATGTACCTGATTGAAGGGTTGATATGACCTAATCAAGTTGAGAGGATGATAGCATGAAATTCATACATGAGTATGATTCATGTGGTGATTAAGGGTATGATCCTTAAGCAAAGAGATCATGAAACCCTAATCATGAACATAAACACTAATCGAAAGGGTTATTGAACTCTAACCCTAATTGAGTGCAATTCTAAATAAAATCCTAATCCAGGGTGAGGATGTAGCCCTAATCTAGGGTAATTATATGTGAAACTCTAATTTAGGGAAATGAGATGTAAAACCCTAATTGGGATGAATAGTGAATCTCTAATTATGGATAATTGAATGAAATCCTAATGGAGATGAATAGTAGACCCAAATTATGGGTGACTATGGTGGAAATCCTAATTAAGGGTGATTCCATGTGAAACCCTAGTTGAGGGTGATTCCATGAGAAACCCTGGTTGAGGGTGATTCCATGAGAAACCCTGATTAAGAACTAATACCACATGATGTTCTAATGCTATTTTGTGATGAGAGGCTCTAAGAAGGGTGAAGGAATATGAGACTCTAATGTGAAGTCATAATACATAAAGCCCTAATCCTAGGCAATATAACAATGAATCATAATCCTAATTTTAAGTAAGGGTATAAAGAAACCCTAATGATGAGATAGAAGGAATGGCCTTATAAAGGTGAAACATTTCATGTGATTGATTATAAGCAAACTTATTGGAAGCAATGTCTTTAGCATTAGACAAGTTCATATCATTAAAGATGGTTGGACAATTCTAATGTGTGGCCTATGCATTATATGCTAAAGGTGAGAGTTTAGTGATGGATGTATTAAGAGGGAAATACCTTAATACAAGATAATTTGGTTAACTCAAGAGAGTCTAAAATGATGCATCAAGATATGATAGTATCACATTCATCACTTCAGGGTTTATATACCTTGATACACTTCAAATCTAATATAATTAGGTAAGAAACATATGAAGTGTGTTATGCAACTATTACAATGAAATGTAATGAGTTGATGCACTTTAATAAGCATACCTTGAGAATGGGGTTAAGCCAAATTGATGGGTATGATGTGGTCATACCATGATGAGGATGAGAAATGAACTCATACCTTGAATTGATGATCATTAATGCTATATGATGAGAGTAATGAACTTGAGTAATCATTTATGATATATGTGAATGCCCCAGAGGCATGGAATAATGAATTAAGGGTTGGATAGATTATATAATCATGAAACCCTAATTACTGAGAAATGGGGAAACCTAACCCTAATTTGGGTAAAGGGAATGAGAAGCCCTATTTGATAGTAAACCCTAATTCCTGGTAAAGGAATAATGGTGTTACTATTGTATCACATGATGTGATGAATAACTTTTATGATTGTTATCATGTCTAATAACCATGTAGGTATTATGACATGATGATTATAGCTAGAGTTGAGCTGTGACATTTATATAATAAATGTTGATTGGCCTTATGTGCCTTAATGTTGTTGTTGCTTAGTAAAAGTAGCAATGTGCATGGATTTTATAAGTCATATGAGTAAGTTGTTGCCTAGAAAGAGGTGATAAGATATCTTGTGGACTTGTGAGCCATGTGTGATACTTGTGTAACAAGTATCATGAATGCCTTGGTCAGATGACCTGAAGGTGATAGTTACCTAATAGATGGTAATGATGCTCAATGATGAGTTAAGGGTTTGAATACCCAGAACAATATGATTATGGTGATGAGATGTGAAGGGATGAGAATTCCCAGTTTTGAAATGAGGGACTGAGTTCCCAAGGTCTTTGAAAGACTGATAAGTATTTAATGAAAGTAGTACATGTCTCTTTATAGCATTGTTGTAATAAGTCTTGTTTGAGAACTTGGATGATGCTAAAAGAATATGAGAATGTTCTTAATTAATCAAGTGAAATCTTTTCATGTAGAATCCCTGACCATAGATCCATCATCGTCAGGAATAGGTGATGGTGAAACGGGTGCCCGTAGCAAAACCCGGAACGCATATTTTGAATATGTGGAAGGTAAACATTAAACCTCTCAATCCTTCATGTGTCGGGATGGATGTATCATAAATATCCTGATGGTTGGGATAGATTTAATACTAATCTCCCAATGATATTTTATGTCGGGTCGAGGAGATAAACATTAAATCTCTCGATAGTCGATGAGAGTGCAGTTGACGCTATAACCTTATAGCGAAGTTCCAGTATACCCTGGAAAGCTATTATGAGCAGTTAACACAGTCCTGCTTGTTGTCCCGCACTGACCGGGATGTGAGAGGTCATGGGAATCTGGCTCTTCCATTGACCTATGTATGGTACCAATTTCAACTTCACAGTGGTCGGTTGGAGTATGAGCGGTATACCTCATCTCCTCAGGGCATAAGTGTGTTTGTAAAATGAAATCAGCCGTATAGCATGTTTGCTTAAGAATTGAATACGGAAATTCATTGGCTGATGTTACATTTCTATTATATATCTGTAGTTCATTGATGTTATTCATATCTGTTTGTATTCATTACAAGTAAATGGATGAACTATGAGTCTACCATGAGTAGATGCAATGTTATCCTTGAAAAAGGAGATTACTTCACTCTGTTCATACAATGACTCACCTGATGTTGATTATATATATAATCCTTCTGCTCAGTTTATTTTAATAAACTGCTATAACAATGTTTTGGCGGAGAGTTATATCTCCCGCTGGGGCAATTTACAATTGTCTCACCCCCGTGGGATCCAACTTTTTAGGTGGACGCAGACAAAGAAGCAGAAATCCTATTGCAGGGAATGGACAGCAGCAGTAACAGTAGGCACAGCAGTGAGATCTCAGGTGGAGATATTGTCTGTCAAGTTATGTAATTAGAAAGTCCTATGTGTCGTGTCTATACTCTCAGGTCCTCAGAGTTTTTATTCAGTGTTTTTGATAAATCGATCTGAGGTTTTGGCTTAATGCCTCGAGATTTGTATATTGTCTGTATATAATGTTTATAAGGCAGTTGATGATGTAGTCTCTGAAAAGAGATGGTACATGTTATGTACGTTTGAACTAGAATGTAATGTTATACAATGGTTCTTGATGGGAAAGATTTCCTATGTATGGATCTCTTTGCAAAAAGTTTTAATTTTTAGTGATTTTCAGTAATCTGCTGCAAATAATTCGCTTCCGCTTAAGTTAATCTTGTTTTTTTTTGTGAGTTGGATGCCAAAAATTAGTGGTATCAGAGCTCTAGGTTCGTTGAGTCTACAGAGACATAGGACTAAGGTAGTAGAGTCTGTTCTGGTGTCATCCAGTGTATCTAATAGTGTCTTCTACTCGTATAAGAGAAGAAGAACTTAAAGATGACTGGGTCACATGAGGAGGTTGCTGCTGAAAGCAGCAATGTTGCACCAAGAAGAGGTGCATGGGAGCAGGAAAGAGAGAGACAATTGCCTGAGAATCCCCTAGCTGATCCAACTATAATAAGAAAATCCTTCTTTAAGTATTACTGTTGGAGAATTTAGGGCAACAGTAATGTATATAGTGGATCAAGCATTGACAGTGTAATCTAGAATTACCAGTCCCAATGATGATGTTTTAGATATCAACAGGATTTATAATCAGCATCAACAGGTTGAAGCAAAAGGAAATGATGAATTTCTGGACTTAAACTGAGTCTGTGCTCAACCTTAGCCTGTGGAATCAACCTTTGAGGCAGAGTTAGCCTAAGGCAGTGAATAATTCATGAATTATGACAAGTTAGACAAGATAATGTCATTTAAATATGTCATTTTATGAATTCCTAGATTAACTAAGAAAGGAATTGATTGAACTTTCCTTGATTAGTCCTATAAGGACTTATGTTTTGCATAGTAAAACATTACAAATGTTTTATGTTGTTCTTACCTCTATAAGAAAAGATGAGGTATATAAGAGATGACTGAATAAAATTCAGGGATGTTAAACCTTATGCTTGTGATAATATGAAAAGAAGGAGTATGATAGCATACAAAGTGCATACCACTTAATCTCAGTATTTATATACCCTGGCCAGGTATACAACTATTGATGATAAAGTGGGTAGGAAACTCTTAGATTGTTGTCTTTTTTATTACTCTGATCAAGTAGTCATTCTGAGACAATCTAATGAGTATTATGAAATCAGGAATATGGAATGAATAAATGTGTCATATCCTATGCATAAGAAAGATAAGTCTGAGATAATCTCATATGAGCATGTTGTGTGAGGAATTAAAAGTGTACTCCTCATAAGATAAGAATAAGAATAAGGGAGATGAACCTTGTTCAATAATGCTGCAATCATAATAAAGATCTTTCCCATAATGAGGAAATGGGAAATGTGATGAGATCATGAGATGATCATAAACATGCTAGATAATAATAAAGAAAGGGATAATGACATGCAATCATCCTTACAAATTCCTATACTAAAGGCAAGGAACTTAGGATGAGACAAAGAATAAATGATTCATGAATAGTTGAAAATACATGAATTAATAAGAGGAATATGAATCCTTGTTTTCTTTCCTTTTAGGGATATGGCAATCAAGTGGGTCTTAGGACACTTGATGTGTATAAGATAAATATGTTCATGTGATGGATGCTTATAAAAGTATATGTTTATCTTGGACTTTAGTTCCAAGATGAGGACATATGTAACAATTAATGTTCCAAGATGAAAGGAAGAGAAATATGTGATGTGTTCTCAAACACATGTGTCAGATACCAAGGTGAAAGATTCTGGTATCTGAGAAATATCAGATGGTTTAGGTTGGCTACCTGGAATGGTCAACTATGAAATTAGTCTGAGTATATAAAATGATATGAACATCATATGTTAGGGATTTATGCTCTTCATAAACATGGTATTAATAAAGAATGTATGATGTCTCTCTGAACAAGAAAAGTGTTATTTGACACAAAGTTAACTCCACAGTTAATGATAAGGAACAGTGGAGCATGTGTCTTGTGTGTTAATCCTATGAAAATCTTGCATGGAAACACTTTGTGCTGATCAAAGTTTTATGGTATCTCCACAATAAGGAGATGTTATGTGAAGACAAGGTAGTATGATGAATAAAATACATTTGTCTTCCTTTATCTAGATTTCGGGGACGAAATCCTTATTAGGGGTTTATAATTTGTAACATCCCTGGCCTGGGTTATATTTTAACCCTAGGTGTTTTGATTAAGAAAGGTGATTAAATGCTTAATCTCATCCTGTGAAAAGTAATTAGGCCTCAAGAGGAATCTATGTTGCAATTCTAGTCCTTTTGAACACTGTTGAAATCAATGTTTTGCTTGTTTTGGACTAAAGTGCAAATTACCCAAGTTAAGGGGTTTAAGTGCAAATTGTGCATGATAATATGTTCCTCATGTGTTGAAGCATCATGAGATTGAAAATGATGCTGAGGTATGGCTTATGGAAGCCTGAATACCAAGAAAGAGCTGATAAAGCAATATATGTGCATGAAAACCTAGTTTTGGTGTAATGTGTAATTTACCCAAAACTTAGGGTGCAATATGTAATTTACCACTTCAATAAGGTCCCTAATGTTTCTTGGCATCATTTAGAGCAAATAAAATGAGAGGGGCGCCTCATTTTAATTAAGTTGGAGGAGAGAGAATCTTGATATTAAAATAATCAAGATTAATGCCTAATTGAAACCCTAATTCGATTTAGGGCAAAAATAAATGTATTAATTAAATGGCCTTCAACCAAAATTAAAATGGTTGAATTCAGATGTGTGTGTACATCCTTGAGCCTTGCAAGGACCACGAAAATATCCAAGGGAATGGATAACTCACTCATAATTTTATAAGAAAAAGAAATATCCACTCACATATGGATATTAATATAATATGATTTAAGGTGCTTGATTTTCTTTTCTTTAAATCATGGATAATTGAGAGGAATAAGAGGCAAACAAGATAGCCTCATCCCTAAGGAAGTTTAGGGGGAAGAGGCGGAAATATTTTTGGGATTAAATGGAATTTTACAAAGCATATTCTCTCTCATTGAATTTTTATAAAAAGACCTTTTACAAGCCAAATGAAAGGCTTTTTCGACCTCACTTCTTCTCCTTTCTTGGGAAACGACCAAGGGAGATTGGGAGGGTCAGGAGGACGACCCCCAACCTGTTGTTAAGCTTCTTGACCTTGGTTCACCACGATTTCATGGTGAAAATCACAAATCAATGCATGATTTCTTGCTATTTCGATCTCCTCTTCAATTCTAACCATTCCTTTTCACTCAAACCTTGAGGGAAAGCCTTGGAATGGTGAAATGAGTTGCATACACCATTGTTTCCGTGAACATGGAGCTTTGGAGCTCAATTGGAGGTGGGTTTTATAACTTGAACCCTTGATTTTGTTATTGCATTCAATTCCTTATCAAATAATGATCATTTCTACATTTACAAGAATTGATTTGGTTGATGGATGCAATCACCATAGAAACCACAGAAGGTTTCATGAGTTTAGAGGTTGAAGATGATAAGCACACACCTCTCCAAATATCCAAGGCAAACGGTTTTGATTGAGTTGCTCAAACGGTTTCCCAAACTGTTTGGGAGCAAACGGTTTCAAACCGTTTAGAAGCAAACGGTTTCACCAAACCACATGAGACCAAACGGTTTCAGACCGTTTGGTGGTGTTGACCAGGGTTGATCATTTGGAGATATGTTGAACATGATCTAGGTTAATGACCCATCAATTATGATTGGTTAGTTCCAATTGGTTCATGAGTTGAAGGTCAATCAATCACCAAAACCCTAATCGGGTTAAGTGCTGATTTCCAAGTTGATTGAGTTTGAAACTTGGGTTAATTGACCCAAACGGTTTCAAAACCATTTGGGGATCACCCAAACGGTCTCAAGACCGTTTGGAGGCCACCCAAGACCATTTTTAGGTCTAGGGTTGAGTATGGTTAAGCAATTGAAGATCCAAAGACACTAAGTTGAAGTGTAATCAATTGTTGATTTGGTGATCAATCCAACGATCCAAACCCTAATTGGTTGACTTGGATTTTGATGTTGACATGGGAAAACAGTCTCAAGACCGTTTGTAGGTCATCCAAACGACCTCAAGACCGTTTGGGGTCAGGTCATGTTCAATTTGGATGATGGTTCAATGGTTTCAAAGTAACTAATCTTACATTGATTAGTGTTGAAGGATCATCGATTCCAAACCCTAATTCAATTGATTCAAACCCTAATTGATGACTAATTGAGGGTCAATTGAGGGTCAAATCAGTTGAAGGTTGACCTATTAAACTCAATTGAAGTATGAGGATAGGTCTAATTTATGATTGGTTCCATGAATTCAATGATTGAAGGAATCAACATTGGAAACCTTAATTCAATTTGATTGGTTCAGACCATATTTGGTCCATGCGGTTTTGAGGAGGTTTGGACCAAACGGTCTCCAGACCGTTTGAGTCCAAACGGTCTCAAGAACGGTTGGGACCAAACGACCCAAACCGGTTGAGCCCATGCGGTTTCAAAAAGTTGCTTTAGCAAACGGTTTCAAGTACTTGCTTTAGTAAACGGTCTCAAGCACCACCTTTACCAAATGGTTTCAAACCGTTTGAACTTTGAAAGACCAAGACCGTTTGGGGCTCAAGTAGTCAAATTTGATTGAGGATTCAATTGTTTAATCCACTTGGACACCTATTGTAATTGAAGATCAATTGGTCAATTCAATTGGATACCTTATGTAATGGAGGTCCAATGTGATTAAATCTCTTGAGAACTAAGATGATGAATGATCCATTGATCCAATGATGATTAGTAATGATAATCAATGAAGGTACAAAGATTGAAACCCTAATAGTACCTAAGTGATTAGTGCCAATTAAGGGATGAACCCTAATTGCTTATAGGATTAATGACTTGGTACACTATGTTAATCATAGTTGTATGTACCTGATTGAAGGGTTGATATGATCTAATCAAGTTGAGAGGATGATAGCATGAAATTCATAGATGAGTATGATTCATGTGGTACTTAAGGGTATGATCCTTAAGCAAAGAGATCATGAAACCCTAATCATGAACATAAACCCTAATCGAAAGGGTTATTGAACTCTAACCCTAATTGAGTGCAATTCTAAATAAAACCCTAATCCAGGGTGAGGATGTAGCCCTAATCTAGGGTAATGATATGTGAAACTCTAATTTAGGGAAATGAGATGTAAAACCCTAATTGGGATGAATAGTGAATCTCTAATTATGGATAATTGAATGAAATCCTAATGGACATGAATAGTAGACCCAAATTGTGGGTGACTGTGGTGGAAATCCTAATTAAGGGTGATTCCATGTGAAACCCTAGTTGAGGGTGATTCCATGAGAAACCCTGATTAAGAACTAATACCACATGATGTTCTAATTCTATGTTGTGATGAGAGGCTCTAAGAAGGGTGAAGGAATATGAGACTCTAATGTGAAGTCATAATACATAAAGCCCTATTCCTGGGGAATATGACAATGAATCATAATCCTAATTTTAAGTAAGGGTATAAAGAAACCCTAATGATGAGATAGAAGGAATGGCCCTATAAAGATGAAACATTTCATGTGGTTGATTATAAGCAACCTTATTGTAAGCAATGTCTTTAGCATTAGACAAGTCCATATCATTAAAGATAGTTGGACAATTCTAATGTGTGGCCTATGCATTATATGCTAAAGGTGAGAGTTTAGTGATGGAATGTATTAAGAGGGAAATACCTTAATACAAGATAAGTTGGTTAACTCAAGAGAGTCTGAAATGATGCATCAAGATATGACAGTATCACATTCAGCACTTCAGGGTTTATATACCTTGATACACTTAAAATCCAATATAATTGGGTAAGAAACATATGAAGTGTGTTATGCAACTATTACAATGAAATTTAATGAGTTGATGCACTTTGATAAGCGTACCTTGAGAATAGGGTTAAGCCAAATTGATGGGTATGATGTAGTCATACCATGATGAGGATGAGAAATGAACTCATACCTTGAATTGATGATCATTAATGCTATATGATGAGAGTAATGAACTTGAGTAATCATTTATGATATCTGTGAATGCCCCAGAGGTATGGAATAATGAATTAAGGGTTGGGTAGATTATATAATCATGAAACCCTAATTAATGAGAAATGGGGAAACCTAACCCTAATTTGGGTAAAGGGAATGAGAAGCCCTATTTGATAGTAAACCCTAATTCCTGGTAAAGGAATAATGGTGTTACTATTGTATCACATGATGTGATGAATAACTTGTATGACTGTTATCATGTCTAATAACCATGTAGGTATTATGACATGATGATTATAGCCAGAGTTGAGTTGTGACATTTATATAATAAATGTTGATTGGCCTTATGTGCCTTAATGTTGTTGTTGCTTAGTAAAAGTAGCAATGTGCATGGATTTTATAAGTCATATGAGTAAGTTGTTTCCTAGAAAGAGGTGACAAGATATCTTGTGGACTTGTGAGCCATGTGTGATACTTGTGTAACAAATATCATGAATGCCTTGGTCAGATGACCTAAAGGTGATAGTTACCTAATAGATGGTAATGATGCTCAATGATGAGTTAAGGGTTTGAATACCTAGAACAATATGATTATGGTGATGAGATGTGAAGGGATGAAAATTCCTAGTTTTGAAATGAGGGACTGAGTTCCCAAGGTCTTTGAAAGACTGATAAGTATTTAATGAAAGTAGTACATGTCTCTTTATAGCATTGTTGTAAAAATTCTTGTTTGAGAACTTGGCTGATGCTAAAAGAATATGAGAATGTTCTTAATTAATCAAGTGAAATCTTTTCATGTAGAATCCATGACCATAGATCCATCATCGTGAGGAATAGGTGATGGTGAAACGGGTGCCCGTGGCAAAACCTGGAACGCATATTTTGAATATGTGGGGGTGAATGGGCGAAAAATATCCTTACGTCCGGTGAAGAGATTTGAGGGAAGGTAAACATTAAACCTCTCAATCCTTCATGTGTCTGGATGGATGTATCATAAATCTCCCGATGGTTGGGATAGATGTAGCACTAATCTCCCAATGATATTTTATGTCGGGTCAAGGAGATAAACATTAAATCTCTCGATGGCTGATGAGAGTGCAGTTGACACTGTAACTCCATAGTGAAGTTCCAGTATACCCTGGAAAGCTATTATGAGCAGTTAACACAGTCCTGCTTGTTGTCCCGCACTGATCGAGATGTGAGAGGTCCTGGGAATCCGGCTCTTCCATTGACCTATGTATGGTACTGATTTCGACTTCGCAGTGGTCGGTTGGAGTATGAGCGGTATACCTCATCTCCTCAGGGCATAAGTGTGTTTGTAAAATGAAATCAGTCATATAGCATGTTTGCTTAAGAATTGAATACAGAAATTCATTGGTTGATGTTACATTTCTGTTATATATTTGTAGTTCATTGATGTTATTCATATATGTTTGTATTCATTACAAGTAAATGGATGAACTATGAGTCTACCATGAGTAGATGCAATGTTATCCTTGAAAAGGGAGATTACTTCACTATGTTCATACAATGACTCGCCTGATGTTGATTATATATATAATCCTTCTGCTTAGTTTATTTTAATAAACTGCTATAACAATGTTTTGGCAGAGAGTTATATCTCCCGTTGGGGCAATTTACAATTGTCTCACCCCCGTGGGATCCAATTTTTTAGGTGGACGTGGACAAAGAAGCAGAAATCCTATTGCAGGGAATGGACAGCAGCAGTAACAGTAGGGACAGCAGTGAGATCTCAGGTGGAGATATTGTCTGTCAAGTTATGTAGTTAGAAAGTCCTATGTGTCGTCTCTATACTCTGAGGTCCTCGAAGTTTTTAGTCAGTGTTTTTGATAAATCGATCTGAGGTTTTGGCTTAATGCCTCAAGATTTGTATACTGTATGTATATAATGTTTATAAGGCAGTTGATGATGTAGTCTCTGAAAAGAGATGGTACAGGTTATGTACATTTAAACTAGAATGTAATGTTATAAAATGGTTCTTGATGGGAAAGATTTCCTATGTATGGATCTCTTTGCAAAAAGTTTTAATTTTTAGTGATTTTCAGTAATCCGCTACAAATAATTCGCTTCTGCTTATGTTAATATTTTTTTTTGTGAGTTGGATGCCACAATTATCCTTCACGCACATCTGGTAGTAACCACTTCGCAGATCCATCTTGGAGAACACAATGGCTGACTTTAGCTGGTCGAACAAGTCGTTCACGTGAGGCAAAGGATAACGGTTCTTCACCGTCACTTGGTTAAGCATGTGGTAGTCCATACACATCTGCATCGAACCATCCTTCTTCTTTACAAACAGGATAGGGGCTCCCCAAGGTGAAACACTGGGGCAGATGAACCCATGTCAAGAAGCTCTTCTAGTTGCATCTTCAGTTCGGCAAGCTCAGTAGGGGCCAAGCGGTAAGGTGTCTTGGATATTGGCAAAGTTCTGGGTACAAGCTCGATGGAGAACTCCACCTCCCGAGTTGGTGGCAAACCAGATAACTCATGGGGAAAGACGTCCGGGAAGTCCTTCACCGCATCTATGTGGTTGAGAGAAGGAGGTGTAGCTCAAGGACTATAGAGGCTAAGAAAGCTCTACACCCTTGCGAGACTGGCTTTTCAGCTTTGATGGCAGAGATAAAAAATTATCAATCTTATCACTTCCTACCCTTGACACACAATATTCCCTCAATAGGATGTGATAAACTAACCTTTGATTCTTCACAAAACAAAACATATTTGTACCTCCTCAACCAATCCATTCCCAAGATGACATCAAAGGTGGTCATGTCAAGCATGATGAAATCTGAGGAAAACATTATACTAGATATAGAGAGGTCCATGGTCGGAGTTTGGAGATACGAAGAGCAGATCTTACCACTAGGGGTTTTTACATCTAATATATGATCCATATACTCAGATTCTATTTCTAACATAGAATCAAGCTGACATGATATGAAGGTATTGGATGAACCAGAATCAAACAGTGCCTTTATAGGTTGCATTTTAAGATGTAAGGTACCTTCAATAACTTCATTATCTTCACCTGCTTCCTCAGCATTGAGAGCAAACACTCTCCCATTCCTCCTCTCCACTGGTGGTCGCCTTGGGTTCTGGTTGTTGTTGTTGTTTTTGTTATTCTGCAGAGGCAGATTCTGCCTTGGTTGTTGTGGCTGTTGGGCATTATTCTGTCCTTGTTGGAAATGGGGGCAGAGTGGTCAGATATGCCCAACTTGGCCACACTCATGGCAGGTTGGAAGAGGTTGGTTGTCTCTATGAGCATGTGCATTGTTGGCAGGACATCTGCCTGGAGGATGGTGGCGAGAGCACCTATTACATCGATCATGTCTGCGATTCTCATTCTGGGTAGAGTTCTTCCTCTTGTTATTGTTGTAAGCATTACTATGTCCATAGGATTGGAATCTTGGGTAGGACTTGATGGCCAGGGCCTTATCCACCATCTACTGGAAGGTGAGTGGAAGTTGTGGAACAAGACTTTGACCCACTTGGTAGTTCAGGCCCTCTAAGAACAATGTTTCCCTTCTCTCGGCTCCAAGTTCGGTGGCATAGCGTTCCAAAAGTAGGAAACATTGGATGTAGTCGGCAACACTCATGCTTCCCTACCTGAGGCTATAGAACTTGGCTTACTTCTTCCTTAAGAAGGAAGGACATGTGTACTTCTCCCTGAAGAGCTTTAGGAACTGGTCCCATTCCATGGTAGAGGTGTCTCGAGTGCGGGCAACACCATTCCACCAGACACGTGTTGGTCCGTCCAGCACATACGTCGCAAATCAAACTTTCTGGTGAGGAGGGAACGCCATACCCTTGAAGATCCAATCCAAAGCCAACACTCAGTCATCGGCTTTATCCACCATGTTGTGTTCACTTTCACCCTTGAAGTAGGGTGGCTGCATCTTTATGAAGTCATTGAGGGTGAACTCCCTTGGCTTGTTGGCATTGGCAGCCACTGTGTGAAGCTACTCCATCATGGTGGAGAGAAACTAGCATAGCATTGCTAGCTCTTACTCCAGTGTGAAGGAGGGGGTGCCCGGAGTAACAGGATTGACCATACTATGCCCGACAGGAGTCACAAGAGTGTTTCCCACATTGGAGTCATTAGGGTTTGACGCCTTTCCCTTGATCCTACTCTCGAACAAGTCACCTATCCTTAAAGGTAGGGTTAATATATTAAGTTCCCAGGAGTATTTGAATCATAGATGAAAAAGAATAGAAGCATAGATGAGAAAAGAATATCTAGAATGCTATTGCTTAAAAGCATACTATTTTGGGCAATTTGTATCAGCTCAAGCTAGGCTGGTATCATATGGGCATGGGAGTCCTCATAAACCAAGCTAGTGGTGCACAGGAAAATATTGCCATCCTCCAAAATCCTGATCCATTCTAGACACCTTTGCTTCAACTTCATGTCCTAATAATTGCCTGAAGGGTCTGTTACCATGTTGTAAAGAGGCGAGATCACCTCCTTACTAAAATTTAAAGGAAGTACAAAACATCCATCTTTTTAGAAAGACAAAATATATTGAGGGATGCATGTATAATATTCCAAGTAAATAAGCATGCACTAGATACATTACAAAATGTCAATAGCAGCAGAAATAAAAGTACTAAGCCTATTACATGGCTTTCATTGTTCATTACATGATTGTTCCCAAAAGAAAACGATAAGAGAAAAGGATCTAGCTATAGCAACCTAGACATCCTTTCAGATAGCTTAAGATCTACTCCTGAGATGAATTCCTTCAAACTTCTCCTTCTCCTTGCTCAGCACCAGCACCTGGGTGGTTGGGAAAGCACCCATCAAAAGGGGAAAGAAAACAAGATATGTGTCGCAAAACTAATCTAGGATATCAGGAAAAGTGAAGCAAATAAAAATAGGCTAGGGTTCATCATATGATGAAGATAATAAGAGTATGAGGCTATATTCAAAAGAAACTTGCCATTAACAATTATATCAAAAAGGATTTGCATGTAAGATAATTATGCCTACCTAACTAAGTAGGGTTGAGGCACCTACCGGATCTCTAACCTTAGGTGAGGGGAGAATAAGACATTCCCAATCACCTACAATATTATGGGGAGAATAAGACATTCCCCAGGGCAATTATTTACATGCCCTCTATGGTGGTTGTACATAAGTATCGCTACTTTAAATTAAACAGAACATAAATCCACATGCTAGAAAAGTAGTCATGGCAAGAGTAGTCATAATATTCAATAATCATGGCATTTGGGTATAAGACCCAAACAAGAAGAAATTATAATCTAATTTGAGGCATGAACAACATTAGGATTCAAGAATAGAAAATTTAGGGTTCATTTAAGCCTCATTAGGGAAATATAGGGTTTGGCTGCAATTATCCCAACATAGGGTGTGAGGAATGCACATACCTCTCTTACGGATATCATTTACTAACTTTCCCCACTTTAATTGAGTCCAAGTTCCACTTTGCCTATTTTCAATGTATTAACATGTATTAGACTACATGGTGCACATTAATGTATAGAAACCCTAATTTTAGACCTTTTTTTAGAAAAACTAAGATTTAGACTCTTAAAACATCACCAATAAACTTATCAAGTTCTCCTGATCAAGAAAACATATTTTTATGTTAATTTTGGAGTTATGATGATTAAGATGTAATTTCTATGGATTTTTTGCATTAAATTCGTTTTACAAAAATAATCCTCCATAAAACCATGAAATAAGGCCTTGAAAATATTTTTATTATATAGATATTAATTTTCCAATTCCAAAACATATTTATTTGTCAAATTTGGATAAGCGGATTAGAAGATATGAATTTTTCAATACTGACCAATAGGAAATTGCCACATCATTAAACCGATCGAGATAATTGAAGAAAAAGGGAGAGGGAGAAAGCACCATTTGACCCAAGATCAGGTTTGAAGTTGCATAGGTAACCAAACTAGAGCTTCTATAGAAGGTAAAACAGCAAGAAACCAAAACCCTAGAAGAACATGGTAAAAAGAGATGGAAATCATCGATTTTCACCATAGAAGCATGAGTTTTAAGCATGTACTAAGCAATATATGAGAAGGAGGTTAACAAAACTTGCCTCTAGGAAGGTAAAAAGGTCCAAACATAAAGTATCCCAAGATTAGAAGGTCTGGTTGCTCCAAGCTAAGCTCCTTTCTTGAGCAAAGATCACCTTCTCCACTTTATAGGTGCAAACCCTAGCAAAAGAGTATGGAGATGAGATGTTTTAGGGTTCTTAGGTGGAGTTTTACCATGGAAGGTCATGGTTACGACCTAGAAGAAGGTGGGAGGAATACTTACAACATGAAAACATGGAAGGAAAGGAGGATTCTTACTATTTTTGGTCAAAATCACCAAGGAGAAGCTTAAGAAATCCTAAATAGAGAAATTTGGAACCCTAGGAGCCTTCTCCACCAAGGTAGGCACCTTCTTTTACCTTGGTATAGCAACTTCGTGGAAAATTTAAGGGACGATGCTCTAGGTAGGGGGAAATAGAAGGAGAGGGTTGCTTCTTGGATCGGGAGGTGGGAAGGGATAGGCATGGCTTTATAAAGAAGGGGGCAAGTATGAGGTGTCTATGTGACTTTCCATGTGT
This sequence comes from Alisma plantago-aquatica, assembly GCA_963693085.1. Taxonomy (NCBI): domain Eukaryota; kingdom Viridiplantae; phylum Streptophyta; class Magnoliopsida; order Alismatales; family Alismataceae; genus Alisma; species Alisma plantago-aquatica. The sequence goes on from OY856412.1 coordinate 904,651,343, forward strand.
CCTTAGGCTAAGGATTCATGGCCATGCAAGAGGACAGCTCATGGACTCTTCTTGCATATCAAAGGTCGGTCATAAGAGCCACTAGATCCTTCTAGGACATCCCCACCAACCTTTAAACAAAGAAATAACCCCATTGGTTGATAGCTTTTAAAGATAAGCACATTTATAAAGAGGGTAATCCCTATAATGCCCTTGGAAAGTAACACCTTCAAACCAAGGTGAAACCAGGTGCCCTATGGTTAAAAATCTCTTGAATGGTAAGTTAATATCTAAGGATTAAAATTCAGGTGATAGTTTGCAAAAAAAAAACCTCCCAATTGGGTAAATTGCATAAAAGTCCAGAATGTACCTAAAATTGCATAACTTGCACAAACAACATCCAAATCGAACCAAATTTGAAACTTAGGCTCATTTTATGTTTTCAAATCATAAAAAAATTATATTAAGGTTTAGAGCACTTTATTATGGTAATTAAGCTTTCATTGAGGTATTTGTGCATAAACCCTTATATTGGTACAATTAGTGAATAAATGTTCACTAAACCACTATAAATTCCACTAATTAAAAATAAATGACATAAAGGATAAAAATGAGAGGGAAAATTGGGAAAAAGATTTACATGGAGATTGCATCTAAGATTCATTATGTTGCATGCTTAGTGTCCCAAATTCTTATGAAGAATAGGAACACATAGATAGATGCATTATGCATTCGTAATTGGATCTATCATGTATGTAATCATCCTATTATCCTGTATGTATTGGACATGACAAGAATATATATATATATATATATGCATTCATCATCTTGTATGTATTGGACATGACAATATGATATGTTCATCTAGTTATCTTGTATGTATTGGACATGATGAGTGGACATCTGTCTACTTCCAGTAAGAGTCTCTGGAATACCATAAAGAACTTATTTAAGTACTTATGAAGTACGAAAGGATTAGTTCTATGGTAATAAAAGGAAGAGTTGAGTGTAAATTAGTTACACTGATGCAAGCTTCCAAAATGACAGAAAGGCCATTTAATTAGAAGTCCATTTATTCAACTGTAAAGTGAGCAAGAGTTGTTAGAAGGAAATGTTCCGAGTAAAATTAAAAGGTCATTAAATTCTAAAAGGAATGTCGAGTATCCTTGTGTTATGACACCATAGGATACTATATGGATCTAGAAGTTCATACAGATGATTTTATAGATATTCCAACCATTGATGACAAAGTAGAAATACTAAGTCTAACTATGGAGCTAATTGTTAGGCAAGGAATATCATATAGCATATTACAACAACTCCATCTCATATGAAATATCGTACAGTGAGGAGATGTGAAACATGCAATATACTGACTAAAGCAAAGTGTTGCTAACTCACTGGATTAGCACTAACGCAGCAGAAACATGTGGGAAATGTTTAGAGATCACTGAGAATATGATTCAAAGGTGACTCGCTCTAAGTGCAAGTGAGATTCTATTGGTATGTATGCCCTGAGAGCCAATCATATGATGATTGGATTGCCATACATCATGATTGATTGGATAAATATCAAAGGCAAGCTTCCAATTTATTCTAGCTCAATCGATTATGAGATAAATGATGGAGCAGAATGAATGTCTAAAGAATGACAATACTCAATGACGTATGTCTTCGAGTTAAGGACCTAATGAGATCATATATATGCTAAGAGTATGTACATTCTTGTTATGTCCCTAGTCGGATGTCATTGTGGAAGGTTGATAGACAACAATGACACATCAAGACTAGAGTGTGTGTTGGTTGATGACAGTGTCTCATTATTCATGATATATGATATCAAACCAAGCACATAGATACATGTTAGAGAACAGTGTATCGGACAGACCCACCATGAGAGTGACACATGAAACCATGACATGGTAGTCAGAATCATCTCTCATAGTGATTGTGGTGATTAGGATTCTTAGACCTGAAATCACTGCACTCGTCGAATGTGATTGGGTGCACTTTGACATCATCAAACACAATCCTAAAACATGGGTTGTTATAAAGGTGATGATCGGGTGGCTTTGACGCATGAGATAGATTGTGAGTGATATATATGGGATTTGTCCCTCCTAAGGGACTATGATGCCTAGGCCACTTGATAAGTGAGACTGAGAAAGGCATGCGCATTCACATGTGAATCAATATATGATATTGATGTCACACATATCTCAGACAGTCTGCTCTAATTCAAGAAACATGAATGAATGTTGAAAGGATGACAACTCCATGCCTTGAGTTCATTCAGGATATCAGAGACAAAGGAATTATAATTCACTCGAACACCAATCACAGACTATAGGATTGAAAGTTGTTCTCCAACTTTCCTTTTCACTTGGGTAGCACGGATGTGCGAGTAGGTACTGCTCTTTGCTTGTGATGTCATAAACTAGTTATGGACATTCATTGCCAATGTGAAATGGGACCTATAGGGTCACACACAAAGGATTAACCTGGAAGAGGACTTTATCCATGAATGATGTTTGGATTGATTACTAAAGTGTTTAGGTACTCAATTAAACGTTCAATCAATAGAATTGACTCAGGATCATCAAGTTCAAGTGTTGAACCAACTGAATAGAGTGTCAGATTGATTGAGAACTGAATTGACTGTGTTCTACAAAATCTGGAGCACCAATCGACATGTTCACTGGGTGAACTGATCGGCTCATGGTCAATGAGATGACCGGTTCACTCTGGTGAACTGATCGGTTCAACTGGACCAAACGAGCAGTGTTGAGTTGTCCCGATTTGTGAGAAAAGTTTTTCATTTCACTTGTTCAATTTGATTGGGACAATAATTAATCTTTGCATTAATTGGAAATGAATAAGGAAAGTCAATTACAGGCAAGTCTAGGAAGTGAAATGGCCGGTTCACTAAGTGAACTGATCGGTTCACACTCCCAACCGACCAATTCACTACAGAACCAATCGGCTCACCTTGCCAAATGACTGGTTCAGTTATGAAATGACCGATTTGCCTACCGCAATGCAAATTGTTCATGAAAATTTTGGACCCTTCTACTCCAGCACATACTGGGAACCCTGATCCTACCCTCTACTATAAATAGAGGGGTATAGGGGGCTTCTCCAGACACACAACTCAGAACATTAGTTGCTCTACAAAGTTGTTGTCCTCTCTGGTTGTGGTAATCGAGAGAGCCCAAGTAAGATCTACCCGTTCAGGGAGGAACATCGAGGGAAAGACAACTGTAGAACAACAACTGGTTGTGGTCAAGTGTGTCAGTGACTAGTACGCTGACAAAAGGGGACAACTCTTTCTAGTCTATTCTTCAGGACGACTAGAGTTCCCAGTAATCTGTGTGGACTATCTATAGAGGCGGGAGACTTCTTCCGCTTAGGAGGACGATAGTCAACCACATTCCAAGTCAAGACCAGGAGCTGCACAGACGTCGTCAAAGACAGGTGGTTGAAGACTGCACTTTCTGTGAGGTATACTTGCTGAGCAAGCCTCAGGACCAGGTATAACTAGCTAAAATCATCCTTCCTATTACATAGATATTGATGTGATATGCTGGTTATGGGTTTATGGTCAAGTAAATTTTTTGTTTTCGTTGCCTACTTCGACCACATAAAACCCAACACAAATTACCTGAAGTCCAACCGATCAAATGAAGGGTTTAGATGACATGTCGGGCCTACATAAATATTCCAATACATGTTTCCACATGTGATGTGGACCTTAGGTAGTAGCAACTATTTCTGGCTCCAAAAAATTGCATTAGTTGGCTATAACCGTCACTTGTATTTTTCTGATTGCTTGTTTTTCATTTGTGGATACAACATGTATATGATACGTACTATGAGTATGTGGTGATTGGATATGTATATGTACCTATATATAAATCCCTCAATGAATATTAAGCCTAAGATGTTTTCCATAAGCAACATACATGAAAAGCTTGATCCACCAAGTGTAGTTACACCAAAGTGTGGTGCATCGTCTATCTCATGGAAGTGTGATGGTAGATATGTAGACCTGTTAAAGCAAGATACATATTCTATCTTGTTGGCTTTTGTTCCATGCTTAACTAGTGGCCTCAATGGGATTAAGTACCTATAATCATAAAAATGGACTATGGCAAGGATTTTTGCATGCCATCTATCCAAGAGTTGCATGAGATGCAATAAACATACATTATTGTGGGCGATCACCCAAAGTCGACTCATGATTTGATGAAATATGGATCTTGGCTCACTAGAAGATTGTACATTGCAATCTTTTGAGTTGGTAATGAGGGATATACATTTGAACAAAATAATGGGAGAGATAATTTATTAAAAGCTTTACTAATATCATCAAACTTATCAAATCAAAACTGATCAAAAGTGTTTTGACAAAAGTTGCAAATATTCTTTTATATAAGATAATGGAAAATACAAGCACATTCTCTTTGCAATCCATCCTTGAGAAGGACAAGTTGAATGGGAATAGCTTCCATGTCTAGTTCAAGATGTTGGGAATCATTCTCACTTAGGAGTGCAAGCTCTATGTTTTGGAGACACCAGATCCAGATGAACCCTCTCCCACCACGCCTAAGGCTGACATAGATTCTTACAAGAAGCATTCTAAAGATTACATGGATGTAAAGTGATTGATGTTGTGCTTAATGAACTATGTGTTGTATAGACAACATGTGAACATGGATACTATTGAGATGATAACACACTTTAAGAACATGCACCAAGATCAGGCAAGACAAGAGAGAGATGATTCTCAAAGGCGTTGTTCAAGTGCAATATGGTTGAAATAGGTCCGGTAGGTCCTCATGTACTCAAGTTAATTGAGTATCGGGTCAAGAGTTGGCCACAAATGTGATTCTGCAGTCAATGTTGGAGTGATATAGACAAAGTGTCATGAACTGCAACATGAATGGTTTTGACAAGCCGTTGTCAGAATTACTTGGCATGTTGAGAACAACTGAAGTGCAGATGAAGAAGGACAAACCCAAATCTATGATGATGATTAGTAGAGGGACGTCCAAGGGCAAAGGCAAAGCTAAGAAGATCTCTAAAGCTAGCTAGAAACCAATGTCTTCTGTACTGAAAGCTAAGGGAGGAGTGAATAAGGAAGGAAGTGCCACCGTTGTCACCAGCATGGACACTAGAAAAGGAACTGCCCTTTTAATATAGAGGAACTCACAAAGAAGAAGGAGATAGATATCTCCACTTCAAGACCCAAGAAGAAGTAAGCTAGAACTGTGTGGATCGAGAGTTGCTTCCAGTACTGTTGGAATCTATCATTCATGGGCATGCAATGGAAATAGTGAATTGCTATTGTGTACCTATCATTAATGACAAACATCATGTATCTTGTATGGCAAAGAATATCATGACTAATTGATGTTTTGATTCAAAAGAAAGATCTTATATGGAGGTGCCCTATGTCTCATAAACTATACTTGATGGTTGTATAGAGAAATATGTGTAACACATATAGTGAATGACTCGATGAGTCAAATGATGAATACCTATAACATTGTCATCTAGAGCACATTAATATGAAATTCAATTCTAGAATCCATAATGATGGTTGTCTAGAATCTTTTGGTTATTGAACCAACAAAGACATGCAAGTCTTATTTATTGGTCGATATCAAAAGTACTTTTCACGAGATGTAGTGGGAGAGAGATTATTCTATTAGGGCTCATACATACTGATGTATGTATACCTTTTAGAACAAATGCTATATGTAGTTAAAAGTAATTCATTATATTTAATCTTAGTAGATATGGTAATTTGTATTTAATAAAATACAAATATGAATCTCTTAAAGTGTTCAAGAATATCATGAATGAAGCACAAAACAAGCTTGGTAAAAGTATTAAAACACTTCAATATGGTTGATATGGAAAATACTTCAAACCAAGATTTTGAAGAACTTCTGGGAGAGTGTGATAATGTATCACAGGGAACTCCACCTAAAACAAATGATGTATTCAAAAGAAGGAATCACACCATGTTAGTCATGGCATGATCATCAATAGAATTAGTGTTTTATAGTAAATGATGTACCATCATAAATGGTTCAAAAGACACCATATGATATATGACATGGGAAGTGTCCCAACATTTCTTTTGTAAAGATTAGGAATTGAAGCTTATGTAAGAATATAGTTTCTTGAGAATCTTTATACGCATATCACATAAATGCTTTTTGTTGAATACTACTTTTATATTCCAAAACAATAACAAAAGTGTTTGTTGCCATATTCCTAAAAGGGAATTTAATTCCAAAGGAATAAGTGGGAGAAAAGTAAAACTTGAAAAGTTTGAGGCCAACAAAAAAACATTGAACCTAAAAGAGGTACAATAGGAACAATGAGAATCACAAATTGTTGTGGAATATCAAGTTCCTTATGTAACATTAAGCCTCATAGATCTAGTAGACCATTCTTTGAATTTGAAGGATTACAATATCTTATAACCTAAGAAGGTGATGACTTGGTCATATATGATGAGCCAACAACCTACCTAGAAGTTGTTAAGGGACCAAAATATGAGAAATGGCTTGATATGACCCATGTACACCAACAAGGTATGACCTTGGTGAATCCACCTAAAGGGATAAAACCCATAGGGTGTAATTGGGTATTCAAGAAGAATACCGACATGGATGGTAGTATACAAACCTATAAGGACATATTGGTTGCAAAGGTTTCAAACTAGTTCAAGATGATGAACATGATGAAATCTTTTCACTATTTGTCATGGTTGAATCCATCAGGATCATGCTTGCCATTGCATCTTAATATGACTATGATATTTGGCAAAATAGATGTTAAAACCACATTCTTTAATAGGAATATTGCACAAGATGTGTACATGACACAACTTGAAGGTTTTATAAATTCACTCATTGCAAATAAAGTCTATAAGATATAAAGGTCAATCTGGGGATTGAATCAAGCATCTCAGAGCTGGAATCTTCAATTTGATAAGATAGTCAAAGGGTTTGACTTTAGTCAAAATAGCGATAAAATATGTGATTACAAAGGTTTAGTGGGAGCATACTTATATTCCACATAATGATGGGGAATGATGTCCTTATCCTGTAAATATTAAAACTTGGATGGAAGTACCTTCTTTGTGAAGAACTTAGGGGAAGCATCCTATATCTTAGAAATCAAATCTATAAAGATATATCTAGAAAGTTTCTAGACCTAAGTAAAGAGCATACACATTGGCAAAATGATGAAGGGGTCCACATAGAGGACTCAATGACATAAAATTTGTCCATGTTCCATGAAATTATTCCCTCAAGAGACTAGTGTCCCAATTGTTATGAAGAATGGGAAAACATGGGTAAGATGCCATATGCATTCACAATTAGATCTATCATGTCTGCAATGTTATGTACTCATTCTATTGTCTCATATGTATCAAACAAGATGAGAGGATATCTATCAGATTCTAGTGAAGGTCACTAGACTGCCATAAAAAAACATGCTTAAGTACTTGAGAAGCACTAAAAGGATTAGTTCCTTACTTATGGTAATAAGGAAGAGTTCGGTGTAATGGGTTACATCAATGCAAGCTTCTAAAATGACAAAGCAGATCACAATCTAAATTTTGTGTTTGACCTTAATAATAGAACTATAAGCTGGAAAGGTTCCAAGCAACAGTTGTTTAATTCTAAAAAACCACTAGAGGGGGGTGAATAGGGTTTTATAATTATTTTAACAATAATTAAACTCAAACAACCACAATTGAGATAATGAGAAAGAGGCAAGGTGTTTAGAGTGGTTCCACCCTTAGCAAAAACTAAGGGAGTCAGTCCACTACCCAATTGTTTCCAATTGGGATTTTGAAAGTATTTAAATTGTATTACCTCGCAAGGATGTTACATAAAATTACAAATACTTTCACCACCCTTTGGACAGTCTTCACCTAGAAGTAGTCCCACCAACCTCGAAGCAGCCTTCCTGAAGTAACCTCAAGCTCCCCCTTGAAGTAGCCTTCCTCTTGAAGTAGCTTCCCGTTGAGACAGCCTTCTTGAAGTAGTCCAAAGTCCTCCTTCTCCACCGAGAAGACCCTTCTCCACCTGAGAAGATAAACCCTCTCCAATATGCTGCCTCCAACCTAGGAGTAGCAAGGAGAGTACAAAACAGATAAGAAGGAACAAGAAAGGAAAATGGAAATTACAATTACCGTTGTAGCACAAGGCTTGATTTCCTATATCAAGCATTTTAATCTCCTAACTAATGTGTATGAAAGTGTAAGTGGAGTGGGTAGGAGATGCTAGCATATAGGACATGAAATTGGAGCAATGGAAATGAATAACAAATGTTAGAGTTGCTCAATTGCTCACAAGAATGGATTGCCAATTGCAAGCATGTATGCTCAAGTATAGCACAAGTGTATTTTAGGTGTCCTAAGGCATGTCCTATTTATAGGAATGGCTTATGAATTCTTAAGGACGTTCTAGACACTTTATAGGGGGTTCTTAGTGCTTAACTAGCCCTTAGGTATCCACTAACTGCTTTAGCAATGACTAGTTAATTACTTCTGAAAACTGCAGACAGAGTTCTTCTCAGTCGAAGAAATTGTTGACCGAGTGTCTCTCGGTCGAGGAGTTTGTCGACTGAGGGATGGTCTAGAGAAAGTGTGTATAACGTTCGATTCTAACTCCCGACCACCTTGTCTGCTGGGTCTAATGGCTATTTGGGTCAATTCTCAGTCGAGAAGTTTGTCGACCGAGAGTGTCTCGGTCAAGAAGTTTGTCAACCGAGAATGACTCTGTTTCAATGTTTTGAACTATGTACTAAGTGTGTGTATCAGTGTGCAGTTGTGACACTATTGTAGGGGATGACCTATCTAAGTGTTGTGTGTGGATAGGGAAGATCTAAATGCTTGATTTACATGATATCTAATTACTTGTACATTATATACTTGTACAAGTTTTTACATTTGATTACAATCATGAAATTAAAGCATTTTGAGGCATGTAGATCTTCCAAAGGTTTGTCATCTACCTTGTTCCTGCAACACTCAAGTAGCATGTTAGATCCATAAGAATGAAATGTTTTTCATCATCAAAACAAAGGAATTATAATAATGTCCAATTTAGCCAACAATCTCCCTCTTTTTGAAGATGACAAACATTTCCAAAATATAAAATAAGGAAACGTAAATCATATGAGTTTCATACCTAAAGTTTACCTTTTGTAGGCATTCTCTTGTTTACAAGTGTGTGCTGGCCGAGAGATTATGAAACACATTTTATTTTATGTCATTGATTTTATATTATTTCTCCCCCTTTGTCATTTCAAAAAGATAACCAAGCTGAACATTAATTATGACTTTTTATTTCTCCACCTTAATTTGATAATTTGAGACACAATGCAAACCACTTATTTTTATGTCTAATTTAGCCACAATTTATTTCTCAATCATTTGCAAAGGATGTTAAACCTTGAAATGATATGAGATCCTTTTAGATTCATGGCATATGTGTTTTGATTTCTCATCCATTTTACAAGGGATGTTAAGCCCTAAAAATGACATGAGAATCCTTAATCTTATGAGTATATTTAATAGTTTCTCAACCATTTACAAGGGATGTTAAGCCCTAAAATGATATGAGATTCTTTTAAGCTTATAATGAATGTATCTCTAACCAAATGCACGGGATGTTAAGCCCTGATTTGTTTAGAGAATGCCATTATATTCATACATATTGTAGGCTCCAAGATTACTTTAAAGATACTAAGGTCATAATTAGCTTCACATTTTGAAGATGTTTACAAAGTTTTGTAAGCTCTTTCTTAATCTTATAGTTAAGATAGTTTTTGTGAGATCCCCCTTAATCTTATAATCAAGATAGTTTAAGGATTCTAAAGTCACAGTATTAGATCATAATAAGTTAACCTTTTATGAGATCTATGCACTAAAATCTTGTTTTCAATATACTAAGATTGAGTGAAAGAAAACGATTTACAAATAAGCATTTGGTCAAGCTTATTTTAGGTCGACCTTGACTGCGACCAGGGCACCCCTTGGTCAAACTTGATTTTAACCAGGAGGCAATTTTTGTAGATTTCCAATTTGAGCACTCTTATTGAGTTACACATTAATATGTGAAACATAAAGTCTTTATGATTAAATGTATATCAATTTGAAGAACTTTGAGTGATACCTATTTTGAAGAAGTTTTATCAATTAAAAGCTTAATATAGGCATCACAATTAAGTCTTTGTTCTTTAATTTTCTTAGAGCAAGTTATATTCTAAGAAAATTTCAGAATGTATGTTCTTCATTTTGATATCCATAGAGATTGTTATTCAACTGAACTACATATACAACATATTCAATCATAGCAAGAATGTAGCTTTCAATCATTTATTTATAAGCAAGATTATTTGCATCAATAGAAATTTCCATAAGTCATGTTGTCACCATGATGCAAAATTATATCCTAAGAGCAATCCAGTGTAGAATTTTAAGCAATGAATTTAGTACCTTGCTCTTGATTTGGTTATAATGGATTTTAAATGTAACATTGAAATAGCTCTTTATTCTAAACAGGTCTCTTGTTTTAAACTTATTTTTAGATTAACTCTTTAGAATCAGTCATCCTTGAGTAAAAATTAAGAACAAGTTTTATATCTCATAGAATTCAAGTTCTTGAAAACAATATTTTGCTTTTGATTACTTAGAACAAACAACTAGATAAGACATTAATATTCTTGTTCTAAGAAACAAACTATTTAGCTTGCCATAGTGTCATCTAGAAAAAATCATTCATTTATTACACAGGATGATACAAGCCATGCAGACGATAATCATTATCTATCATGTCAAGATGCATTTGTGCCATGGCAATTATAATCATGTAATGAGTTGAATCACAATGATCATTTTGAAAACAATATCCATTCATGGTTTGTATATATAGATCAAATATTATTTTAGGCAAACCAAGAAAAAAAATGGAACACAATGATCATGATGAAACAGTAAAGGCATATCCATAATTTCATGAAATACAATGATTATGATCATTTAAAAGCAAATTTCAAGACACATAGTTTTCATATAGATAGACCAATGAATACTTAGCACAAACCATGTGGATTATTATAAAACAGTAATTAAATCAACATGGTTCATAATTTTCAGTTTTAAGCCAAACCTTGTAGGAGATTATAGCAATTAAAAATGAATTTGCAATCTATACTATATTTGTATTGATTCATTTATGCAAGAAGGCATATTCAATTTTAGATTGCAAAAAGTATACAAGGATATTTAATAAGTCATGATGCAAGTTTATCAATATGTTTAAAGAATCATCTCCAGGATCCATTCTTAATTTGCAAATTAAAGCAATCATTAACAACAAATTGATGGCAAATTAGATCAATTAAACAGGTTCAGCAGAACTTGATTCGGTCGAACTTTTCTTCGACCGAATTTATCTCGGTCGAAGATTTTCTCGACTGAGCATTCTACTGTTTGCATAGGTTTTATCAGATTTTTGCAAGCTTAAAAACAGTAACTTGCTCAGTCGACTAATTCTCGACCGACAGTGTTCTTGGTCGAACATTTGCTCGACTGAGAATGTTTTTGTATTGTTTTTCAGTAATCATTTGCAAACAAGGTACAATAATATGAAAGTTAAAGCTCAATTTTGTTGAGATATGACATTTGTATATCAAATAAGCATTTTAGGTCAAATCTCAGCTAATCAAATTCAAATCTCTAATTTTTAGGAACCCAAACTAGAACAAGTTATTAAAGATGTGTCTCTGCAGGTTTATTTAAAAATGTGTATTTTCAAGTTAGAAATTTTAATTACTTGAATCAATTTGTTATCTCATTATGTTGAGTTGAGATAGACATAAATATATACAATTTAAAGTATTTGGTCATATCTCAACTAAATTTAATTTATTTAGTTTGGGGGTTTTGGAACCCATACCAACTCGACATCCTTTTTCTTGTAAGGACATGAGAAGGAATAATGTCCAAGACGCAAACAATAATAACATATGGAATCAATCTCATTTATCTTTTTATGAGTTTGATCTAGACTGTTCTTGGGTACATATGTATACTTGCCTTTAGGTACATACATAGATTGAGTCTTTGGCACTTGTATCCTTCCCCCACTAGGTTTTTGATAGGATTTTCCTTTAGGCTTGTAACCTAGTCCTCTCCTTCCAATTTGACCATGAGAATCATTTAAGATCTTATCAAGAACATCATTGTTTCTTAAGCTACTAACTTCTTGTAGTAACTTTGCAATCTCATCCATTCTCTTTTTTATATCTAACTTTGCTTGATGTAGATTAGATGATAAATCATTTCTTTCCTTAACAATAGCATCATAATCTAGATGATTACATAGGATTGGTTGAGTTTGAAAATCATTTAACTTTGCAAGCAGTCCAACCTTTTCTTGAGAAAGAATATCATAATTTGTTTGTAGAGTAAAAATCTTCACTTTACAATCACTTAGAGATGATTTCACAGTACTATTTTCAAAAATAATACTATCCTTTTCAAATCCAAGATCATTTAATTTAGCATATAGATTTTCATTTTCAGATGTGAGATCAAGAAGTTTAGCATGTAACTCATCATTTGCTTTATTAGATTTCTTTAATTTCTTCTTGCACTCAATATACTTATCATGTGTCTATCTTCTTTAGATAAATCAAAAAGGCTTACCTCTTCTTCTTCTTCACTTATTGTAGCAATAAGGCATTCTTTGTGCACATCTTCCTTCTTCCTCTAAGGACAACTAGGTGTTGTGTGTCTTGTTCCTAAGCACCAATTACAGATTGTTGAAGATTGGTCCAAGCTTTGCCTTTGCTTGTGGTTGTAGACACCATCACCCTCCATTCTTCAAGACTCAATTAGATTTCCTTGAAGCCTGCTCTGATACCAAATGAAAAATCACTAGAGGAGGGGTGAATAGGGTTTTATAATTATTTTAACAATAATTCAACTCAAACAATCACAATTGAGAAAAGGAGAAAGAGGCAAGGTGTTTAGAGTGGTTCCACCCTTAGCAAAAACTAAGGGAGTCAGTCCACTACCCAATTGTTTCCAATTGGGATTTTGAAAGTATTTAAATTTTATTACCTCTCAAGGATGTTACATAATATTACAAATACTTTCACCACCCTTTGGACAGCCTTCACCGAGAAGTAGTCCCACCAACCTCGAAGCATTCTTCCTAAAGTAACCTCAAGCTCCCCCTTGAAGTAGCCTTCCTCTTGAAGTAGCTTCCCATTGAGACAGCCTTCTTGAAGTAGTCCAAAGTCCTCCTTCTCCACCGAGAAGACCCTTCTCCACCTGAGAAGATAAACCCTCTCCAATCCGCTGCCTCCAACCTAGGAGTAGCAAGGAGAGTACAAAACTAATAAGAAGGAACAAGAAAGGAAAATGGAAATTACAATTACCGTTGTAGCATAAGGCTTGATTTCCTATATCATGTGTTTTGATCTCCTAACCAATGTGTATGAAAGTGTAAGTGCAGTGGGTAGGAGATGTGTAACATCCCTGACCTGGGTTATGTTTTAACCCTAGGTGTTTTGCTTAATAAAGTTGATTAGATGCTTGCTTTTATTTCTTGAAAAGTAATTAAGGCTTTTGAGGAACTTATATTTCAATTTCATTCCTTTTTTAATAATGTTGAAACATTGTTTTGTTACTTTTGGACTAAAGTGCAAATTACCCAAGTTGAGGGGTTTAATTGCAAATTGCACATGATAAAATGTTCATCTGATGTTGACAAATCATAAGAATGAATATGATGTAGTGGTATTGTTTCCACAAGCTTGGGCACCAAGATAAAGCTTGCAGAGCAATCCTTGTGCATTAAAACCTAGTTTTGGTGTAATGGGCAATTTACCCAAAACCTAGGGTTCAATATGCAAAATATCATCTCTAGAGGGTCCCTCATGTTTCTTGGAATCATTTAGAGCAAAGAAAATGAGAGGGGCGTCTCATTTGAATTATCTTGAAGGAGAGAGAATCGTGATATTAAAATAATCAAGATTTAAGCATAAATGGAACTTTAATTTAATTTAATGCAAAAAGAAATAAATTAATTGAGGAGACCTTCAACCAAAAGGTGAGGGATGTATTTGCAAAATGTTGGACGAGCTTGTGCCTTGCAAAATCACAAAAAGATCTTGGTTGAGTGGAAAACCCACTCACAGTATCATAATAAAAAGTATTATCCACTAAAAGTTGGATATTAGTATAAAATTCATTAAGGTGCTTAATTCCTTTTCCATTAATTCTTGGATAATGAAGAGGTTTTACTAGGGGATGAATTTGTCTTCGTGTCCAAGAAATTGAGGGGTAAGTGGTGGAAATAATTTCGGAATTTAAAGAAAACAATTTCTTTTTCTCTTTCCTTGAAATCCCTTATACATATCCTTTTTCCAACCACTTAAGGATCTTTTCCTTGGATTTCTTTTCTCACTTTGCCTTGGCCGACCACGAGGGATCTCAGGAGCAGTAGGAGGATGAACATAACCTGTTGGTAAGCTTTTGATCATCTTCCACCCTAGATTCATGGTAAAAACCCAAAATCAATGCTTAATTCTTGGTTTTCTTCACTCGATTTCCAATCCTAGGTAACTTGTTCATCCAAAAACTCAAGAACGGACCTTGGACAGTTTCTGGAACTTCATCCACCATTATAGCTGTGGATCTTGGATCTTGGAATCATATTTTGAGGTGGGTTTTATAACTCAAACCCTTAAGCATTGATACTGCAATCCATTCTTCAATAATTTTTGATTATTTTCTTCTTTTTGGTACTCTTTTGATTCATTGCTGAATTTCCATGAAAAATGGATGATGTTCTTGGATGCACGAAGGAAGATGATGATTAAATCACCTTGGACACGTTTCCCAATAAAATCACTAGGCCAAACGGTTTCAAGAAGTTGCTCAAACGGTTTCCCAAACCATTTGGGAGCAAACGGTTTCAAACTGTATAAGGGCAAACAGTTTCACCAAACCGAATGAGAGCAAACAGTTTCAAACCGTTTGCAGGTGTTAACCAGGGTTGCCCATTTGGAGATTTTTTTTATAATGTTGATGGTTAATGACCCACTAATTATATTTTATTAGTTCCAATTGGTTCATAAGTTGAAGGTCCATCAATCACCAAACCCTAATCGGGTTAAGTGTTGATTTCATAAGTGATTGAGTTAGAAACTTGGGTTGATTGACCCAAATGGTTTCAAAACCATTTGGGGATCACCCAAACGGTCTCAAGACCGTTTGTTGGTCACTCAAGACCGTTTGGAGGTCTAGGGTTAGGTATGGTTGAGCAATTGAAGATCCAAAGATACTAAGTTGAAGTGCAATCAATTGTTGATTTGATGATCAATTGAATGATCCAAACCCTAATTGAATGACATGGTTTATGATGATGTGATGGGAAAACAGTATCAAGACTGTTTGGAGGTCATCCAAACGACCTCAAGACCATTTGAGGTCAGGTCATGTCTAATTTGGATGGTGATTCAATGATTTCAAAGTAATTAGTTCTACAATGATCAACATTGAAGGTTCATAGATTTCAATCCCTAATCCAATTGATTCAAAACCCTACTTGATGATTAATTGAGGGTTAAATCAGTTGAAGGATGACCTATTAAACTCAATTGAAGTATGGTGATAGGCCCAATTGATGAATGATTATATGAATTCAATTGTTGAGGGAATCAACATTGAGAACCCTAAATCGGTTTGAGTGGTTGAGACCATCTTTGGTCCATTCGGTTTTGAGGAGGTTTGGACCAAATGGTCTCAAGACCGTTTGAGTCCAAACAGTCTCAAGACCATTTGGGACCTAACGATCCCAAACCGGTTGAGTCTCATATGGTTTCAAAATTTCACTTTAGCAAATGGTTTCAAAATTTCACTTTGGCAAACGGTTTCAACCTCAACTTTACTAAACAGTTTCAAGTATGCAACCAAGACCCTTTGGAGGTTTATTGAGCAAGACCGTTTGAGGTCTGATTTGGTCAAGACCGTTTGGGGTCTAAGTGACCAAGACCGTTTGGTGGATAACTAACCAGAACCGCATGGATACTTAAAGCGGTTAAAGGACAAATTGACTAATTGAATAATGCATGATGTAATCAAGGATGGTTATAGTAATTGTATCTTAATGAGATAGGGTGATTAGTACCCTTTGATTGATTAATCCTTAATGATTAAGGAAACAATAACATAATACATTGAGTCAACCTTTATTCAAGTAAAAATGACATGATCTAATCAGGTCCAAAGTAAGGGTCATCTTTAAAGGATGAAAGAGAGAGGACTTCCTACATGAATGATAATTATGTAATGGTTAAGTCCTAACACTTTCAACATGAATGAATGTGTAGTTAGGGTACAGTTCCTGGTAGGGAGATCATGAAATCCTAATTAATAAGGTTAATGAATCTTAACCCTAATAGAAGGCAATGATAAGTGAAACCCTAATCCATGATGATGGAATGATCCTAATCTAGGTAAAACACATGAAAAACCTTAATTTAGGGTATTTTGATGATCAACCCTATGCAATGTGAATAGTAAACCCTAATTTTGGGTTATTGAGCATAAACCCTAATCAAGGGAGATGCAATGTGAATAGTAAACCCTAATCTAGGGTGATGTGATGTGATATGAAATGTAAACCATAATCTAGGGTGATGCAATGTGAATAGTAAACCCTAATTCAAATTAAGTGAAGGCATATATGAAACCCTAACTCTAGGTTATACTATATAGCATGAAGCTCTATGATTGGACAATGAGATGATAAGTCATTGGTCCTAAATGAGCTAAGGGGGTGATTAACCCTAATTGAAATGAAAAGGGAAATCCTAACCCTGGCAAGGGCATAGTGGAGTAATCCTTGACTAGTAATGACACAATTGTTTTGCATTGTGCTGATATGAAATTGAGGTAACTGTTATCATCTGTACTAATCATGTAGGTTTTATGAGATAATGAACATAGCCAGGTATGAGATATGATGTTTTATTTATTGATAGTACTTATTGAGCCTTGTAAACAATGATGTGCTATGTTACCTAGTGAAAGGTAACAAAAGAAGATTAAAAGGCTTTATGAGCCATGAATGAAATACCTGCATTGCATTTATCCTGTTTACATTGTCAGATGACTTGATGGCATTAATTTACCTGTTAAAGTGGTAACAAGTATTTTGATGATCTAAGGGTTTGAACACCCATATTCTTGAATCATGAAGATAAGATGATAAGGTATTGAGGTCCCAATGCTAATAAAGATGTGAAATGAACTTGATGGGAATAGTAATCATTCTATATAATAAGTTGTTATAATGGATTATGTTTGAAAACATGTCTGATGCTTAAAGATTATTGTAATATACTTAACTAATCAAGTGAAATGATATCATGTAGAGCCCTGACCATAGATCCATCATCGTCAGTAGTTTGGTGATAGTGAAACAGGTTTTCCTAAGGGAACTCTTGGAGGGCATACTTTTGAGTATGTGGGGGTTATGGGCGCGAATATCCTTACGCCCTAATGGAGGAATTGATGTGAGATAAACATTGAATCTCTCAATCCTTCATTATATGTATATGTCGGGATAGATGTATCACTAATCTCCCGATGATGATGTTAATGCCAAATCGATGTGAGATAAACATGAAATCTCTCGATTGCGAAGAGAGTACAGCATGCCACTGTAACTCTAATAGCAAAGTTGCCAGTATACCCTGGAAAGCTATTTGGCAGAGACACGAGATGTCCTGCAAGTTATTTCCTCACACTGACCGAGGAGGATGAGGTCATAGAAATCCGTTTCTTCTATTGACCTATGTATGGTACCGATTTTGATTTCACAATGTCGGTTGGAGCATGAGCGGTATACCTCATCTCCTCAGGGCATAAGTATGTTTGTAAAATGTAACCAGTCGTGTAGCATATTTGCTTAGGTTTGAGCCATGAGAATCAATGGTTGATGATACATTGTATATTATGTCCTAGTTGGATAAATGCTATACATGTTCTTCATATTCCTTAATGAATAAATGACTTGCTGCATAATCAAGTTATAACTGGAATGAACTGTATAGAGAATACTGCTCTACATAGTTTAATCAATGATTTACATGTTGTTGATTAATTATACTTCTACTGCTTAGTGTTATTCTATTAACTGCAATAACAATGTTTCTGGCGGAGAGTTATATCTCTCGCTGGGACAATTTTCAATTGTCTCACCCCCGTGGGATTCAACTTTTTAGGTAGACGCCGAGGAAGAAGAAACACTACAGTAGGTGAGCAGCAACAGTAGCAACAGCAAGGACAGCAGTGATTCCTTAGGTGGAAACACTGGTTGACATGTGTTGTATATAGAAAGTCCTATGTGTCGTCTCTGTACTCTCAGGTCCTAGGAATCAGTAGATAGTTTGATATCGATTTGAGAATTTTGGCTTGATGCCTCGAGATTTTTGTACACTGCTTATGTATAGTTTAACAAGGTAGTTAATATTTGTGACTCTCGAGATGATGTAATACAGAGATGTGATGATGAACCAGATTGTACATAACTTACTTTTGTTCTCTATGAAAGAGTTTTTCAGTTTATGGATCTCTTTGTAAAAAGTTTTAATTTTTAGTGGTTTTCGGTAATTCCGCTGCTAATAATACGCATCCGCATTAGTTAATCTTGTTTTCCTGAGTTGGATGCCACAATTTAGTGGTATCAGAGCTCTAGGTTCGTTGATTCTACAGAGACATAGGACTAAGGATGTTGAGTCTGTTCTAGTGTTTTCCAGTCTATCTGATAGTGTCTTCTGCTCATATAGGAGGAGATGAAGTACTAAAGATGTCTGGATCACATGATGAACATGTTGCTGAAAGTAGTGTTGCTGCACCCGAAGGAGGTGCAAGAGACCAAGGAAGGGAGGAGCCTGTACCTGAACCACCCCAGTTCAATCAAGCTGACATGGGGAATCCATCCTTCCAAGCCATGTTTGGGCAGTTTATGGCTGCCATGACTCACATGACAGATAGGATGCCAATACCTGCACCCAGGGCACTTACCCACCATGAAGGACAGGGAACCGGCAAGACGTTTGAATGACTTTGTCGGGTTGGAGCCACAGAATGTGGGGACAGCTGACCCAGCAAATGTTGATATGTGGCTGACTGAACTAGAGAAGGCCTTTAGAATCCTTAACATCCCAAAAGCTGAGAAGGTTAGACATGCTGTGTATCTTCTTAAGGGGAGTGTTGGTCACTGGTGGACCATAGAGGAGGGAAAAAGGCCAGGTGTGGAGATCGAATGGGAAGTATTCCGACGGGAATTCGTCAATAGATACTTTCCTATGACGTTCCTAGATGAGAAGATCTCTCAGTTTGAGAGGTTAAGACAAGGACCAATGAACATTAGTGAGTACAGGGCTAAGTTCATGGAGCTTTTGCGGTTATGTCCACATATGGCAACTACAGATGAAGAAAGGATTTGATGTTTTGAGAAGGGATTAAACGCTGAGTTGACCACCCCTGTGTCTGTTCTGGAGAATAGGGAAAGATTTGCCACTTTTGTGGAGTCTATCAAAAGGATAGAGATGTAACGACCGACAATCAAATCGTTACTAATTAAGCGGAATTAAACATAAAATGTAACATCCCTGACCTGGGTTATGAACTAACCCTAGGTGTTTTGCCTAAATATGTAATTAAATCCTTGTGATTAACTTTGGACATGTAATTAAGTTCCTCAGAAACATATATTTCAATTGTTCTCCTTTATATATATAAAGTTGTAGCATTGTTTTGTAATACAGGGATCTATGTGCAAATTACCTAGTTAAGGGATTAACTTGCAAATTGCACATGTTGAGATGTTCCTCTGATGTTGAGACATCATGAGGATGTTTATGATGAAGTTTGAGGGATTTCCCACGCTTGAGCACCAAGGTGCAGCTGTGGAAGCAACCCCTGTACTTGAAAACCCTAAATTGGTGTAAAGTGCAATTTACCCAATTTGAGGGGTGAAACTTGTAAAATACATCATCTAAAATATCTTTTATAACTTTTGTCATCATTTAGAGTAGAAATGATGAAGAGGTCACTTCATTTGAATAATCATATAATAAAGAACACCTTTGTGATTGAATAATCAAGGTGTATGTATAATAGCCCTTTTATGTGTATGCTTTAGTGATGGGTTGATCCTCTTTGCCTTCAATTCTTGACCTTAGAAGGAGTTTGTCCTTAGAAATAAGGGGTAGGGACGAACAAAGAAGAAAGGAAGGACTTAAATGAGAAATGGGATAAAGTAGAAGCTTTATGGAGAAATTTCACCCAAAAAATATATATATCACTTCCTTTGCAAGCAAAGGAACGTTTCTTTCATTCCCTCACTTATCCCCCTTGCTCAAACTGACTAAGGCAGAGCTCTGGAGCATAGGAGAATGACCAGGGAGTTCAAGGTAAGTTTGGATCATCCCTTTTGCTTGAATTCATGGAGGAAACTCGTTTTCAAGGTTGAATTCATGGCTAGCTCACCTAGCTTTATCTTTCTAGCCATTCCTTTCCAACTTTTCCTTGGAGAATTCACCTTGGCCGACCTGTGGAGCTCAAAGACGCCATTAAAGACCTGAAGCTTGGAAGCTTGGAGCTCAAGGAACAACCTTTAGGCGGGTTTTATAACTCTAAACCTTATGCTTTGATTATACATCTTTTTCTATGCATATAGTTGCTTGTTCTTCTTCTTTCCTATCTTCCCTTGCATCCTTGCAAGTAAAATCGTGAAGAACTGCTTCTGTTCTTGAGGTAGAAGATAAGGGCGTTATTTCCTATGCTTATCCATGGATTTCCACTTTACTAAACGGTCCTAACCAATTGCCCATGCGGTTTGCACAACCGTTTGGTGGGCAAACGGTTTCAGGGTCACATAAAGGCAAACGGTCTCCAAGACCATTTGGTCCAGTTGACCAAGTGACGACCGTATGGGAATCTTGTTCCTAATTATGTAGGCTGATCACCCAAAAAAATTGAGGGGTTAACTCTAAAGGAATCGTGAGATATAAGCAAATCAATTAGCAAATCCAATTGAATTAAGTTCTGATTTTCAATTTGTTTAATTTTCCCTTTTTGGGCAAACGGTCTCAAGACCGTTTAAGATGGTTGACCAAGCGTTGACCGTTTGGGATTACTGTTCATAATAATGTTGATTAACGATTCACCAAATTTGATGGCTTAATTCCAAATTAGTCATGAGTTGAAGGCTAATCAATAGGGCTAACCCTAATTGAAATCAGTGCTGAAATTCCAATGAGTTAATTAGTGATTTTGGGTTGGTTAGCCCAAACGGTCTCAAGACCGTTTCGGGATCACCCAAGACCGTTTAGAGGTCTGGGGTCAAGTATAGTTGACCAATTAAAGGTCCAAAGGTACCAAATCATATTGCAATTAAGTATTGATGTGATGATCAACTCAATAGATCAAACCTTGATGAATTTTCACTAGAGTCCAAAGATTGGATGGGAAAACGGTCTCAAGACCGTTTGGAACTCATCCAAATGATCTCAAGACCGTTTGGTGTCAACCCAAGACCGTTTGGAGGTCTAGGGTTAAGGTAATTTGATCAATTGAAAGCCCAATTACAATGGGTTATTGAAATAATTAAATTGCTGATTTGTGACTTAATTAAGTTTCAACCCCTATCAAATCAACTTAGATTTTGATAAATTCTTGGGCAAACGGTCTCAAGACCGTTTGGAGGTCATCCAAACGATCTCAAGACCGTTTGGGCCAAGTTTGGGCCCAATTGGAGGTCAATTGATAGGTTCAACCTTGAATTGATTCACATTGTTGAATATTGATGACCATCCGATTTGAAACTCTAATTGAGATGGACTTAACCCTAATTGGCTTTCAATTGAGGGTTATTTGGTGTCCAATTGCTTGAGGCTCATCCTTTTTGACTCAATTTATAAGTGGTTAACATGGCTTTGGCCAATTGAGGGCTTCAACATACTTAATCATAAACATTTGTAACTTTTGAGCCCATTTGGACCAAACGGTCTCAAGACCGTTTGAGGCCAAACAGTCTCAAGACCGTTTGGGCTCAAACGATCTCAAGGTCGTTTGGACCAATCGATCTCAAGACAAGTTGATCAAACGGTTTCAAACCGCATAAGCTCAAACGGTTTGGAAAGTCAACCTTTCCAAACGGTCAACGCACCCAAACAGTTTGGGCAAATGACCTTGAGGTCATGCGGTCTTGGAGTCAAACATAGCAAACGGTCAACGCACCCAAACGGTTTCAAACCGTTTGGTAGTTGAAGGTTGAAACCGTTTGGAGGTTTTCAAGGTTATTTATATATAATCACTTGAAGTTGTAATTGGTTCAATGGTGATCTAATCTAAACCCTAATGGTAGCTTAGAACATTAAGGGACTAAGTGATTAATGAATTGACCCATGATGGTGATCATGAGGTAAATTACCAAAATACCCTTGAGGGGTTTAATTGAGTAATACCCTTTTTCTAATAAAACCCTAATCACATGTTAATGATGTTTTGGCTTATGCTAGTCAATGAGGACTTAACCCAACCTGATCTAGAGTGGTGTTATCACCATCTACTAGTAAGAGGAGAGAGAAAGTATCATAAGAGAGAGAAAGTATCATAAGAGAGAGAAAGTACCCTTTTATAGTGGAAACTTAAGTAAAGTACCTTCAATACACATGAATGTGCATGATTAGGGTATGATCCACCTATGTGAGATCATGGAAACCCTAATTATGATGTTTAGTGAATCTTAATCTATTCTAGGAGCTTTAATGATGATGTTTCTCATACATGATGATGTTATGAGTTCAATTCGCCATGAGGTGAATAGTAAACCCTAATTCTAGGGTGAGGACATGTATTGTGAATAGTAAACCCGGATTGATGATTATTGGGGAACTTGACTCTTCTAAGAGTTTGAAAGTATAATTTCTAGAATGAATTGTTTACTGTTATCAGTTGAATTAACCATGCAGGTTGTCATGAGATGATGATCATATCCAGGTATGGATTATGAAACTATATTCATTGAAAGCATGCTTTAGCTTTATGAATAGTGATTTATCCTGATGCATTGTCAATGGCAACTTATGGATTAAAATGGGTTGTGAGAGCCATAATTACCATCAAGGTCATGCTTTAGAGATGACTTGTGATAAATGTATTGAGATATGATGATTGATGAGAGTTAGGCTTGTTACATTTAGTATTCTCATTTCATAGCTGTTATGCTAATGTTATTGTTTGAAGAACAATGTATGATGATACTGAATGTACCTAACTAATCAAGTGTAATGTAGAGCCCTGATCATAGATCCATCATTGTCAGAGATCAAATGATGGTGAAACAGGTTTTCCTAAGGGAACTCCTGGATCACATACTTTTGAGTATGTGGGGTATATGGATGTATAGAACCTTACATCCTAGTGTAGGTGTTTGATGTAGATGTGTAATCCATCAATCCTTCACTACAATCCTATACCGTATCAGTGGATGGTAAACATAAAACCTCCTCATGACAAAGAAAGCACAGATATCTGTATCAGTGGAAGATAAACATGAAATCTCCTGATGACGAAGAGAGTACAGAACGCCACTGTAACTCTAAAATAGTGAAGGACCAGATTACCCTGGTAAGCTATTATAGTAGAGGCACGAGATGTCCTACAAGTAATCCTCTTACTGACTGAGGAAGGTGAAGGTCATGAGAATCCGGCTCTTTCGATGACCTAGTATGATACCAAGGCACTTAGCAGTGATTGGTTGGAGGATGAGTGGTAAACCTCATCTCCACAGGGCATAAAAATAATGTTTGAAAAACATAATCCACAGCATAGCATACCTATTAGAGATAACTACGAGTTGATTGATTGATGTTACATTGTATAGTGCAAATGTCTTCATGTTTCATAACTGTTGAACTCATGCTTACTATTAAATCTGATGTTGAATACTTTGAAGCTTTTACTGCTTAAGTTATTCTTTGAGGTACTATAATAAAGCTTCTGGCGGAGAGTTATAACTCTCGCTGGGACAATTATGTAAAATTGTCTCACCCCGTAGACTTCAACTTTTTAGGTGGACGTCGAAGACGGAGGAACAGGTCTACAGGTGACCAATCCCAGCAGCAGCAGCACCAGGAGTAGCAGTAAAATCTCAGGTGGAGATTTAGCCTGCCATGTGGTGTAGTTAGAGTCAGTCCTATGTGTCCTCTGTACTCTCAGGTCCTGGAGTCTTTTGGTCTGAGATTTTGGTTATGAGCTCTTGAGATTTTGTATCATGTTGTATATAATTACTCAAGAAGTAATTATCTGAGATGTAAACAGTTTATCTCCTTTTATGAAGGAAGTTTTATGGTTTCAATGCTTTATCTCAAAAAGTTTTAATTTCCGCTGATTTTTGGTATTCCGCTGCTAATCGAATCGCTTTCGCTAAGTTTAAATCGTGTTTATAATGTGGTTTGGAGATCAGAGCCCACATAAACAGCAGATTAACAAAAAATCACTAAAAATTAAAACCATTTTTCAAAGAGATCCATTCCAAGGAAAACTCTTACTGAAAGGTCCAAAACCTTATATACATCATTATTCACATTGTACATATCTAGTACATCTCATCTTGAGAATAACATATAACAGTTGCTTTACCAAACTATACATGAGCAACATAAAACCTCGAGGCGTGTAAGCCAAAATCTCTTATTGATCATAAAACCAGTACGAACCAACTCCAAGGACCTGAGAGTACAGAGACGACACATAGGACTCATATCTACAAGACATGACAGACAGTACACTCAACCTGAGTTGTCACTGCTGCCTCAGCTGTTGTTCTTCCTCTACAGAAAGGTCTTCACCTCCTCGTGCACGTCCACCTAAAAATTTGGGTCCCACGGGGGTGAGACAATTGTAATTATCCCAGCGAGAGATATAACTCTCCGCCGACCATATTATTATCACAGATTAAGCATTTATAAACTGAGCAGAGGTTCTTTTTATATTAGCAAGCAGTATAATTCACTGTATGAACAAAATGAAGTAATCTCCTTTCTTAAGGAGAAAATTGCATCTACCCATGGTAGAGTTATAATTCATCTATCTGCTTTGCAAGGAATGTAAAGAAACATAAATAACATCTATCAACTAGAATGTATAAATGTATTGTGCATCAAGCAATGTTTCTCGTATTCGATCCTTAAGCTGATATACTACACGGCTGAACATATTTTACAAATCACACTTATGCCCTGAGGAGATGGATCATACCCCGACCATCTCCAATCGACCACAAACTTCTCACAAGTCGGTACCATACAAGGTCAATGGTAGAGCCGGTTTCCGTGACCTCAGACCATCTCGGTCAGTACGAGACCACATGCAGGACATCTCATGTCACTGCTAACAAGCTGTGCCAGGGTACGTAGGCATCCTCACTTAGAGCTACAGCATCAACTGCACTCTCTTAGGGGAAACATCTACACACAACCGTCCCCAGTCTGAGTCATGGCGACACAAGCACCATACTCTGAGCCACGGGCCAGTTCACCGTGCTCAACACAGAGTCTACGACCGAAGTTGCACTCGAGCCAGGATAGGGCATATAGCTAAATCCCCATTCATTTTGGGATCGTAAGGGGATCGGCTCACACAGTACCGTCCCTACTTATGCCCTCACATACTCAAAAGTATGCACTCCGGGTTATGCCGCAGAGCAACCCGTTTCACCATCAACAAGTTCTGACACTAATGGATCTATGGTCAGGGCAATGTTTTATAGTTTCTAGTGATATATTATGTGCATTACATCATCCTTTTAGAATCAAACAAGTTATCTTTATCAAACACAACAAATGCTACAAAGAAAGGTGTAATACATCTATCACGTACTTGTCCAATTCTTGTAAACACATGATACTTGGGATCTCAGTCCCTAATCACATTCTTGGGAATTCTCATCCCTTCACATCATCATTATCATGATTACTGGATCTAGGTATTCAAACCCTTAGATCATCACTGAACACTGTTACCACTTATCAGGTAACTATTACCTCTGGGTCCTCAGACTAAGGTATACATGATACTTGTTATACAAGCATCTCACATGTCTCACAAGGCCCATTAAGTATCTTGTCACCTCTCACTAGGCAACAATTTATTCACATGGCTCATAAGGCCATTGCACATATTGTCACCTCTCACTAGGCAACAACTTATTCTCATGGATCACAAGGCCATTACACATCTTGTCACCTCTCACTAGGCAACAACTTATTCACATGGCTCACAAGGCCATTACACATCTTGTCACCTCTCACTAGGCAACAACTTATTCACATGGCTCGCAAGGCCATTACACATCTTATCACCTCTCACTAGGCAACAACTTATTCACATGGCTCGCAAGGCCATTAGTCATTATACTTTGTATACAAGTATTTAACATACCTTACAAGGCTTATGCAATAAGAGAATTACAGCCTTCCCATCATTGGGGTTAGGGTTTCCCCTTTATAACCGATTAGGGTTTCATGTTCATTTTATTGATCCAAACCCTAATTCATTGCTCCACACATCTAGGAGCATATATTGATATCATAAGTATTCAATCATACTTATTTATTCTCATCCTTTATCATTATATGATCATCAACACAAGGCATGATTTTCTCTCTCATCTTTACCAGGGAATGATTACATCATACTTTATTAACTTGGCTTAACCCTTTCTCAAGGTATGTTAGCCTATACTTATCAAAGTGCATTAAACTTATTACATCTCAATGTAACAATTGACATAACACACTTCATGTGTTACTCATCCAAGTATATTGGATTTAAGGTGCATCAAGGTACATCAACCTTGAAGTGCTGGATGTGATATCTATCATGTCTTGATGTATCACTTCCCTCATCACTTTTAACATACTTAAGTTCATAAACTTATCTTGTATTAGGGTATGTCCCATCCTAATACTTTATGCACTAGCTCATCACATTTATCATGTAATGTATTGGTCATAAGTCACACAATTGAATTATTCAACCATCATTAATGATATGAACTCATCTCGGGTTAAGGCATTATTGATATAGGATTAACCATTATCAACCACTCTAGGTGTTTCACCTATCAAGGTATTATCCACACCATTAGTTGGTGTTACACTCATCACTCCTAAGAGTGTCTTTCCCTTACCTTTACAAGGTGTATATGGTTAAATCATGTGCATATATTCACCATATCGGGTTGTAGGTGTATAGACACTCACCATATCGGGCTAGGATTTGCACTTGTCTCCATATCGGGCATGAGGTACCTTCTTGACCTCATATCGGGCACAAGATATATGTATGTGTCGCCCATGATACTTATGAGGTATCAACCCATCACCATGTCGGGCTAGAAGTACATTCAATCACCCTATCAGGCTAGTCACCATCTAGGGTTAGCCATGATGGGTTAGGGTTACCATATTGTTTAGGGTTGTGTATCGTGCAACCCTGTCATGCAACCATGTCATACAAGGTCATGTAGGCCTCATGATACTAAGTATAAATGATGTATCATATGATCATATCATGCAATAACACTTGTTACTCTTCACTTATATCGGGTTACCCAATTTAGGGTTTCTTGTCAACTTACAAGTATACAATTGACCTTGTATCGTGCATGGAGTCTATAATAGACTTCCTATCGTGCAAGAAGTGTATACTACACCCCCATATTGTTCAATAAGGTTTAAAAACCTATTCATATCATTTTAGTGAAATAGGTGCATCATCATATCGGGTTAGAGGTGCTTGGTTATGTGCATGCATCCGATATCACTTTTATAAGGTGATATCACAATCTTCAAGCTCTAGACCTTTATTCTAACTATTATAGTTCAAGTAAACAGGTCTAAGAAACTACTAGAACTCATAATTTCATCAACTATTTCAGGAAAGTTTGGAATTAAAAGTAGATCATTAAATACAACAATTTAGGTGATGAATAATAACATGATTGAGTTCAAGTTATATAACCCGCCTTAAGAACCACTTCAAAGCTTCAAGGTCCAAAGCTCCATGTTCCTAAAGTTGAAGATGACTTTATCAAAGGTCCAAGGCTCGTTCACAACTCCTTCATATACAAGGAATCACCATGGATAAGCAATTGGTGAAGAAGAAAAGAAAGGTAGATCATAACCCTAATTCCATGCTTCAATTCAAGCTTGAACACAACTATATCTTACCTTAGGGTTAAGTTTTGAGTTTCTTAGCTCCTTGCCCGACACCCTACCACTCTTGGGCGATATGGACTTCCTCTTAGCCGACACAACTTTTCTTGTGGCTGATACCCCCTCACTTGTGGCCAAAATCACTTCAATTGGCTGATATCGACTTGCTATGGGCAATATCAACATGGTATGGTCGATATACTTGCTATGGACGATATACAAGGCCTATGCACGATACCCTTGTGCTCTTGCACTACATGCCACCCCTCTTGAACGATATGATACTCACGTGCATGATATGGCACTCACTTGGAGTCAAAATACTTCACTCTATGGCCGATATTACCCTATATAGCCGATATCACCTACTTGGGCGATATGGTCTTGCCATGGGCGATACCCCAAGGCCCATGCACGATACCACAGCATCCCTTCACGATATGGGAGCTCTAGTCACGATACCTTAGGGTAGGAGGGTGGTAAGGGTCGCACAATTGCACCAAGGGGTGAAACTAGGGGTATATATACTTGCTAATCATGAAGAAAGGCAAAAATGAGGTGTCAACATTTTGAGCTAGTAGGTGCCACGTGTCATGCATGGGTGACACGTGTCCATGCATGCATAAACATTTATATTAACATGCAAAAAGGTTGAGGATCATCTAAAGATGCAAATTCGTCCATTGCTTATCCATTTGGATAAGTCATCTAGGTTTAATCACTATTTTATGTCAAGCCGATACACTTTTTGTAAGGAAACTTGTTGGCCGTCATACCTCACATCCTTGAGATGCTTTGAACGATATGGACTTTTCCAAGAGTTCACAAAACTATATGGAACACCTCCTTGGGCTCCATGGCCGATAGTCACTCATATATAAGCTTTTCAACTTGATACAACTCAAGTTAAGCTTCCAAATTCAACCCTTTTTCTTGGTCATTTCATCACCAAGATTACCATCATTCATAATGGAATCAAACATGGTGTATCATTCATTCTATCTCCTCTAAATGATACATAGAGTAAATAGTAACACTCTAGAGGTGGTAATTTGCATATCAACCCCACAAATTTGGGTAAATTACAATTTGTACCAAAATTGGTGCACAAGGTACCAGCATTGTTCAACCAAGTTCAAACTTGGAATTTAGGCTTTCCACAAGACACCACCTTGCATCATTCTCTCAATAATGATACTACAACACATGAGGCATGTTCAACATGTGACATTTTGCATTATAGCCCCTCAATTTGGGTAAATTGCACTTTGGTCCAAAACAAAGGAAAATTGCTCAAACAACATTCAATCGGGACCAAACTTGAAACATGAGTGTGTCACATGATAAAAAAATACCTTAGAGGATTATATTAAAGTTCTAAGCAACTTTATTAGCCAAAACAAATAGGGTTACCTCATAACCCAGGTCAGGGATGTTACAAGAGAGGTCTGTGACGGAGAAGCGACAGACCAAGAACAAGAAGGTGTACCCCCAGTTTCAAGGATCCTCATCCAAAAGTTTCAAGAAACCAAGGTTTTCTGCACCAATGGCACCACCTAGATTCAATACCTAGATGCAGTGGACGTCAAATAGGGGTAGAGGAAGAATTTTACCAACAGAAGAAGCCCATAGCTCAGCATATGTGTCAGTCACAGGACCATCCAGACCACAACCAGGGATCAGAAGTTGTTTTATATGTGGAAAAATGGGGCATCTGATGAAGGACTGTAGAGCCAGAGAGGCAAGTTGTGACTCAAACTCAGAGACAGAGTCATCAAGGTTCCCAGAGGTGATAGTTTCCAGGTGGTGCTAGAGGACATGGACAAGGGTCCCAAGATGGATCATCAACGCCCAATAATCGAGCACTGAATCAACCACAGCCAACGGCGAGGTTTTATGCGATGAACCAGCCTGATCCAGTAGTCACCCCTCAGGTTGTGACAGGTCAGATGAAGTTGTTTTATTCTGATATGTCTACATACTGTGTCATATCTATTTTAATTGATCCGGGTGCTACGCATTCTTCCATCACTCGAAGAGTGATTCTTGACTGCAATATGACAATTGGTCATAGGGAAGAGAGTTTGAAGTTAGAAACTCCTTTGATGGGATCTGCTATGTTGCGGGAGGTGTGTTCTCCCTGCATTCTTTCCTTTTCTGAACATCGCATTCAATTGGATCTTATACCCCTTGAGATGCACGGGTTTGATATAATCCTTGGGATGGATACCCTAGAAAGGTACAAGGTTGTCTTGGACTATGAGTCCAAGCAAGCTGTGTTCACTAATGATAGTGACACATGGGTCTTTCAGGGAGACAGAAAGATCCTTCCAACCTGTCTTGTGTCAGCTATGGTAGCTGAGAAGCTGATGAGGCAAGGATGTTTTGCATTCTTGGCACATGTGGTAGATACCACCATGGAGAGTTCTAATCCTTCTGAAGTTCCTGTAGTCAGGGAATTTGAAGATGTATTCCCTGAAGAACTTCCAGGTGTTCCTCCGCCCTAAGAGATTGATTTTGGGATTAATCTAATCTCGGGCACGCAACCAATAGCACAAACACCGTATAGGATGGCGCCTGCTGAGATGGAAGAGCTTAAGAAATAGCTTTAGGAGTTGCTTGAGAAGGGCTTTATCTGACCGAGTACTTCACCATGGGGTGCTCTGGTCCTTTTTGTTAAAAAGAAAGATGGGTCTATGCAATTATGCATTGACTATAGACAGTTGAATAAAGTAACTATAAAGAATAAGTATCCTTTGCCAAGGATTGATGACTTGTTTGATCAGTTGTGAGGTGCAACTGTCTTTTCTAAAATAGATCTGAGGTCGAGATATCATCAACTGCGTATTAAGGGGGGTGACATACCTAAGTCTGCCTTTAGGACAAGGTATGGTCACTATGAGTTCACAGTTATGTCGTTTGGACTAACTAATGCACCAACTACATTCATGGAACTCATGAATAGAATCTTTCGACCTTTTCTTGATCAGTGTGTTGTCGTCTTCATAGATGACATCTTGATCTACAGTAGAGATGCTCAACAACATGAGCAGCATCTTCGTCAAGCTCTAACTTTGCTAAGAGAGCATAAGTTATATGCTAAGTTTAGCAAGTCTGAGTTCTGTCTACCGAAAGTTTCCTTTCTTGGACACGTAATATCTGCTTCAGGTATTCATGTTGACCCTAAAAAGGTAGAATCTGTCCTGCGATGGGAACATCCAAAGACACCGACGGAGATTCACAATTTCTTAGGGTTGGCAGGCTATTACAGGAGGTTCATTAAGAACTTCAGTTCTATAGCTTTACCCTTAACCACGTTGACCAGAAAAGATGTTCCTTTCGTCTGGAATGACAAGTGTCAACAGTCATTCCAGTTGTTGAAGGAAAGGTTGACAAGTGCACATGCGCTGGTGTTACCTGAACAAGGAAAAGGGTATATAGTTTTTTGTGATGCATCTAAGAATGGACTAGGATGTGTGTTGATGCAGGATAAGCAAGTGATTTCTTTTGCTTCCTGACAGCTTAAGAAACATGAGGAGAATTATCCAACACATGATCTAGAACTAGCTGATGTAGTCCATGCTTTGAAGATCTGGAGACATTATCTCTATGGAGAGACATTCCAGATTTTCACAGACCATAAGAACTTAAAGTATATGTTTTCTCATCATGAGTTAAACATGAGGCAACGCCGCTGGATGGAGTTAATCAAAGACTTTGATTATCATCCAGGAAAGGCCAATGTGGTTGCTGATGCTTTGAGTAGGAAATCAGCAACAACAGCCTTAGATAGAGCACAATTGAATTCTATGGTGTGCTCTACGAGGGATATGCTTATCTCCTTAAGGTAAGATAATGTACAACTTAAGGTATCGTTGTTATCTGGGTTGTTAGCTGAGATGCACATAAAACCAACTCTGAGACAGCAGATTAAGGAGGCACATCAAGCTGATGCTGCAGTTCAGCAGATTAGATCAGAGTATGGTAGTGAGAAACGAGTTGGTTTCCATGATTCAGATGATCAGGTAGCTTGTTATCATGGTAGGATGATAGTACCTGATGTTGATAATTTAAGGAAGTTAGTTCTTGAAGAAGCACATTCATCTACGTATGCTATGCATCCAGGAAGCACCAAGATGTATCATAACTTGAAAGATATGCATTGGTGGCCTGGTTTGAAGAAGGATGTTGCTGAGTTTGCTATGTGGTGTCCGATGTGTCAGCAAGTTAAAGCTGAACACCAGAAGCCCGCAGGAACAATGCAACCTTTGCCTATACCACAGTGGAAATGGGATCATGTGACCATGGATTTTGTGGTTGGTTTGCCTAGAATAGCCAAAGGTCATGATTCCATTTAGGTAATAGTTGATAGGTTGACAAAGACATCACATTTATTACCTGTCAAAACAACCTATTCTACTGAGAAGCTGGCACAATTATATGTAGATGAGATAGTGCGGCTGCATGGGGTCCCAGTTACCATTGTTTCTGACAAAGGTCCCCAGTTTACGAGTCATTTTTGGGAAAGACTTCATAAAGCCTTAGGTACACAGTTAAGGTTTAGTACAGCCTTTCATCCTCAGATAGATGGACAATCAGAAAGGACTATACAAACCTTGGAGGACTTGCTCAGGGCATGTGTCCTCCAGTTTACAAGAAGTTGGGATCTACATCTAAGCTTGATAGAGTTTGCCTACAATAATAGCTATCAACATAGTATAGACATGGCACCATATGAAGCTTTGTATGGTAGATGTTGTAGATCTCCCCTATGTTGGTATGAAACTTGTGAATATCAACGTTTGGGTCCTAATCTTGTATAGCAGACCACCGAGAAGATTAAGATAATACAACAACAGCTAAAGACTGCACAGGATAGACAGAAATCTTATGCTAATAAGTGTCGTAGACCTTTAGAATTCTAGGTTGGAGATAGAGTATACCTCAAGGTCTCACCCTAGAAAGGAGTTTTTAGATTTGGAAGGAAAGGAAAGTTAGCTCCTAGATTTATGGGGCCTTATCCAATCATTGAACGGATTGGAAAGGTAGCTTATAAGCTGGAGTTACCACCTGAGCTGCAAAAGTTACATCCAGTGTTCAAGATTTCCATGCTAAGGAAATGTCATCCTGACACGGAATTAGTTCTGCAGCCTATGGAAGTAGAATTAAATGATGATATATCTTATGTAGAAGGACCTGTGTTGATTCTTGACAGAAGGATCAAGAAGTTGAAAAAGAAAGATATAAGTCTTGTAAAAGTCCTCTAGAATCACCGTGGCGTTGAAGAAGCTACATGGGAACTAGAGGAAGAAATGAGGAGGAAATACCCTACTCTTTTCTCTTAATATCTTGTTAATGATTTCAGGGACGAAATCCTTATAAGGGGTGGATAATTTGTAACATCCCTGACCTGGGTTATGTTTTAACCCTACGTGTTTTGCTTAATAAAGTTGATTAGATGCTTGCTTTTATTTCTTGAAAAGTAATTAAGGCTTTTGAGGAACTTATATTTCAATTTCAGTCCTTTTTGAATAATGTTGAAACATTGTTTTGTTACTTCTAGACTAAAGTGCAAATTACCCAAGTTGAGGGGTTTAATTGCAAATTGCACATGATAAAATGTTCCTCTGATGTTGAGACATCATAAGAATGAATATGATTTAGTGGTATGGTTTCCACAAGCTTGGGCACCAAGATAAAGCTTGCAGAGCAATCCTTGTGCATTAAAACCTAGTTTTGGTGTAATGTGTAATTTACCCAAAACCTAGGGTTCAATATGCAAAATATCATCTCTAGAGAGTCCCTCATGTTTCTTGGCATCATGTAGAGCAAATAAAATTAGAGGGGTGCCTCATTTGAATTATCTTGAAGGAGAGAGAATCGTGATATTAAAATAATCAAGATTTAAGCATAAATGGAACTTTAATTTAATTTAATGCAAAAAGAAATAAATTAATTGAGGATCCCTTCAACCAAAAGTTGAGGGATGTATTTGCAAAATGTTGGACGAGATTGTGCCTTGCAAAAGAAAAAAAAGATCTTGGTTGAGTGGAAAACCCACTCACATTATCATAATAAAAAGTATTATCCACTAAAAGTTGGATATTAGTATAAAATTCATTAAGGTGCTTAATTCCTTTTCCATTAATTCTTGGATAATGAAGAGGTTTTACTAGGGGATGAAGTTGGCTTCGTGGCCAATAAATTGAGGGGGAAGTGGTGGAAATAATTTTGGAATTTAAAGAAAATAATTTATTTTTCTCTTTCCTTGAAATCCCTTATACATATCCTTTTTCCAACCACTTAAGGATCTTTTCCTTGGATTTCTTTTCTCACTTTGCCTTGGCCGACCACGAGGGAGATCAGGAGCAGGAGGAGGACGACCATAACCTGTTGGTAAGCTTTTGATCATCTTCCACCCTGGATTCATGGTGAAAACCCAAAATCAATGCTTAATTCTTGGTTTTCTTCACTCGATTTCCAATCCTAGCTAACTTGTTCATCCAAAAACTCAAGAACGGACCTTGGACAGTTGCTGGAACTTCATCCACCATTAGATCCGTGGATCTTGGAGCTTGGAATCATATTTTGAGGCGGGTTTTATAACTCAAACCCTTAAGCATTGACACT
Source organism: Alisma plantago-aquatica (assembly GCA_963693085.1). Classification (NCBI taxonomy): domain Eukaryota; kingdom Viridiplantae; phylum Streptophyta; class Magnoliopsida; order Alismatales; family Alismataceae; genus Alisma; species Alisma plantago-aquatica. The sequence continues at coordinate 904,686,299 of OY856412.1, forward strand.
GCAATCCATTCTTCAATAATTGTTGATTATTTTCTTCTTTTTGGTACTCTTTTGATTCATTGCTGAATTTCCATGAAAAATGGCTGCTGTTCTTGGATGCACGAAGGAAGATGATGATGACATCACCTTGTACACGTTTCCCAATAAAATCACTAGGCCAAACGGTTTCAAGAAGTTGCTCAAATGGTTTCCCAAACCGTTTGGGAGCAAACGGTTTCAACCCGTATAAGGGCAAACGGTTTCACCAAACCAAATGAGAGAAAACAGTAGGGTTGTAAATGGGTACGGGTAGACCCGTGGACCCGCAAATCCAGACCCTTAAAAAACCTATCACGGGTCTAATTTTTTATACCCGTATACCCTTGGACCCGTATACCCTTGGACCCGCATATAAGCGGGTCCAATAATGGGTATGCTTGGACCCAGACTCGTGTACCCACTATACATAAGTAACTACTAAAATAATATGTTATATATATCATACTTTACTAGTCTAATTAATATAATTATTGAGATTATATCCTACTCTAGGGTTGAGACTAGTCATATAACTAAGAATTAACTATTCTAGTTACAATAACGAACATCATAGGTAAACTTAAAATCAAAATGTCTACTAATCTACATTACTTTCTACATAAATTAGATGTTATGATCATGACTACAAATATGTAAAAAAATGCTCAATTAATTTTATTGTATAGAATATAGCATTGTCTAATATAACTATTACATGTTAATATACTATATGATCACAATATTTTATTGTGTTAAATATATATAACATAGTCATTTCTCTTACATAAACAATATGATGTTTTATAGAACCGCTTACCCACATACCCGCACCACATTCCCTCTATTATTGCGGGTACGGGTATGGTGCGGGTCTAGGTTTTGTATTATGCGGGTCTAGAACCGGAACCGGACCCGCTAAATTAGATAGGTATGGGTATGGGTATGGCCAGACCCGCACCGTACCTGCACTGTTTACACCCCTAGCAAATAGTTTCAAACCGTTTGGAGGTGTTGACCAGGGTTGACCATTTGGAGATTTGTTGATAATGTTGATGGTTAATGATCGACTAATTATATTTGATTAGTTCCAATTGGTTCATAAGTTGAAGGTCCATCAATCACCAAACCCTAATCGGGTTAAGTGCTGATTTCATAAGTGATTGAGTTAGAAACTTGGGTTGATTGACCCAAACGGTTTCAAAACCGTTTGGGGATCACCCAAATGGTCTCAAGACCGTTTGGTGGTCACTCAAGACCGTTTGGAGGTCTAGGGTTAGGTATGGTTGAGCAATTGAAGATCCAAAGATACTAAATTGAAGTGCAATCAATTGCAGATTTGATGATCAATCTAATTATCCAAACCCTAATTGAATGACATGGTTTATGATGATGTGATGGGAAAACGGTCTCAAGACCGTTTGGAGGTCATCCAAATGACCTCAAGACCGTTTGAGGTCAGGTCATGTCCAATTTGGATGGTGTCTAATGATTTCAAAGTAATTAGTTCTACAATGATCAACATTGAAGGTTCATCGATTTCAATCCCTAATCCAATTGATTCAAAACCCTACTTGATGATTAATTGAGGGTTAAATCAGTTGAAGGATGACCTATTAAACTCAATTGAAGTATGGTGATAGGCCCAATTGATGAATGATTATATGAATTCAATTGTTGAGGGAATCAACATTGAGAACCCTAAATCGATTTGAGTGGTTGAGACCATCTTTGGTCCATTCGATTTTGAGGAGGTTTGGACCAAACGGCCTCAAGACCGTTTGAGTCCAAACAGTCTCAAGACCGTTTGAGACCAAACGGTCTCAATATCGTTTGGGACCAAATGATCCCAAACCGGTTGAGTCTCATGCGGTTTCAAAATTTCACTTTAGCAAACGGTTTCAAAATTTCACTTTGGCAAACGGTTTCAACCTCAACTTTACTAAATGGTTTCAAGTATGCAACCAAGACCATTTGGAGGTTTATTGAGCAAGACCGTTTGAGGTCTGATTTGGTCAAGACCGTTTGGGGTCTAAGTGACCAAGACCATTTGGTGGATAACAAACCAAAACCGCATGGATACTTAAAGTGGTTAAAGGACAAATTGACTAATTGAATAATACATGATGTAATCAAGGATGGTTATAGTAATTGTATCTTAATGATATAGGGTGATTAGTACCCTTTGAATGATTAATCCTTAATGATTAAGGAAACAATAACATAATACATTGAGTCAACCTTTATTCAAGTAAAAATGACATGATCTAATCAGGTCCAAAGTAAGGGTCATCTTTAAAGGATGAAAGAGAGAGGAATTCCTACATGAATGATAATTATGTAATGGTTAAGTCCTAACACTTTCAACATGAATGAATGTGTAGTTAGGGTACAGTTCCTGATAGGGAGATCATGAAATCCTAATTAAGAAGGTTAATGAATCTTAACCCTAATAGAAGACAATGATAAGTGAAACCCTAATCCATGATGATGGAATGATCCTAATCTAGGGAAATGACATGAGAAACCCTAATTTAGGGTATTTTGATGATCAACCCTATGCAATGTGAATAGTAAACCCTAATTTTGGGTTATTGAGCATAAACCCTAATCAAGGGAGATGCAATGTGAATAGTAAACCCTAATCTAGGGTGATGTGATGTGATATGAAATGTAAACCCTAATCTAGGGTGATGCAATATGAATAGTAAACCCTAATTCCAATTAAGTGAAGGCATATATGAAACCCTAACTCTGGGTTATACTATATAGCATGAATCTCTATGATTGGACAATGAGATGATAAGTCATTGGTCCTAAATAAGCTAAGGGGATGATTAACTCTAATTGAAATGAAAAGGGAAATCCTAACCCTGGAAAGGGCATAGTGGAGTAACCCTTGAATAGTAATGACATAATTGTTTTGCATTGTGCTGATATGTAATTGAGGTAACTGTTATCATCTGTACTAATCATGTAGGTTTTATGAGATAATGAACATAGCCAGGTATGAGCTATGATGTTTTATTTATTAATAGTACTTATTGAGCCTTGTAAACAATGATGTGCTATGTTGCCTAGTGAAAGGTAACAAAAGAAGATTAAAAGGCTTTATGAGCCATGAATGAAATACCTGCATTGCATTTATCTTGTTTACATTGTCAGATGACTTGATGGCATTAAGTTACCTATTAAAGTGGTAACAAGTATTTTTATGATCTAAGGGTTTGAACACCCATATTCTTGAATCATGAAGATAAGATGATAAGGGATTGAGGTCCCAATGCTAATAAAGCTGTGAAATGAACTTGATGGGAATAGTAATCATTCTATATAATAAATTGTTATAATGGATTATGTTTGAAAACATGTCTGATGCTAAAAGATTATTGTAATATACTTAACTAATCAAGTGAAATGATATCATGTAGATCCCTGACCATAGATCCATCATCGTCAGTAGTTTGGTGATGGTGAAACAGGTTTTCCTAAGGGAACTCCTGGAGGGCATACTTTTGAGTATGTGGGGGTTATGGGTGCGAATATCCTTACGCCCTAATGGAGGAATTGATGTGAGATAAACATTAAATCTCTCAATCCGTTATTATATGTATATGTCATGATAGATGTATCACTAATCTCCTGATGATGATGTTAATGCCGAATTGATGTGAGATAAACATGAAATCTCTCGATTGCGAAGAGAGTACAACATGCCACTGTAACTCTAATAGCAAAGTTGCTAGTATACCCTAGAAAGCTATTTGGCAGAGACACGAGATGTCCTGCAAGTTATTTCCTCACACTGATCGAGGAGGATGAGGTCATAGAAATTCGACTCTTCTATTGACCTATGTGTGGTACTGATTTCGATTTTGCAATGGGCGGTTGGAGCATGAGCGGTATACCTCATCTCCTCAGGGCATAAGTATGTTTGTAAAGTGTAACCAGTCATGTAGCATATTTGCTTAGGTTTGAGCCACGAGAATCAATGGTTGATGATACATTATATATTATGTCCTAGTTGGATAAATGCTATACATGTTCTTCATATTCCTTAATGAATAAATGACTTGCTGCATAATCAAGTTATAACTGGAATGAACTATATAGAGAATATTGCTCTACATAGTTTAATCAATGATTTACCTGCTATTGATTAATTATACTTCTACTGCTTAGTGTTATTCTATTAACTGCATTAACAATGTTTCTGGTGGAGAGTTATATCTCTCGTTGGGACAATTTTCAATTGTCTCACCCCCGTGGGATTCAACTTTTTAGGTAGACGTCGAGGAAGAAGAAACACTACAGTAGGTGAGCAGCAGCAGCAACAACAGCAACAGCAAGGACAATAGTGATTCCTCAGGTGGAAACACTGGCTGACATGTGTTGTATATAGAAAGTCCTATGTGTCGTCTATGTACTCTCAGGTCCTAGGAATTAGTAGATAGTTTGATATCGATCTGAGAATTTTGGCTTGATGCCTCAAGATTTTTGTACACTGCTTATGTACAGTTTAACAAGGCAGTTAATATTTGTGACTCTCGAGATGATGTAATACAGAGATGTGATGATGAACCAGATTGTACATAACTTACTTTGGTTCTCTATGAAAGAGTTTTTCAGTTTATGGATCTCTTTGTAAAAAGTTTTAATTTTTAGTGATTTTCAGTAATTCCATTGCTAATAATACGCTTCCGCATTAGTTAATCTTGTTTTCCTGAGTTGGATGCCACAAGATGCTAGCCTATAGGACACGAAATTGGAGCAATGGAAATGAATAGAAAATGTTGGAGTTGCTCAATTGCTCACAAGAATGGATTGCCAATTGCAAGTATGTATGCTCAAGTATTGCACAAGTGTATTTTAGGTGTCCTAAGGCATGTCCTATTTATAGAAATGGCTTATGAATGCTTAAGGACGTTCTAGACACTTTCTAGGGGGTTCTTAGTGCTTAACTAGCCGTTAGGTATCCACTAATTGCTTTAGCAACGACTAGTTAATTACTTCTGAAAACTGCAGATAGAGTTCTTCTCGGTCGAAGAATTTGTCGACCGAGTGTCTCTCGGTCGAGGAGTTTGTTGACTGAGGGATGGTCTGGAGCAAGTGTGTATAACGTTTGATTCTAACTCCCGATCACCTTGTCTGCTGGGTCTAACGGCTATTTGGGTTAATTCTCAATCGAGAAGTTTGTCGACCGAGAGTGTCTCAGTCGAGAAGTTTGTTGACCGAGAATGACTCTATTTTAATGTTTTGAACTATGTACTAAGTGTGTGTATCAGTGTGCAGTTGTGACACTATTGTAGGGGATGACCTATCTAAGTGTTGTGTGTGGATAGGGAAGATCTAAACGCTTGATTTACATGATATCTAAGTACTTGTACATTATATACTTGTACAAGTTTTTACATTTGATTACAATCATGAAATTAAAGCATTTTGAAGCATGTAGATCTTCCAAAGGTTTGTCATCCGCCTTGTTCCTGCAACACTCAAGTAGCACGTTAGATCCACAAGAATGAAATGTTTGTCATCATCAAAACAAAGGAATTATAATAATGTCCAATTTATCCAACAAATTCTACAATAGAAGTTGAGTGCCTTGTTGTTTTGAAAACAACATAGGATATTGTATATATCAAGAAGTTCATGTAGATTAACTTATGGGAGGTTCGAACTGTTGATGACATAATAAAAATATTGTGAAAATAATGGATCTACTAGATAGGCAAGGAATTCCAGATAGCATACTATGACATTTCCATCTGATATGAGAGATTGTACAATGAGGAGATGTGAACACTTGCAAAGTATCTACTTGAAGCAAATGTTACTAACTCGTTACAAAAGCACTTATGCAGAAGAAACACGATGGACATGTTAAAGTTCACTTGGAATAAGATTTGTGGGAGATTGGCTCTAAGTGCAAGTGGGAGTTTGTTGGTATGTATGCCTAGAGATCCAATCATACAATGATTGTAATGGGGCATTAGATACCTGATTTGATAATTATAAAGGTAATTCCATCTATTATGTTTGTCTCAATCATGAGTTGATGACACAAACATAGCATATGTCTAAAGAATGATGCTACTTGATGACATATGCCTTCAGGTTGAGGACCTGAACAATGAAATCATATGTATGATAAGATTACATACAATCGTGGAATGTCCCTAGTCGGGTATTGTTGTGGAATCAAAATAGACAATACTAACACATAAAACTACAGTGTGTTGGTTGATGACAAAATCTCATTAGTCATGATATGTGATATCAAACCAAACACATAGGTACATGTTAGAGAATAGTGTATCGGACATACCCACACTGAGAGTGATACACGGAGACCATGGAATGGTAGTCAGAATCAACTCTCATAGTGATAGTGGTGATTGTGGTTCTTAGACCTGAAGTTACTACACCGACCACATGTCATTCGATATATTTTGACATCATTCAACATGACCTTGAATAAGGGTTGTATAAAGGTGATGTGTGGGTGAATTGTGACACATGGGGATTGATTTTGAGTGATGTAGATGGGATTTGACCCTCCTACATGAGTTTGATATCCTAGCCACTTGATAAGTAAGACTGAGAAATGTATGTCCATACTTGTGTGAGTCAATATGTGATATTTGAGCTCACATGCATCTCATGCAGTCTACTATAGTTCAAAGAATATGGATTGAACATCGAGAGAATGACGATTACATACCTTGAGTTCAATCTAGATATCAAAGACAAATGAACTATATGATCATTGTAACATTGATCATAAATTGTAATTTGAAGTTGATCTCCAACTTTCTAATTACTTAGGTAGCAATGATGTATTGCTATATGTTACTCATTGATTGTGATGTCATAAATTGGTTATGGAAATTCATTGCTAATGTAACTTGGGACCTATAGGGTCACACACATAGGATGCACCTAAAAAAGGAGTTTGAAAACTCATGAATATGGTTTAACTTGGTTTCTCTATGCTTAAATCAACACATTAGGGCATAAACATGAACTAACAAGCTTCTAGTAAGCAATATAAATGAAGAAGGTTATATAACTCACCTCTATAGAGTAGGTCAGATCCCAAACAGCAATAATATCGAGCAAATAGGGCAAGAAAACCTTGGATTCAGATCTAAACTTGGCCAAATAAGCGCTTCTCTCCACAAGGAAGCAAAACCCTAGAAAAAGAAATAAGAAGGATAGATTTTTGAGTTCTAGAGCCACTTTCACCATGGAACAGTAGGGTTCCGACCTGGAGGAAGGTCTAAGGAAGGAGAAGAGCAAGAAAAACGGAGAGGGAAGGAAGAAAACAACTTTCCTTGGTCAAAATCCCTAAAAGATGACCTTAGAAACCCTAGGTAGGGCTAGATGGAGCTCTAAGAGACCTTCTTCTCCAAAAAGATGTTGTCTTCTACCTTAGAGCAGTTGGTTCCACAGAAAAACAGAGTGGATTCATTGCTCCAGGTTAGAGGAAAGAGAAAGCAAGCATAGTTTCGAATTTGGGCAAAGAAGAGGTAAATATAGCCCATGGATAAGGATAGAAGCAAGCATGAGGTGTAAAAGTAGCTTCCCCATGTGTCTATGGCCTTAAATTATTAAGAATATACAAGCACACACACAAGAAGCTCTCCCACCATCCCTATTGACCTGCTTAGCTTTCCTTTGTCGAATTTCCCACCCAATCACATAATTCATTAGCTGATAACTACTAAAAGTAGCTCATCCATGAAGGGGTAAACCCTAAAATACCCTTGATGAAAACACCTTCAAACCATGGATCAACTAGGATACCCATGGTTAAAAACACTCAATAATGATAATATAACATCTAAGGAACATAATGTATGCGACAAATTGCAAAGAAAACCCCTCAATTGGGTAAATTGCAAAAAGGTCCAAAATGTACAAAAAATTGCATAACTTGCTCAAACAGTGTCCAAATTGGACCAAATTTGAAACTTAAGCTTGTATTATGATTTCAAAACATATAAAAAGGTTATATTAGGATTATAAGTATTAAATTATGGTAATTAAGCTCATTCAAATCATTAAGCAAGTTTAGGGGCTTGACAACTATAAACCCCTAACAAGGATTTCACCTTGAAATCCTATGCAAAAAGAGATGGGTATTTTCTATGCATCTCATTCTCTAGTTCCCATGTGGCTTCCTCTATTCCATGATGACTCCGCAAAACTTTCACTAATATTATATCTTTTCTCTTCAGCTTTTTCACCCTTCTATCTAGGATCAACACAGGACCCTCAACATAGGAGATATCCTCATCTAACTCAACCTCTGCTGGTTGGATTGTCTGGTTAGTATTTGGATGGCATTTCCTCAACATAGATATGTGAAAGACATTATGCAATCTATGTAGCTCTAGTGGTAGTTCCAACTTATATGCTACCTTTCCAACATGAGCTAGGACAGGGTATGGTTCCATAAATCTAGGAGCCAACTTATCCTTCTTTCCAAACATCAGCACACCTTTCCAAGGAGAAACCTTAAGATATATTCTATCTCCCACTTGGAACTCAAGTGGTCTGCGTCAGTTATCTGCATAAGATTTCTGCCTGTCTTGGGCTGCTTTCAATTGTTGTTGTATCACTTTAATCTTTTATGTAGTCTGTTGTACTAGTTCAGGACCCAAAAGTTGATATTCACCTGTCTCATACCAGCAAAGAGGAGACCGACATCGTCTCCCATATAGAGCCTCATAAGGGGCCATACCTATGCTTCTTTGATAGCTATTGTTGTATGCAAACTCTATTAGAGTCAGATGTACATCCCAACTACCAAGAAATTGCAGCACACATGCCCTCAAGAGATCCTCTAAAGTCTGAATAGTCCTTTCAGACTGGCCATCAGACTGCGGATGAAAAGTTGTGCTGAATCTCAGCTGTGTTCCCATTGCAAAATGCAGATGCTCCCAAAAATGACTATGAACCTCTATCAGAAACTATAGTCACTGGAATGCCATGCAGACGGACTATTTCATCAACATATATTTGTGCCAATTTCTCTGTTGTAAACGTCGTCTTAACTGGCAGAAAATGAGCTGACTTGGTCAATCTGTCAACTATCACCCATATGGATTCATGACCCTTGGCTATCCTAGGAAGACCAACCACAAAGTCCATAGTAATATGATCACATTTCCACTGTGGTATTGGCAAGGGTTGTAATGTCACTGTAGGATTCTGGTGCTCGGCCTTCACCTGCTGGCAAACTGGACATTTGGCAATGAACTCTGTCACGTCACGCTTTAGACTTGGCCACCAATACATATCTTACAAGTTTTGGTACATCTTAGTACTTCCAAGATGCATTGCATACATGGAGGAGTGAGACTCCTCAAGTACCATCTTCCTCAACCCATTAACATCGGGAACAACTGTCCTATTGTGGTAACAAATTGTACCATCATCTGCCTCATGAAAGCCATCATACTTTTCACCGCCAATCCCTGATCAGATATTCTATATCACAATATCATTTTGTTGTGCATCATGAATTTGTTGTCTCAAGGTAGGTTTCACTTGTAACTGTGCCAAAAATCTTGCCAGCAAGGAAACTTCTAGTTGTACATTCATCTGGAGAAGAGACACTAGCATATCTCTCTTATGGCACATCTAAGGAATTTAATTGTGCATTATCTACCGTTGATAATGGAGATGACTTTCTACTCTACTCAATGCATCAGCTACAACATTTGCTTTCCCTGGATGGTAGTCTATTGTGTAATCATAATTCTTAATCAGCTCCATCCATCTCCTCTGCCTCATATTCAGCCCCTATTTTGAGAAGATATACTGTAGATTCTTGTGGTTAGTGAAGATCTGACACTTTTCTCCATAAAGATAGTATCTCCGTATCTTTAAGGCATGGACCACCGCTGCAAGCTCCAGATCATGTGTTGGGTAATTCTCCTCATGTTTCTTAAGCTGTCGCGAAGCAAAAGAAATCACATTTTTATCCTGCATCAACACGCATCCCAACCCATTCTTTGAAGCATCACAAAAGACAATATAGCCTTTTCCTTGCTCTGGCAGTACTAACACCAGTGCACTAGTCAACTTTTCTTTCAAAAGCTGGAAAGAACGTTGACACTTGTCATTCCAAGTAAAAGGAACATCCTTCCTGGTTAACCTAGTTAGGGGTAACGCTATAGAACTGAAGTTTTTGATGAACCTCCTGTAGTAACCTGCCAGACCTAGGAAACTACGGATCTCTATCGGTGTATTTGGTTGTTCCCATTATAGTACAGATTCCACTTTCTTGGGATCAACACAAATGCCTTTTGCAGATATAACATGGCCCAGAAAAGACACTTGAGATAACCAGAATTCACACTTGCTGAACTTAGCATATAGTTGATGCTGCCTCAACAAAGTCAATGTCTGGCGAAGGTGTTGCTCATGATGTTGACTATCCTTGGAGTATATCAGGATATCATCTATGAACACGACCACACATTGATCAAGATAAGGTCTAAACACCCTCTTCATTAGATCCATAAAAGTTGTAGGTGCATTAGTTAGCCCAAACGGCATAACCACAAACTCATAATGACCATACCTAGTCCTAAAAGCTGACTTGGGTATGTCATCAGCCTTAATTCTCAACTGATGGTAGCCTAACCTCAGGTCTATCTTTGAAAACACAATGGCACCTCTCAACTGATAAAAAAGATCATCAATCCTTGGCAAAGGATACTTATTCTTTATTGTCACCTTGTTCAACTGTCTGTAGTCTATACACAACCTCATTGAACCATCCTTCTTTTTAATAAACAACACTGGAGCACCCCAAGGGGAAGTGCTTGGTCTGATAAAACCCTTCTCTAACAGTTCTTATAACTGTTTCTTTAACTCATGCATCTCTGTTGGTGCCATTCTATATGCTGACTGTGCTATGGGTTGTATTCTAGGAACAAGATTGATCTCAAACTCAATATCTCTAGGAGGGGGAATGCTAGGAAATTCCTCAGGAAAGACATCCTCAAATTCTTACACCACTGGTACCTCCTGGATACTAGGACCTACCGCCTTGGTATCCACAACATGAGCTAAGAAAGCCTCACATCCTTGTCTCATCAACCGCTCATATGTCATAGCTGACATCAAACATGTAGGAAGAATCTTCCTATCACCCTAAAAAATCCACTATATATCTCCATCATGGAATGTCACCTCCTTAGTACTATAGTCCAAGACTACCTTGTATTTTTCCAAGGTATCCATTCCTAGGATTACATCAAAATCATGCATGTCAAGTGGCAAAAGATCCACTTGAATGTTGTGTCCAGAGAATGAAAGAACACAAGAAGGGCACACTTCCCACAACTCAGCAGAATCAACCAAAGGAGTCTCTAGCCACAGGCTATCAGATCTAATACTAATAGGTAGATAACAACTATCTACCACCTCTCTGGTGATAAAAGAGTGTGTCGCACCCAGATCTACTAACACAGATACAAAACAAGAAGCAGACATATCAGAATGAAATAACTCCATCTGACCTATCACGACTCGTGGATTGACCACTGCTTCCGGTTGGGTCATGGCATAGAACCTAGTTTGTCGCCTACTTCCATCCACGTCCTCTGCTTGCCTGTCCTGAGGATCCTGCATGGGATACCTGACCACGTCCTTTGTCACTACCAGTATCAAAATGTCATTGTTGTGATCCCTGTTGATTCTGCCTTAGCTGCTGAGTCACCTCCTCAACCTTCATAGGGCAATTCCACCTAATATGCCCTGTCTGTCCACATTGATGACACACTCGGTTATCACTATGTGGTCTAAACGGCCCTGTAACTGAGACTTATGATGAACTCTGAGCTCCTATTGGTGGAAAACTATGACCTCTACCCCTATTCGGGGTCCAATGTGACGGTGCATGTGATCTTGGTTCAGTGAAGGTTGACCTTGGTTGCGATGACAGTGGGAAAAACCTTGGCTTCTTAAAGCCTCCTGATGATTGCCCTTGAAATTGCATAGGTCGCTTCTTAGCATTAGCTTCACGCTTCTCTATGGAAGACCTCTCAATCCTCCTGACAGATTCTACAAAGGTGGAAAACCTTTCCCTATTCTCCAAGGCTGATGTTGTAGTAGTCAACTCCGTACTCAGACCCTTCTCAAATCTCCAGATCCTTTCCTTGTCCGTTGCTGCCATGTGCAGGCAGAACCTCATAATTTCCATAAACTTTAATTCATACTCATTGATAGTCATAGCTCCCTAATGAATCTTCTTGAACTGAGAGATTTTCTCATCTAGGTAGGTCTCTAGAAAATATTGGCTAACAAAGTCCCTCCAAAACTCCTCCCATCCTATCACAACTCCTGCCTTTTTCTCCTCTTCTATGGCCCACCAATGGCTAGCACTACCCTTCAACAAGTATACTACATGCTTAACTTTGTCTTCTTCAGTGATGTTTAGGATTTTGAACGCCTTTTCCAGCTCAGTCAACCACATGTCAGCGTCTGCTGGATCAGAAGTACCTGCATATTCAATCGCCCCAACACGTCTAAGACATTCAAATGTCTTCCCGACACCTTGGGACTCCACATTAGAGGCGGCTACCCTAGCTTGAGGTGTTGGAGCTCTGTCAGAAATATGTGTAATTGTAGCCATCATCTGTCTAAACATATGTTGAAACTCAGGATTGGCCATCATTGTCAGGTCTAGATGAGGCATTGCGGGCTGCTCTGGCCCTGCTTCTGGCACTCTCTCATTGCGTGTCTGCCTCCTAGCACCTCCTCCTGGTGCAACATAGCTACTCTCAACGTGTTCTTCATGTACTCCAGACATATTTGCATAAGCATAAACTATGATCATATATGTTGGATACATAAGAACAGACTCAAACCTAAGTCCTATGTCCCTGTAGACTCAGTAAACCTAGAGCTCTGATACCAACTTAACTGTGACACCTCGTCATGCTAAACGAGATTACTCAAAATACAAAACACGATCAACTACTAATTAATCACATAGTCAAAAATGTGGAATAATTAAAACCAATTCCAACAATGTAAATAAACTCTAGAACATTTACAAAAGGTCCATCATTCCATTCTCATATACTGTAACAAGTATTTACATATGGGTCCAAAGACCTCAGTCACATCTTGCATACAAAAGATATTTCACATGTACATGTCATATATTTACAAACATTGGCATACTACCAAAATCTCGTGTCGATACGAGTATATCATCTAGAAAACACATCCCATACCTGGACCTGAGAGTACAGGGACGACACTAGGACTCTACTACTAACATCTACAACTAACCATCCTTCTGAATCTATTCATCACCAGGTTGGTTCTCTTCCACAATGCAACCTTGACCTCGTTGCCCGTGACCACCTAAAAAATGTGGTGACCCACGGGTGAGACCCAGTCCCAGCGAGAGATATAACTCTCTCCAACATATATTGATTATAACATGTTGATTGACAATAAATGAACTAAGAAGATATAGTAATGAATAAGAAATTTAAGCAGATTGAATAGGTTAAGCATACTAAGCCATTAAGCAAATAAGTTGTAACATCAAGTAGAATTGCACAATGTTCATAAGTATGCATCATGTAAGAACTATGTAGTGTAAAGACAAGACAAGGGTTAATCAACCAATGTGATACATATTAAACCCTAACAATTATACTACACGGCTGGTATCACTTCTTTTATTACATTGCCCTGAGGGATTTGAGAAATACCACTCAAGTCCGAACTGACCACTACTAAGTTGAAATCAGTGCCATACAAGATCTAGGAAGAGTCAGACTCCTAAGATCTTCTACGTCTGTACGGGTCCGCTACAATGACACATAAGGTCAAGCTGTTAACAGCCTAGTCTCTCCTTGATATAGGTCACGACACTAGTGAAAGGAGGTGGGTACGCATACCCTACCATCCGAGGTACACCCACAGTTGTCCTCCAATCTCATCATATATATATATATAATCACCGATATATGACCGTAGTCGTTCTCAAACTGAGGGCTAGGTATGACCACTGTCATCCTCCCTAACACTTGAATTCAGGATGACAAGCACCCTGCATACTCATCAGTATGTGCTCCGAGTATCCCTTAGGAATACTCGTTTCACTATTTGGAAAATTCTGACACTCAGATAGATCTATGGCACAAGACACTACATAATTAGAGTTTCACTTAATTAGTTATGCCAATTGGGTGAATTAAGGCTAAATCATACAAATGGACATTCAAACCCTAATTCTTTTATAACAAGAGTATATGTATAACAACTTCAAAAGAAATAAAACATTTGAGATATAAATCTTAATCACATCACCACATGCTATCATTCATTGCATATTAATGGACCACACTTATCATCATACTTTTACAAGATACCAATATCTTATCACAAGTTCCAGGGCTTTAACCCTTATTGGAACATGAATAGGATTTCACCTCAATCATGGCTTCAAACATGCCCAAAGGTCGTTAAGACCATCACATTATTCATAGTAAGGTTATCATCATCATTCCATGCCTTAAACAAGGCTCAAATTATCATTAGCACATATGTCTCCATAGATATTAACATGGCAAGGCAATATGATATTCAAATAGTACTACATTGTGATTTCAACACAAGGAGAGTGTAATTCATTATTACATTAATTATTCAAGAGGTCTGATTATAACCAATCAACATCATATAATTACATTAAGGTTAGGTATAACAAGATAGATCACATGGGAGTTACACATCCACTTATTATAGTGATTTATCAAATATGACTATATAATGGCAAAGGTGAGACTACAAATTAATGGTATTGAACCATATAAATATCATCACTAGGACCCAAAAATAATACCATGTGATTTATTCTAATCCATTGGATTTTGAAGCATCCAATATTATTCATTAGATTAGGTTCATTGTTCAAGGTTATCAATTGAAGTATAAGTTTAACCATTAAATCAATTAAACCAAGGAACCATTGGTTTAAGGTTTAGTCAAATCTACAATTACATTCCTAATTCATCATATATGGTGATGACCTGATCCACCATTAATTTTGATCATTAGGTCACCATTGGTTGCTTGATCAGTAATACATTCAGTTAACACCATCAAATATTAAGCCAATATCAACATCGATTGATAACATCATTAGAATACTTTGTAGATGATAATTAAACGTCTATTTGAGTCAAAAACTGACCTAAGGGGGTGACCATAGGTTGTAACTATAAATTTGACGCCCTTGATCACAAACATCAGTTGCCAA
Source organism: Alisma plantago-aquatica (assembly GCA_963693085.1). Classification (NCBI taxonomy): domain Eukaryota; kingdom Viridiplantae; phylum Streptophyta; class Magnoliopsida; order Alismatales; family Alismataceae; genus Alisma; species Alisma plantago-aquatica. The sequence continues at coordinate 904,701,618 of OY856412.1, forward strand.
AATAGCAACACCATTGGCTATTGAATGGTATGACCATCGGTGGTGTGATAGGGAATGAAATAGCTTGAAAACCCTAATTTGAACCATCAACTATTTTGTGCTTAGCACCATAGGTTGATGCTATCAACCTGTCCCAGATCATGTTACACCTTAGAAAGGTCATACACATGTTTACAAGTTCATATAGAACTGGAACAAAATAGGGAACACCACAAAAATTCGTAATTCTAAACAAGCATGGTTTCTCTATGCTTAAATCAACACATTAAGGCATAAACATGAACTAATAAGCTTCTAGTAAGTAATATAAGTAAAGAATGTTATATAACTCATCTCTATAGAGTAGTTAAGATCCCAAATAGCAAGAATATTGAGAAAATAGGGCAAGAAAACCTTGGATTCAGATCTGAACTTGGCCAAATAAGCACTTCTCTCCACAAGGAAGTAAAACCCTAGAAAAAGAAACAAGAAGGATAGATTTTTGAGTTCTAGAGCCACTTTCACCATGGAACATAAGGGTTCCGACCTGGAGGAAGGTCTAAGAAAGGATAAGAGCAATAAAAATGGAGAAGGAAGGAAGAAAACAACTTGCCTTGGTCGAAATCCCTAAAAGATGACCTTGGAAACCCTAGGTAGGGCTAGATGGAGCTCTAGGAGACCTTCTTCTCCAAAAAGAGGTTGTATTCTACCTTAGAGAAGTTGGTTCTTCAGAAAAACAGAGTGGATTCTTTGATCCAGGTTAGAGGAAATAGAAAGCAAGCATACTTTCGAATTTGGACAAAGAAGAGGTAAATATAGCCCATGGATAAGGATAGAAGTAAGCATGAGGTGTAAAAGTAGCTTCCCCATTTGTCTATGGCCTTAAATTATTAAGAATATACAAGTACATACACAAGCAGATCCACTACCATCCCTATTGACCTGCTTATCTTTCCTTTTTCAAATTTCCCAGCCAATCACACAATTCATTAGTTGATAGCTACTAAAAGTAGCTCATCCATGAAGGGGTAAACCCTAAAATACCCTTGATGAAAACACCTTCAAACCATGGCTCAACTAGGAGCCCCATGACTCAATAATGATAATATAACATCTAAGGAACATAATTTATGTGACAAATTGCAAAGAAAACCCCTCAATTGGGTAAATTGCAAAAAAATACAAAATGTATAGAAAATTGCATAACTTGCTCAAACAGTGTCCAAATTGGACCAAATTTGAAACTTAAGCTTTTATTATGATTTCAAAACATATAAAAATGTTATATTAGGGTTATAAGCATTCAAGTATGGTAATTAAGCTCATTCAATTCATTAAGCAAGTTCAGGGGCCTTACAAGTAATAGTGTAACCCTAACATGCTTGTCAATATGCTAATGAACATATAATGATCATCTGAGGAATAATTTATATGTTCAAACCCTAATTAATATCCAATTAACATAATATGGGTCACTCACATATTAATACTAAATATGGATATATTTGATGCTAATAGTGTCATGAACCGATAAACCTTAATGATATGATGAGAAAGAAAAGTGTAACCTAATCTTGGCATTAATGCATGCTATAATGAATTATGATGATCAAGTTGATCTTAAACCCTAAGTTGTAATCATATAACCATAAAATATACATCCTTAATGATATTCATGTTAAATTAGTGTCGTTAGGTGTCATAATCAGATAACATATCTTGATGCATATATGTTCACCTAATCAAAGATTACTCAAGTCATAAATATGAAATGCATATCACCTTGTTACCTAGTACACACCTAATTAATCACCTAATCATGACTTGGTATGTGGATAAATTCATTAATATGTAATATGTACAACCTGGTTCACTACAATACAGATAGTGACTTCAATATGGATAAGAAGTAACTGGATTCACATAAATGTGCATACTCAATAATAAGAAGTGAATAAATATGAGAAAATGAATAATGATGAAATTAATGTGAATAAGAAAGGTAATGTGACAATGTTTAATATACATAAAAGTAATCAATGTGACATAATTTGGATTAATTGTAGACTTTATAACAAATTGGATAAAATGTCCTATCACATGCAAGATAATTTGTTATAATAAATTTAATGATGATATGAGTATAATGAAGTGTAAATCCAAAATATTAATGATCAAATATATTGAGATAATTGAGTAATCTCTACTGGTGCATAATAATGAGATATAATTCTATTTGGCAACCAAGTCAATATGACATGACATAATTAAAATAATAATAATGATAATGTGATATCCTAATAAATATAATGCTAATGAGATAAAAAGTTAATAATTCTAAATCTCGTAAAAATAATCTTAATAGTGGAACCCTATGTGATTCTTGAGAACCTAACGTATGTCGAGATGCTTGTAAAGTATATGTTGGTGAAAGTTTTGGTGGAAGCTTTTGGTTGAAGGAATAACCTGATGTTTTGTGACGAGAGGTTGCACACTCACCCTTCCCTTCTTGCTTGTGATTTCAAGGACAAAATCCTCTTTAAGGGTGGAGTGTTGTAACATACCGAATCCTGGACATTTTGTCTTTTGGCCCTCTTTTCTGTCTTTTCCTTTCATTTCTATCCTTCTTGGCCTTTCTGTTTAATTTGTGGATATTCTGGTGGTTTCGTGAATATTTGTTCACCTTTTATGCCAATAAAGGGTTTTATGCACAAATACCTCAGTAGAGATCTAAGTAGTGGGTCTGATGTGAAAATGTCAAGTTAAGTAATAAAAATAATAAAGGAATTCATGCTAGAACTTTCTAGGACTTTTTGGAATAGGAAAAAGAAAAGAAATTCCAAAATATACATAAAGGAGGTGATAAATGCTATAAATAGGATAAAAGGAGATATTGTGGAATATATTTTCAAAAATCTCAATTAAGTAAACCCATGAGATAATTTGATACACAAATTCATTTTCTTAAATAAAAGTTACTTAAGGGCCAAGTATCACCCAATTTGGAAAATATACATATATATAAGTCTTTATTAAAGGAAAATAGAAATAAGCCAAGAAAGAGAAATAAAATATCTAATATTCTCAAATTGGAAAACTAACTCCAAATTCATAATTGAGAAATAAAACAAGCTTTTGGGCAAGTTTTCAATTAATTTGGATGATATTTGGATAATGTGAAAAAGTAGGAGAGAGAAAGTGTGTAGAACCTTCAATTTGAGAAGTAATTAAATAAATGGCATAAACATGATCAAATAATGGCAAAATCGTATCTAAGACATTAATTGGGACACATGGGTGAAATTTGATTATATTTGGATAATCATAGAGTCATAAATGTAGGAGGAAAGAGAAAATGAGTTTTGAATTATTTAACCTATTAAAAGTCCTCAAAAGGCAAAACTAATTCCATATTCAAATTCTACACCTCAAAATCAGTCAGGGTGTCAATTTTTATTAAATTTGGAAATTGTTTGAGCCCTCAAAAGAAGAAAGAGAAATTCATTAAATAATGTATATACCACTTTATTTGATTTATAATACAATTGGAATATATGTGTCACGTGCCTATTAGGACTAATGTGCATGATCTAACAGTTTAGAGAGCTTCTCAGATCGATCAGACGGTAGAGAGTTTGTCTCCTACCTCGATCCAACTAGGATACAGAAATATGTTTTGTGATTTATTCAAATTCGATTATCTCGATATATACTCAATCAAATCGGGTGATTTTTGTTTTCCTAGACTCCTCTCACGATTCCGCACAAGATTATCCCAGCTTTTTAGTGTTTTGACTACTATTTGAGGATTTCTGAGATTGGTTGAAACACCTTCTCTCACCCCGGGGTCTAAAACCCTAACATATACCCCCTCACCTATATATACCCTTACCCTGGCCATCGCCAACACCTTTGCAACTCGCCCCAACTTTCATTTGCTTGATTCATCACCATTTTGACCCCCTATGAGCCACCGAAGGCACACAGATTGCGGTAGACTTCTCTCCCTCCTCTCTTCATCTCCATCAAAATTAAAGGCATCTCTGAATTCATCTCCTAGCCCTCTTTCTTTTGACTACCTGCCCGTTGAGTTTCGTAGTGTATAGCGTTTTTGCCCAAAACTCCCCAAGGGAGCTTTCTGGCCATGGCGTCAGGTGAATGCGGAAGATAACCCCTGGTCAAATGACTATGTTACCCTTCTGCTTCCCCTGCTTCTCGTCTCTGTCTCGCGTGGGGGGCACACTCGTCTTTTTTATTTATTTTGACCTTGGCTTGACCCGACTTTGACTGGTGCTCACTCAATAGCTAGCGAGGCAGGCCGTTGACTTGGCCCATTATGGTTGGGCCAAGTAGTGGGCCCGACCCCACCCTTTCTCGCTCTCTCACTCTTTGTTTCAAACGACTGTGCCTACGTGGCCTTTTCCCATTGGCCCGTTTTAGAAAATTAGTATCTTTTTATTCGTTGGTCAAAAAATAAAAGTAAAATATGTTTTGGAATTAGAAAAAGATGAGCTATCTAATAAAAACATTTTGATGCTTGATTCTGAGTTTTTCGACAAAGTATTTTTGGGAATGATGTAATAAACTAAAAATCACTAAAAATAACCCTAAAAGTCCATATCTTCAAAATACATAATATTATATGTTATTTAGATTAGAAAACCCTAACTAAGACTTTGGTGATGTTTTTAGGACCTAAATCAGTGGTTTATAGAAAAAGTTGATAACTTTAGGGTTTTAAGTCCTTAATGAATGCATATAATGCTAATACACGAACATGGTTATGATAATAGGACAAGTGGACTCTAATCATGCTTAGGATTTTGGAAAGTGGTTTCTAGGGCTCTAAGGAAGAGGTATGTTCATCTAACACATTTTAGTTGGGAAATTTTATTCCTTAACCTATTCTTTCCTAATGAGGCTTAATTTGACCTAATCTTCTATTCTTGAAACCCTAAATTGCTTATGCCTCAAATCATTTAAGATATTATCTTGTTTGTTTTTAAACCCCACTGCCATGCTTATTGGTTCATAAATTATTCTTGCCATAGCTACTCTTTCTATCATGTAGATTTATGTTCTATTTAATTTAAAGTAGTTGTACTTATGTACAACCACCCACAAAGGGCATGTATTTATTCACCCTGGGGAAAGTTTTATTATCCCCATATTAGTATAGGTGACTGGTAATGTCTTATTATCCCCTCACCTAAGGTTAGAGGTCTGGTAGGTGCCTCAACCCTACTTAGTTAGGTAGACATAATTATCTTACATGCAAACCTTTTTTATATAATTGTTAATGGCAAGTTTCTTTTGATTTAGCCTCATACTCTTGATATCTTCATCTTGTGATGAACCCTAGCCTATTTTTATTTGCTTTACTTTTCTTGTTATCCTAGATTAGTTTTGTGACACATACTTTTCTTTCCTTTCCCTTTTGCTGGGTGCCTTCCCAACCACCCAGGTGTTGAGCAAGGTAATAGATAAGATAAGGAGAACATAGCTTTGGCTTGGACTTAGATGATGGAGATGTTACTTGGAGACAAGATTGTAGTAGTCTAGAGTTCCCTCTATCTAGATCATATCTATGTATCTTGATGTAAACCCTAATGCAAGAATTTGATGTATTTTTGTAAACCTTTATCTGAAATTGAATATGGCCAGTTACTCTTTATTCTGCTGCTTTCCAGTGGTCTTTCTGTATACCAATACTTATAAATTTGGAAAATGTATGCCCATTCCATCATACCTTTGAGTGTGTTTGGAATGGATGTCAATTCTTCAAATTTTTAGTAAAGGGGTGATTTCACTCTTTTACACCGAATATACACGTCACACGTGACATTAAGGCATTTCTTAATGAATTCAACTAATTGATGTATTTTTTTATTTATTTTTCTTTCCTAATCAAAATGGGTGAGTAATTACCACCCAAATGAAGTGAAAATTGATGGTTAAGGTAATAGGGCCCCCAAGAATCTAAGTTTGGGTTCAAATTTTCCTTTTGGAAAACTTTAATGTGTCAAACTTCCTATTTGAAAAAAGTATACTTTCTCCATATAAATGCATTCCTTTATTATTTCTAAACTAAATTTTGTTTATAACTCTCTATTAACCAAATCTATCTGTAGGAATAATGTAGAAGACCATTTTTAAACTTAAATGCCTTGATTTGATAATTTTGCACAATCAATCCCAAAACTAATGAATAACCCCAAATTCTTGTGTTAAGGCCTCAATTCTTTTTATTTTTGGTTAAAATTCTTATATTTGAAGGATATTAACATCCTTGTATAAATGATATTAGTAAGAGGGGTTTCAAATAAAAGTTCATATTATTTTCTCAAGTCTTGGTTCGTTACACTATGTCTTGTCTGTGCCTTACACATGCCAACTTTTTACTTGTCTATTCTTTGTTTGCATGTCGATTGTTGTTACTATTACCCACTACTTTCTAGGAACTATGATCCAACACTCTCTGGGATGTGACAATAGAAATTATGATGAAGACCTTGACGCCTTATTGTTGTTGTTTACTACTACTACTACTACTACTACTACTACTACTACATATGACAATTCCTTTTGATCAAGAAGCTTCTACTTCATTCTTGTGTACCTGCTTCTTATGGATTACCTACTCGAGGGGGAGTATTTAAGTGTTAGAATATTTGAGTGGTGTATTATTATTTTAAAGGAGAGAAATATTCTTGTATGGACTTGGTTTATCGCTTAGATTTTTTTATTTTTTAGTTTATACTATTTGCAACCTGACTTGGGATTCTCCCAAACATCAGATTGAGGGAGGGTGTTGAGAGTTATTTAGTTTATGGGTTTAATATTTAGTTTGTAATACATGCCCATGTGTGGCTTGGTCCATTAAGGTTGTGTCTGAGTCTATACAATTCCCTCTTCTCCTATATATAGGAGAGGGGCTTCTCTTATCAAATACATCAAATAGTTTCTGCCTCTTTGTTTGCGTCTACCTAAAAAGTTGAATCCCACGGGGGTGAGACAATTATAAAATTGTCCCAGCGAGAGATATAACTCTCCGCCGAAAACATTATTATTGCAGTTTAATAGAAATAAACTGAATAGTGGAATCATACATTTCAATAGCAGATAAATCGATATCTATGCTGATTAGAGAAACATTCTTATTCAAGTATTTCAACTATAACTTGATAAGGCAGCATATCTCTTATTCAATACGTAATTAAAGAACATAAGTAACATTTATGTATCAAGGACATGCTAAGCAAGATAACATCCACCAGTGGTTCTTGTATTTCAATCTTATGCAAATACGCTACACGACTGATTACATTTTACAAACATACTTAAGCTCTGAGGAGATGAGGTATACTGCTCATACTCTAATCGACCATTGCGAAGTCGAAATCGGTACCATACAAAGTCAATGGAAGAGCCAGCTTCCATGACTTCCCACATCTCGGTCAGTGTGAGATCACATGCAGGACATCTTGTGTCTCTGCTACATAGCTTGCCTGGGTATATTGGCATCTTCACTATAGAGCTACAGCGGCGACTGCACTCTCTTCGTAATCGAGAGATTTCATATTTACCTCCATCGATTCGGCATTAACATCATCGGGAGATTTGTGATACATCCATCTTGGCACATATAATGAATGATTGAGAGGTTTAATGTTTACCTTCCATCAATTCCCCCATTAGGATGTACGGATATTTTCACCCATTGACCCCCACATATTCAAAAATATGCGAACTCTAGGAGATCCCGTAGGAAAACCTGTTTCACCATCACCAGCTACTGACGATGATGGATCTATGGCCAGAGCACTACATGAAAATATTTCACTTGATTAATTAAGTACATTATCATATTATTTTAGCATCAGTCAAGTTTTCAAACATAACTTATTAGGACAAAATGCTACAAAGAAACATGTACTATTTTCATCAATTACTTCTCAGTCTTTATAAGACATTGGGATCTCAGTCCCTCATTTCAATACTGGGAATACTCATCCCTTCACAAACTCAATGCCATAATCATATGGTTCTGGGTATTCAAACCCTTAGCTCATCACTGAGCACTGTTACCACTTTTTCAGGTAATCATCACCTTCAGGTCATCTGACCAAGGTAAACATGATACTTGTTACACAAGCATCTCTCATGGCACTTAAGGCCCATTAATTCTCTTATTACCTCTTACTAGGAAACAAGGCATATTATGGCACATAAGGCCCAATAACCATTTGAATAAATAAAACATCATAGCTCATACCTGGCTATGTTCATCATCTCATGATACCTGCATGTTTAGTACAGATGATAGCAGTTACATCAATTTCATATCAGCACCATGCAAAAGAAATATAGCATCACTATTCAAGGGTAACACCACTATTCCCTTACTAGGGTTAGGGTTTCCCATTTTAGGCCAATTGGGGATACTCATCCCATTACCAGATCAGGGTTATGGTTTAACACCATATTGCCCAAGATTAGGGTTTCATATAACATTACATAGCATCACCCTGAATTTGAGTTCCACATCACATTAATATACCTGGGTTTCACATAACATCACCCTGGATTAGGGTTCCACATAATTTCACCCTAGATTAGGGTTTACATTCAATATCCCACAATTAGGATTTATTATTCATCCCAATTAGGGTTTCATATTCAATTACCCATAATTAAGGATGACTATGTGTCTAAATTAGAGTTTTACATTTCATAACCCTAACTTAGGATTACTCATGTCTTCACCCTCAATTAGGGTTTCACTATTACCCTGAAATAGGGTTAGGGTTCATTTAACTTTCTCGATTAGGGTTTTCATGATCTCTTTACTAAGTATCATACCCTAATCACCACATGATTAATACTCATGTATGAATTCCTTTCTATCATCCTCTCAACTTGATTAGGTTACATCAACCCTCCAATCAAGTACATACAACTATGATTGACATAGTATACTAAGACATTACTTTCATAACCTTTTAGGGTTAATTAATCTAAAGGTACTGATCATCTAGGTACTTTAGGGTTTCAACCTTTGTACCTAACATTAATAATCATCATTGGATCAATGTATCAATCATCATCTTAATTCTCCAAAAGATTTGATCACATTGGACCTCTATTTACATGAGGTATCCAAATGAATTGACCAATTGAATATTCAATTATAATAGGTATCCAAGTGGATTAACCAATTGAGTCTTCAATCACATTAGATATCCAAAAGGATTAACCATGATGAACCTCAAACGGTTTTGATTACTTAGACCCTAAACGGTCTTGGTCTCTCAGAATTCAAACGGTTTGAAACCGTTTGGGCAAATTGCCCTTGAAACCGTTTAAGCAAGAAATGTGTTGAAACCGAATGGGCTTGGGTCTCCAAACAGTTTGGGACCATTTGGACCCAAATAGTCTTGAGACCGTTTGGACTCAAATGGTCTTTAGATCATTTGGTCCAAACCCTCTCAAAATCGAATGGACCAAAAAGGTCTTTCAACACTTAACCAATTCAAGGTTTCAATCAATGAACCGCCTATCCATTGGATCCTTGATTCATTCATCAATTGAACTATTGAATCATCCTTAAATTGGACCATCAGTTAGGGTTTTGAACCAAATTGAACTAGGATTTATAATCAAGAAACCATCAATTAGGATTTTGAAATCGAGGAACCATCAATGGTTAACATTGTGGAACTAATTCAATTGAAATCAATGAATCATCATCAAATTATGATATGACATGACCTAAAACGGTCTTGAGGTCGTTTGGATGACCTCCAAACGGTCTTGAGACCATTTGCCCCATCCATCATTAAAATTTGTGAAATTCAATTAGGGTTTGCATCATTGGATTGATAATCAAATTAGCTATTGATTGCATTTCAATTTGATATCTTTGGATCTTTAATTACTCAACCATACTCAAACCTAGACCTCCAAATGGTCTTAGTTGACCTCCAAACAGTCTTGAGACCATTTGGGTGATCTCCAAATGGTCTTGAGACCATTTGGGTTAATCAACCCAAAATTTTGAATCAACCAATTGAAAATTCAGCACTTAACTCGATTAGGGTTTCTAATTGGAGAATTGTCCATATATTGAATCAATCAATTGGATCCATTGGATCATTATCCAACATGTACTAGGGTCCTGACCTCAAATGGTTAACCCATCCAAACGGTCAACCCTTTCAAACAGTTTGGGATCCAAATCTCCAAACGGTTTGCAATCCGTTTGGTCTCCAAATGGTTTGGTGAAACCATTTGGACCAAGGTCTTAAAACTGTTTGCAAAAGAAACTTGTTGGAACATGTGCCTAATATGATTTCATCATCATCAAGCCTTAGTCCATCGAAAACTACTGCCATTATCATGGTAGTTGCAACAACTAATCAAAGGAATTGCAAGAAGAGCAATTGAACATAATGAATTGAGGAATTGAATTCAATAACAATGAATAGGGGTTCAAGTTATATAACCCGCCTCCAATTGAGCTTCAAATCTTGGAGCTTCGCGTCAAAAATGGTGGAAGAAGATTTCTCAAACCACACAGTTCGTTCCTCAAGCTTTTGAGTGAAAAGGAATGGTTAGAAATGAAGATGGGATCGAGATATGAAGAAATCATGCATTGATTTTTGATTTCCACCATGGAATTAAGGTAAAAGGAAGTCAAGAAACTTACCAACAGGTTGGGGGTCATCCTACTGATCCTCCAAAGCTTCCTTGGTCGTTTTGCAAGCAAAGAGAAGAAGCAGATTTGAAAAGGCCTTTGATTTGAGTTGTAAAGGGTGTTTTTATTAGAAAAATCGATGAGAGAGAAAATGCCTTATAAAAATATTTTAATTCCAAAATTGGTGCCACCTCTTCCTCCTCAATTCCTTGCATGCAAAGATATCTCCTTATCTCCAAATTCCCTTCCATTATCCATGAATTAAGGGAAAAGAAATTAAGCACCTTAATCATATAATACTAATATCCCATTTTTAGTGGATATTACTTTTCATTAACTTAATGTGAGTGGGCTCTCCACTCACTTAAGATATTTCGTGGCCTAGAAAAGGCACAAGGATGTTCACACTTGAGCAAATTCAACCATCTCGTTTTTGGTTGAAGGCCCTTCAATTATTTTATTTATTTATTGCATTAAATTGAATTAAGATTTCAATTATGCTTAAATCTTTATTATTTTAATATCAAGATTCTCTCTCCTTCAAAGAGGTACAAATGAGACACCCCTCTCATTTTCTTTGCTCTACATGATGTCAAGAAACATTAGGGACTATATTGAAGTGGTAATTTTCATATTGAACCCTGGGTTTTGGGTAAATTGCACATTACACCAAAACTATATTTTAATGCACAAACATTGCTTTACCAGCTCTTTCTTGGTACTCAGGCTTGTGGTAGCCATACATCTGCATCATTTTCATTCTCATGATGCTTCAACACATGAGGAAAATATTATCAGGTAACATTTGCAAATTAACCCCTCAACTTGGGTGTGGCAACACATCCCGCTATCACACAAACAACGAGGTGTTACGCGAAAACGTGCAGAAATCACCATAACCACAGATTACCAAAACTCGGGTTAATTAAAACCGATTGCGGACAACGGATAAACTGAGGAACTATTACATTCAAGTCCTCATCCTGTAAGAAAACATGTTATATAAACATTACAAGCCTTGATACGTGTCCACAACTTAGGGGATCAGCTGTCTTATCATCTCATGAGTTCGTCACCTGTTATATATACATAACGGCCCACATCCAGCTAGCAGTAGGATATACAAAACACCAACAGCTATACATCGAAAAACATCATCAAAACACCTCCAAGGACCTGAGAGTACATGGATGACTCTAGACTCTACTACAAAACAACCAAAACAGCAGCATGTCCATCTCTTGCCTTCTACTGCTCGTCTTGTTGCTCGGCCGTAACTCCGCGACCACCACCACGCCTAGATCGATCACCTGAAAACCAGCGGGGTGAGACAATTGAACATTGTCCCAACGAGAAACATAACTCCCCGCCAAAACTATAAAACCAAAGGAAGGTAAAGCAACAACAGCATATAACTAATAAAGGTACAACAAGAGCAGTCTATATAGTAAGGCTTATTCATACCATCAAGCTTACCAGATATACGGAAAGCATACCACCAATATTCTCTTTATGGAACATGATTGACAAGATAAGATTTATAAGATCTTACTACGTAACATAAGGAACATATAAGCAACTGTCTGTAAAACAAGATTAACTATACAAGCAAGGCCTCAACCAATGTTCTATGTTTTGTCTTAAGAAATAAATACTATTCAGTTGGATTACGTATTATTATGCCCTGAGGAAGTGAGCCATACCGCTCAAGTCCAACCTTTGGTTGCGAAACCCAAAGCCGGTGCCATACAAGGTCAATGGGAGAGTCGGACTCCACGACCTCCCACCTCGTAGTCAGTGTACAAGTACAACACACGCAGGACCGCAGTCTCGTGCTTAAGTGGCCTCAGCCACAGGGTCAGCTCCATAGGCTACCCTCTACCTAGCCCGCCTTGGTACAGGTCTCGGCGCTAGTATATCTGAGCCACGGGCCTGTTCACTGTGCTCTGAGCCATGAACACATTCATGCTCCCATATCACATATCCTGAGCCATGGGCCTGTTCACCATGCTCCTATACATATCCCGAGTCTGCAACTGTAGCTGCACTCAAATCCTCACTATTTTAGGCTAGGAGAAACCTCACATATTCAACAATATGCACTTCGGGTTAACCCGTAGGAGAACCCGTTTCACCATCACCAACTCCTGATGATGATGGATCTATGGCCAAGGCAAACTACATGATATTTTCCACTGTGATTAGTTAATGTATTTTAAGTGGATTGCAAGATTCAGCCAAGGTTGTATAACATGCAAACTAAAACAAGAATAAGCAATATGAAACTCAATATAATACTAGTACTATCATCAACACCATCCTGATCCATCACAAGATCCAACATTACATGTTACCACTTGGCCTCTTGCCAATCCTCTAGATCCATGTCAAGGATCATCACATTGCCATGGGATCTCAATCTCTCATCACATAGTGTCACTGCCTCTCAAGGCTACATCATCAACCTGGGATAGCCATCCCAATCATTTTAGTCAAATACATGATACATGTTATCTCATTATCAAGAGTAACCATTAAAGCAGAGTTACTCAGCATATATACCTTATAGCCCTTTACCTAGCTATGCATCACCTGCATAGTTAGTACAATCATCATAGATTAACAGCAAGATCATAGTAGTGATATAGGGAAACATTGATTGATTATATATGATATCATTCATGCCTCAACCTGTGGTCATCACACCATGCAAGGCATCTTACATGCTTATCATTATCTCAGCATTATACATAATATCAAGGTGATCACATACATATGAGATGTTGTATTAAGATGCATAGATGTGGTCTACTATATCGTGCACATCCAGGGTTACCATTAAAACCAAACGTGGTATAAGAACAACATATCAGTTTCCCATAAGGGACGGGACCCTCACTAAAAGCACCCAAAACCCTTACCACAAGTAGTATCGGGCAGGGCTCATTCTATCGTCCAACCATATCATTCATGTGACGGTCAAGCAACTATTAAGGATAACGGGTAGCATATGTGGTACAACACACAATGATGTGTTGCAGGGTCCGTTGTGCAGCTGTGCCCAAGGGGTGTATCGTGCAAGGTGTGACGTGCACCATATCGTGCACTCTGCGCGACATCTTGGTATTGGGAAATGTAGCGTCATGCTCAGCTGCGACGTCGGCACAATACCTTAGAGCTAGCCAACACTTTCACACCTCAAGCCAACTACACTAGACCAGATCTAAGTCGTGTGTGTATGGGGTAGGGTGCTCAGCAAGGTACAACTCCAACAACCATCAAGGAGCCTGTCACTCAGTCCACCTATCCATGCCCCATCGGCCGTCACAAGCAGGGACTAGGGCGTGACGCCCGTCACAAGGTCAGGGACCAAAGGGGTATCAGGCAGAACATGTAGCATAGAGTGACGCCCATCACACACAGGTTCAAGGACCAAGGTGTCGTCCATCACAACCATCACAACAAGCCATCCAAAGCTCAAGGTTAAGAGGGCTATCGGGCAGCACCTCCCCCAAGATCATAACAACCAGGGTGCAACTCCACAAGATCATCACTAACCTCGAGCACAAGGGCACCAAACCCTAAAGAGTCAAGAAGATGGCTCACCTCTCAACTTAAACGAGAGAGGGGTCTTGCACATCTCTTAACATCCATCGGGCAACACCAGGAACAACCCTAAATGAGGTCCACAACTACCATCAAGCTCACCCTTCAAGTCCATGGTGAGAGGAGGGTGTTTCTCAAGCTACTAGAACACAAGCTAACCTCTCAACTTAAACGAGAGAGGAGTGTTGCTCATGATACTAGAACTCAAGCTCACTCCTCAAGACCTAGGAGAGAAGGGAGTATTGCTCACCAAGAAACCCTAGAACATATGGTTCAGCCAACAACTTTAGCAAGGAACTAACTAGCAACTCATGTAGCCGACATGATCATAAAAACATAGAAAGAAAGTAATGTAGTTAGGGTTAGGAGTTATGTAACCCGCCTTAAGCAAGCTCCAAGCCCCTAGCACCAAGCTTCAAGCACCACCAAGGAAGAGGAGACTCCAAGGCAAGGATCGGCCACCAAGCTAGCAAAGAAGGAGGGGTGTCGTGCACCAAGAGAGAGGGGAAACCAAGAGACTAAAAGGATCCCTAGCAAGAGAAAAAGAACACATATATAGAAGGGGATGGAGGAGAAAACAAGGTAAAGCAAAGCAAGGTGTTGCCCACCTAGGGACACTTGTCCATGCGTACAAGCCACCACTCTAGCATTGCCCTAAACACATGTCCAAGGCCATTGCCACATGCAAGCACCAAGCACCAAGTGTCCACTAGTGGTGACACAAACGAGGTCAAAGATGGTTAAAGGTCCATGGACGACATAGCTGGACGATACACCACCACCATGGGCAACACAACCTTGGGCGACACAGCCTGGGCGACACAACCCTGGGCAACACAAACATGTTCTTTCCCGACACAAGGTCCAAAGGAACAAAGGCAAGGCACCACAAGGCCCAACAAGCTCAACCAAGCCCAAAAGAACTCAAGCAACGAGCCCAAACCTTCCTCTCTACACTAGAGGAAGCAAGGAGAGGGAGGAACACCTCACAAGGTGACAAACTTGCCCACAAACCTTAGACTTGGGTTAATTGCAAGTAGCACCTCCAACTCTCAACAAAGCTCAAACAAACCCTAATCACCACTAAAGGTGATTAGCAAGCAACTAAGCATCAGGGTTAAGCAAAGTAAATAGGGTAAACCCTAAATGGAGGTCAATGTCCTTACAAACTAACCCCCTACAAAGGGATTTCATCCCCGAAATTCGAAGAGAAAAGCGAGGGATACTTCCTCCTCATCTTTTCCTTAAGCTCCCACGTGGCTTCCTCCATGCCACGATGATGCCAAAGAACCTTCACAAGAACCAAGTCCTTCCTCTTCAGCTTCTTAACTCTTCTGTCAAGGATCATCACAGGACCTTCCTTTTAGGTCACATCTTCGTCAAGCTCAACTTCGTTTGGCTGTATCACTGTTCCCAGAAATGACTTGCGAACTGAGGACCTCTGTCAGAAACTATCATCGCTGGCACACCGTGTAAATGCACTATCTCATCCACATATACCCGAGCGAGCTTCTCGGCTGTATACGTTGTCTTTACTGGTATGAAATGGGCAGACTTCGTCAATCTGTCCACTACTACCCAAATGGAATCATGATTCCTAGTTGTCATGGGTAGACCAACTACAAAATCCATGGTTATATGATCCCATTTCCACTGTGGTATCGGCAAGGGTTGCAATGTACCTGACGGCTTTTGATGTTCAGCCTTGACTTGCTGACAAACCACACATCTAGCCACAAACTCAGCTACATCTTTCTTCAAATCGGGCCACCAATACAAGTCCTTCAGATTATTATACATCTTGGTGACACCTGGATGCATAGCATACATCGATGTGTGTGCTTCCTCGAGTACTAACTTCCTCAGATCATCAGCATCGGGGACCACCATCCTATCACGATAGCAAACTAGTCCATCTTTGGACTCATGGAACCCATCACACTTTTTGCTGCCGAACTCTGATATGATCAACTGTACCGTATCATCTGCTTGTTGTGCATCCTTGATATGTTGCCTCAGCGTAGGCTTGACTTGCATCTGTGCTAACAGTCTAGCTAACAAGGAAACTTCCATCTGTACATTCATCTACCGCAAGGAAACAAGCATGTCCCGTCTATGGCATACCAGGGAACTCAACTGTGCCTTCTTTGAAGAAAGAGAAGAAGACTTTCGACTAAGCGCATCAGCTACCACATTCACCTTACCAGGATGATACTCGATGGTGCAGTCGTAATCATTGATTAACTCCATCCATCGACGTTGTCGCATGTTTAACTCATGATGTGAAAAGATGTACTTCAGACTCGGGATATGTATAGGAGCATGGTGAACAGGCCCATGGCTCAGGATATGTGATATGGGAGCATGAATGCATTCATGGCTCAGAGCACGGTGAACAGGCTCGTGGCTCAAATATACTAGTGCCGAGACCTGTACCAAGGTGGGCTAGGCAGAGGGTAGCCTATGGAGCTGACCCTGTGGCTGAGGCCACTTAAGCACGAGACTGCGTCCTACTTGTGTTGTACTCATACACTGACTACGAGGTGGGAGGTCGTGGAGTCCGGCTCTCCCATTGACCTTGTATGGCACCGACTTTGGGTTTCGCAATCGAAGGTTGGACTTGAGCGGTACGACTCACTTCCTCAGGGCATAATAATACGTAATCCAGCTGAATAGTATTTATTTCTTAAGACAAAACACGGAACATTGGTTGAGGCCTTGCTTGTATAGTTAATCTTGTTTTACATACAGTTGCTTATACGTTCCTTATGTTACGTAGTAAGATCTTATAAATCTTATCTTGTCAATCATGTTCCATAAAGAGAATATTGGTGGTATGTTTTTCGTATATATGGTAAGCTTGATGGTATGAATAAGCCTTGCTATATAGACTGCTCTTGTTGTACCTTTATCAGTTATATGCTGTTGTTGCTTTACCTTCCTTTGGTTTTATAGTTTTGGCGGGGAGTTATGTTTCTCACTGGGACAATGTTCAATGGTCTCACCCCGCTGGTTTTCAGGTGATCGAGCTAGGCGTGGTGGTGGTCGCAGAGTTGCGACCGAGCTTCAAGACGAACAGTAGAAGACAAGAGATGGACATGCTGCTGTTTTGGTTGTTTTGTAGTAGAGTCTAGAGTCATCCCTGTACTCTCAGGTCCTTGGAGGTGTTTTGATGATGTTTCTCGATGTATAGCTGTTGGTGTTTTGTATATCCTGCTGCTGGCCGGATGTGGGCCGTTATGTATATATAACAGGTGATGAACTCATGAGATGATAAGACAGTTGATCCCCTAAGCTGTGGACATGTATCAAGTCTTGTAAATGTTTATATAACATGTTTTCTTGTAGGACGAGGACTTGAATGTAATAGTTCCTCAGTTTATCCGCTTTCCGCAATCGGTTTTAATTAACCCGAGTTTTGGTAATCTGTGGTTATGGTGATTTCCACACATTTTTGCATAACACCTCGTTGTCTGTGTGATAGCGGGATGTGTTGCCACAAGTTTGGTATCAGAGCCAGGTTCGCTGAGTCTACAGGGATTTAGGACTAGTTTGTGTCTGTTCTTGTGAGTTTTCCAGATTTTCTTACCATCTTCTTCTGTCCTCAGCGGAAGAAAAGCCAAGATGTCTGGAAACCATGAAGAACATGCTGCTGAGCACAGCGATGCTACATCAGTTGATGGAGCTATAGGGCAGGCACATGAAGATCGGGTGCCTGAGGTCCCCCAACCTGACCCAGCCATTTTCGAACACCCTACCTATCAACAACTTATGGGGCATATGATGGCTACGATGAATCTTATGGTTGAGCGATTGCCAGTGCCTCCTCCAAGAGCACAGGCTCCCCATGGTGAAACATCAGTTATTGGGAAGACCTTTGAGCGGCTTCGCCGAGTCAGAGCTTCGGATTATGCTGGAATGGCTGATCCAGCAGATGCATATCTGTGGCTGACAAGTCTTGAGAAGGCTTTCTGTATCCTCGACATCCCTGAAGCAGACAAAGTAAAGCACACAGTCTACCTTCTGAAGGGTAGTGTTGGTCACTGGTGGACCATCGAGGAGGAGAAGCGTCCTGGTGAAGTGATCGGTTGGGAAGTTTTTTGGCGCGAGTTCGTCAACAGATACTTTCCGAAGACGTATCTGGATGAGAAGATTAGTCAGTTCGAGCGCTTGCGCCAAGGAACGATGAACATCACCGAGTATGAGGCTAAGTTCATGGATCTGTTGAGGTTTTGTCCTCACATGGCAGCAACAGATGAAGAGCGGATCAGACGTTTTGATAAGGGTTTGAGTGCTTAGCTGACAACACATATTTTTGCATTGGAGAATCGAGAGTGGTTCGCTACGTTTGTGGAATCCGTCTGGAGGATTGAACGATCAGTAAGGGAGAAAAGAGAATCTATGTCTAAGAAGAGGCCTGCTCAGTTTCAGGGACAGAGGTTTGGTGGCTTCAAGAAGCCCAGGTTTTCATCACCATCAATGATGAGAGGTTCCAGTGTACCATCACAGTGGTCCCTGAGTAAGGGAAGAGGTTATGTTTCTTCGCCATCTAAAGCACATAGTACAACTTCAGTGGCAGTGACGGGGCCATCTAGACCACGGTTTGAAGATAGGGCATGCTATCTTTGTGTTCAGACCGGACATCTCAAGTTACACTGCCCGAATAGAGATGTTGAAGTGACGCAGCAACCAAGATAGAATCAACAAGGATCAGATAGACAGCAGCCCAGTAGTAGCAGAGGGTAAGGACACAGTGAAGCGTCGCAAGATGGATCGACTGCTCAAGGAAGCAGAGGACGTGGACAGCAAGCAAAGGCTCGATTCTATGCTATGAGTCAGCCGGAGGCGATAGTCAACCCGCGAGTAGTGACAGGTCAGATGGAGTTATTTCATTCTGATATGTCTTCTTCTTGCTTTATATCTGTTCTGGTTGACCCGGGTGCTACACACTCTTTTATCGCCTATAGTATGCTTGAAAACTGTCATTTACCTATTAGTCGTAAGAAGGATAGCTTGTTGTTAGAAACCCCTCTTGATGGTTCCTTAATGCTTCGAGAAGAGTGTCCATCTTGTGTCTTGTCTTTTTCGAGACACAACATTCAAGTGGATCTCATACCACTTGATATGCATGGTTTTGATGTTATCCTTGGGATGGATACCTTAGAGAAGTATAAGGTTGTTTTGGACTGTGGTTCCAAGCAAGCTGTGTTTGATGATGGCGGTAAGAAGTGGATCTTCCAAGGAGATAGTAAGGTTCTTCCGACGTGTCTGGTATCAGCTATGGTAGCAGAGAAGTTACTATGGCAAGGATGTGAGGTGTTCTTAGCTCACGTGGTGGATACCGTTGTGGATATCAAGGCGAAAGGTCCTAGTCTTGAAGAGGTGTCAGTTGTCCGAGAGTTTGCCGACGTGTTTCCTGATGAGTTCCCCGATGTTCCTCCACCCCGAGAGATTGATTTTGAGATCAATCTGCAACCGTAGCTGCACTCGAATCCTCACTATTTTAGGCTAGGAGAAACCTCGCATATTCAACAATATGCGCTCCGGGTTAACCCGTAGGAGAACCTGTTTCACCATCACCAACTCCTGACGATGATGGATCTATGACCAGGGCAAACTACATGATATTTTCCACTATGATTAGTTAATGTATTTTAAGTGGATTGCAAGATTCAGCCAAGGTTGTATAACATGAAAAATAAAACAAGAATAAGCAATATGAAACTCAATATAATACTGGTACTATCATCAACACCATCCTGATCCATCACAAGATCCAACATTACATGTTACCACTTGGCCTCTTGCCAATCCTCTAGATCCATCTCAAGGATCATCACATTGCCATGGGATCTCAATCCCTCATCATATAGTGCCACTGCCTCTCAAGGCTACATCATCAACATGGGATAGCCATCCCAAGCATTTTAGTCAAATACATGATACAGGTTATCTCATTATCAAGAGTAACCATTAAAGCAGAGTTACTCGACATATATACCTTATAGCCCTTTACCTGGCTATGCATCACCTGCATAGTTAGTACAATCATCATAGATTAACAACAAGATCATAGTAGTGATATAGGGCAACATTGATTGATTATATATGATATCATTCATGCCTCAACCTATGGTCATCACACCGTGCAAGGCATCTTACATGCTTATCATTATCTCAACATTATACATAATATCAAGGTGATCACATACATATGAGATGTTGTATTAAGATGCATAGATGTGGTCTACTATATCGTGCACATCCAAGGTTACCATTAAAACCAAACGTGGTACAAGAACAACATATCGGTTTCCCATAAGGGATGGGACCCTCACTAAAAGCACCCAAAACCCTTACCACAAGTAGTATCGGGCATGGCTCATTCTATCGTCCAACCATATCATTCATGTGATGGTCAAGCAACTATTAAGGATAGCGGGTAGCATCTGTGGTACAACGCACAACGCTGTGTTGCAGGGTCCGTTGTGCAGCTGTGCCCAAGGGGTGTATCGTGCAAGGTGTGACGCGCACCATATCGTGCACTCTGCCCAGCATCCTGGTATCGAGCAACACAGCGTCGTGCTCAGCTGCGACGCCCGACACAACATCTCAGAGCTAGCCAACACCTTCACACCTCAAGCCAACTACACTAGACCAGATCTAAGTCGTGTGTGTATGGGGCAGGGTGCTCAGCAAGGTACAACTCCAACAGCCATCAAGGAGTCTGTCGCTCAGTCCACCTATCCATGCCCCATCGGCCGTCACAAGCAGGGACTAGGGCGTGACACCCGTCACAAGGTCAGGGACCAAAGGGGTATCAGGCAGAACATGTAGCATAGAGTGACGTCCGTCACACACAGGTTCAAGGACCAAGGTGTCGTCCATCACAACCATCACAACAAGCCATCCAAAGCTCAAGGTCAAGAGGGCTACCAGGCATCACCTCCCCCAAGATCATAACAACCAGGGTACAACTCCACAAGATCGTCACTAACCTCGAGCACAAGGGAACCAAACCCTAAAGAGTCAAGAAGATGGCTCACCTCTCAACTTAAACGAGAGAGGGGTCTTGTTCATCTCTTAACATCCATCGGGCAACACCAGGAACAACCCTAAACGAGGTCCACAACTACCATCAAGCTCACCCTTCAAGTCCATGGTGAGGGGAGGGTGTTGCTCAAGCTACTAGAACACAAGCTCACCTCTCAACTTAAACGAGAGAGGAGTGTTGCTCATGATACTAGAACTCAAGCTCACTCCTCAAGACCTAGGAGAGAAGGGAGTATTGCTCACCAAGAAACCCTAGAACACATGGTTCGGCCAACAACTTAAGCAAGGAACTAACTAGCAACTCATGTAGCCGACATGATCATAAAAACATAGAAAGAAAGTAATGTAGTCAGGGTTAGGAGTTATGTAACCCGCCTTAAGCAAGCTCCAAGCCCCTAGCACCAAGCTTCAAGCACCACCAAGGAAGAGGAGACTCCAAGGCAAGGATCGGCCACCAAGCTAGCAAAGAAGGAGGGGTGTCGTGCACCAAGGGAGAGGGGAAACAAAGAGACTAAAAGGATCCCTAGCAAGAGAAAAATAACACATATATAGAAGGGGATGGAGGAGAAAACAAGGTAAAGCAAAGCAAGGTATCACCCACCTAGGGACACTTGTCCATGCGCACAAGCCACCACTCTAGCATGCCCTAAACACATGTCCAAGGTCATTGCCACATGCATGCACCAAGCACCAAGTGTCCACTAGTGGTGACACAAACGAGGTCAAAGATGGTCAAAGGTCCATGGACGACATAGATGGACGATACACCACCACCATGGGTGACACAGCCCTGGGCGACACAGCCTGGGCGACACAACCCTGGGCGACACAAACATGTTCTTGCCCGACACAAGGTCCAAAGGAACAAAGGCAAGGCACCACAAGGCCCAACAAGCTCAACCAAGCCCAAAAGAACTCAAGCAACGAGCCCAAACCTTCCTCTCTACACTAGAGGAAGAAAGGAGAGGGAGGAACACCTCACAAGGTGACAAACTTGCCCACAAACCTTAGAGTTGGGTTAATTGCAAGTAGCACCTCCAACTCTCAACAAAGCTCAAACAAACCCTAATCACCACTAAAGGTGATTAGCAAGCAACTAAGCATCAGGGTTAAGCAAAGCAAATAGGTAAACCCTAAACGAAGGTCAGGGTCCTTACATTGGGTAAATTGCACTTTAGTCCATAACAATTAAAACATTATTTTCAACATTATTCAAAAAAGACTAAAATTGAAATATAAGTTCCCTCTTGAGTCTTAATTACTTTTCAAAAGATAAGAGCAAGCATCTAATCAACTTTATTAAGCAAAACACCTAGGTTTAAAGCATAACTCAGGTCAGGGATGTTACAACACAAGCCTAGTAGAGAATGTTTCCATGCATGTGTATGACCTTTGAAATAATGTCCAAACACATGAACTTCACCCTCTCCGACCCAAAAATAATGGTTTTGGTTTGAGATACTTCAACTTGAGTCAATTTGGAATCCAAGATTTAAATGTTGATGTCCAAATGTAAACTAGTCTCACTCCAAGCTGATAAATTTGGATAATCAGAGTTCATTATATATATAATTATATATGTATATATATGCATATATATGTATATATATGTATACATGTATATATATGTATGGAGAGAGAGAGCTTTTGCTATATTATTACAATTTTCATATCATATCTTTAAAATCACCATCATATTATATTATAACATTTATGCTTTATTTCTATATAATTGACAAACTATATATTTAAAAGAATAGAAAATCATGGATTTTGGTATGTACCCAAGGAGAAATTATAGAAGCAGATGCAATTTCAGATCCGCCTCTTTGTTAAGCAACTCGAGACCAAGTTGATTTTGGGTAAGCAACTTTGAATCAACTTCCCAACTCAAAAGCAACCTAAAATAAGTGTTTTGACACCCCTACCCTTGGGTATTTTACCTATAGTAACCGTTGATGATGGCTTTTATATGTAATTCATGAATATTTTGCTACCGAAATAATATGTTTAGATATGAAAACGGTACCGTGTTACTGTTTATGTTTGACGAGGTCTATTTAGAGAGGAAATCATCTCATGTAAGAATAGTTAATCCATGTGACATAAAAATTATTTATAACTATGCAAAGATATAATATTGTTGATAGTAGTACCAAAATCTCTAGACACTATTTGAACAAAAATCCAAATTAGATTAATTGGATTTATGAATACTGAGAAATTGCATTCCATATTCTATTTGTACCTCATTGTGTGGACATCCTCAAACCATGTAGAACCTTAATATTTAGATTTGGTAGGTGTCTATGGAGATATGGTGTGTTCCAACTATGTCAAATAGGATAGAGAAGCCATTGAAGATGTTAATTCTAGAGATCCATCATAGAACCGTCATCTATTTGTAATATTCCTCTCAGTTTTGCTATGATTTGCCATCGTGGCTAGGGTGTTGGTCATTTTTCGCATTTTTAATTGAGGTGTAGTCAATGGCTACATAGAGACATTAAGTATAGCGGTCTGTTCATAATCATCCATCCGACCAACCCTACTTGCTGGCACTATTTAGACAAAGGATGGAAATAAAATGAAATAATAGAGTACGTACAACATCTTTATATTTTTATACTTATAAATAAAGTAACTGAAGTGTTTGCGTGTTTGACATATAGTTTTGTCTTTTTTCTTTTAATGATAAGTAACATATCTTTATGCTTGCTTTTTCAGTAGCTAAGGTGCCTACTTGACACACAGTTCATATTTTCTTCTTCTTTTTACATTTATAATATATGTAATAATTGTCACATATTGCGTTATTTTTAATTGTTTGGTAGGAAATAGGAGGCTGAAGAGATATTATTTGACGGGTAATTATGTGTGCCACGTCTTCAATGTGATGTGTTATCATATATAATATAAGATTTTTTTCGTTATCTTTTAAAATTACCAATTGTTCCCTGTATTTGTACATTACACTTTTATCTTTTCTTTTTTAAAATTTTATATTGTTAATGAGACTCATCAATACTATATAAGAAAGGTCGTGAGAGGATGGATGAAATTTTCTCCATTATTTTTTGAAATTACAAACCGGTCTGTGTGTACATTACATTTTTGTCTTTTCTTTTTAAATTTTATTTAGTATAAGGAAGCTCCTCTACAGTATATAAGAATCTCATGGAGGAGGCCGGATGCAATTTTTTTATTATTTTCTGGAGTTACAAATAGGTCCATGTGTGTGTACATTACACTTTTGTCTTTTCTTTTTAAAATTTTATATTATGTAAGCAAACTCATCTACATTGTATAAGAAAGCCTACATAGGCATTGAATGTAATTTTCTCTATTATTTTTTGTAATTACAAACAAGTCCTTGTGTGTGTACACTACACTTTTATCTTTTTTTTTTAAATTATATATTGTATATGATGACTCATCCGTATAATACAAAAAGCACACACATGTTAAATGTGATTGGTAAGATTTTTTTGTTATTTTCTAGAATTATAAATCGTTATCTGTGTTTGTACACTACACGTTTATTTTTTCTTTTTAAAATTTTATATTGTATAATGAGACTCATCAATGCTATATAAGAAAGGTCATGGCGGTCTGAGTAAAAACTTCTCCCATCTTTTTTTAGAATTACAAACCGGTCTGTCTGTGTACATTATATTTTTATCTTTTGTTTTTAAAATTTTGTATTATATAAGGAGGTTCATCCCCACTATTTAAGAAGCCCGCAGAGGAGGCTGGATGTAATTTTTTCTATTATTTTTTAGAGTTGCAAACATGTCCATATGTATGTGTACACTACACTTTTGTCTTTTCTTTTTAAAAGTTTATATTATGTAAGGAGACTCATCTATACTATATAAGAAAGTCTATAAAAAGCATTGGTGCAATTTTCTCCAATATTTTTTATAATCACAAACAAGTCCCTATGTGTGTACACTACAATTTGTTCTTTTTTAATTATATATTATATAAGATAACTCATCTATACTATAGAAAAACCCATGGGGCGCTGAATGTAATTTCCACTATTATTTTTTGAAATTACAAATCGGTCCTTGTGTGTGCACACTATATTTTTATCTTTTTCTTTTCAAAAGTTTATATTGTATAAAGAGACTCATTTGTACTATATAAGAAAACCCATAGAGGGGGCTGAATGTAATTTTCTCTATTTTTTTAGAATTACAAATCGATGCCTATGTGTGTACACTGTGTCTTTTCTTTTTAAATTTTTATAGTGTCAGGAGACTCATCTACGCTATATGAGAAAGTCCCGGGAGAGGACTGAATTCAATTTTCTTCATTATTTTTTGAAATTACAAATCGATACCACTTTTAGCGGGTAGTATGTATCTTATTTTGAATACTAACTACATATTAGTCATCAACACTCACACAAAAATCTTATCTAACAAATTTGTGGTAGCAAATAAGAATAAAAGATAATTAACTCATTATGCTATAATTATTATATGGTGTATAGTACGTGTCTTCCGCTCATATATGAATAAACTAAACAAGATATGAGATTGCCTAGGCATCGAATAAGCCACATGCAATTGTCAACTTGGAAGTAGACGAAGCTGAAGACGGTGGTGTTCGAACGAGTGCAACTTATTGGAAAAAAAATCTTTTCCTAGGTTTAGGCACCAATATGTTATGAAATAAAAAACTTAAGATTGGTTGCACACACTGGATGATATTTTAAACGAGCCTTTAGTTTATCCTCCAATCGAAAATCCTATTGCCAAAAAGATCAAATGATACGCGAATGTACTTTTTTGACTACATTTTGACTCGTTGTTAAGTGAAACTAGCAAATATTAATTTTGATTTAGAGAAGTGAGGTTGTGTCGGTAACGTTGTTCTACTGTCACATAACTTAAACTTAGCATTGTGCATGTCTGAAAGTATCGTATTGATCAAGATACTTAGTAGAATAGATTTTTTGTGCTAAAAAGCCAAACAACTTTTTTTTTCCCAAAAAAAAGTTTGAGACCTTTTATTGACAAACACCACTCGTAGAAGGGGGAATATTACAACAGTTAACCTAGGTATGCCAGGGTAACAACCAATATTTTTAATGTAAATCAGCCATGCTTTTGACATATTCTTGGTGAAGAATGTTGTAGTTCATGATCATGCGAATGGTATTTTCATATATGTTACATTGCTATTCTAGCTCAATTGTATCTTAAAGGCTTAGCATATGCTCCTTTTTAGTACAAACAGAAATTGAGGAATAGTAATTACTAATTTGTTTTCTTGCAATGAATATATTTGCCAAAGTTTCACTATTATACAAGAAAGACACGTTAGAACGGGCGTGTTTCTGGATGCAAACTTGTCCAACAAGAGTTTCCCCTCCTCCTTTTCCGTCTCCGTCTCCGTCTCGTCTCCGTCTCTCGCTCGCCAGCTCGTTCCCTAATACCACCCGGAGTGTAAAGGAATACACATTCTTTTTCCGCGCGCTTCCTCCTGCTCCTCCATATTGACGCCGTCACTCTCTCCGTTCCGATGGTTCCCGCGTTTAGGCGTGGTGGTGCGCAGTTAGCTGCCAGTCTTAGAGCTGCCGGGTTCAGAGAAGACGTCGCCGCTGCCGCTCTCCTCCGCGATCAAACTAGGTGGCGTTTGCCCACTGGCGGGGCTTCTCGGGAGATGTCTCAGCTTGTCGATTCGATGACCGGGAAGCGCGCATTCCTGGTCGATACTCTCGCTCTGGTCGGTAGTAGCTTCAAATATCCTTTTCTTCGCTTGCCCCCGTTGGCTTGACGTTTGATGGGAGTCGTTGGTGTTCGTGCGCAGGTCAGGAGGCTTGAAGCGCAAGGTATCCCATCCAAGCATGCCGAGGTGATCACGGCTTCCATTACTGAGGTCTTGAATCATAGCTTGGAGAACGTCGCCCAGTCTTTTATTAAGCAAGGAGAAATGCAGAAAGTGCTCTTCCTCCCTTCTTTCTTGGTTTTCTTTTCTTATCTGCTTTAATTTGTTTCGTAGTACCTTAAGAAACTGCCTTTTATTGTTTTGAGGATTAGCACACACCTTGGGAGGATTGATTAGGAAAACCCATTTTTTGAGTGAATTACATATTACTGATCGCAGCTGCTCATGTCACTCATGATTGAGAGCTGCCCTCAAGCCTGCATCAATAGGGCACAATGCAAGTCAAGCCAATCTAACTTATGGGGCCTATGTTTAGGTTGAGGATCGGGACAACCAAGTAAATATCATTTATCCCAAGTAGTATTTCGTTGCTTGGTTCAAAAAAGTTATCACATATTATTTTCTTAGCAACAAAAATCCTATGTATACTAGGTTTATTTAACCATACTTGTCAAGACTTTGTACCTTGAGCACTTAGTCCCACACCTATGTTGAAAATATGTTTCAGGCTTTTAAAATGAGGTGAGGTAGTGGATCTAGAGAAGAGATGTGCTGGTGTTGTTTTTGGGGGGGGGTGCATATAAGCAAATAACTAAAGCATTTCGTTGGTGAATTATGGTGCACATACATTATCATTTGTGCAGTGCAAAGTGCGAGTATGTGCTAAAGTTACAATGAAGTATGTCTTTTTACTTTTCATTTTCTATAAAAATTGTATTGGTAATTATGTCGCGAACTAAAAGTCATGCTATTGTTTGTATACATTTGATATCAAATCAACAAGGGAAATTAAGGGTTGGACAACCTAGAAGATCTTAGTCACAAGTCATAAATTCTTGGAAGCGAACCTCTTGTAATTAATAGACTCTCCGTTGATAGAACTTTGCAACCACTCGGTTTATCCTGTCAATACCAAGCATAGGAAATGAACCAAAAATGACAAAGTTTGAACATGCTTTCTTTCTATTAAATAACGTGCAATGATAGCCAAAATCTACTTTCATTAAACTAATAGTACACTTTTGGGGAGCATGCAGTTCATTGTAGGGAGCTTCCAGGTTTTAAGTGCAAGCATGATCTTGTTAGAGACGTTCTATTTGATGTACTCAGGCATGCAGGTGTTGTTTCTAAGAAAGAGGCACCTGTGAACTTTTTAACTGACCCACAAGAGGGGAGATCCACACGTAGACCTGCCGATATTTTGATTTTTGGATGGGTCGGAGGGAAACATGCGTGTGTGGAGTTGACAAGAGTTTATCCGCTGGTGGGATTGAAGAATGAGGCCTTTACAGCGGGACATGTTGCCCTTAAAGCTGCTTCAACCAAAGTGATCAAGCATGAGAAAGCGTGTATTCAGAATCAACACGCCTTCATCCCTTTTGGATTCTTAGCACCAGAAGCTGTGGAGCTTTTGAAGAGAATCCAAAAATTTATGAATAGTAATGTTATGACTCCTAAGTGTATGGATGTAGTGTTTCAAAGGATTGGTTTTGCTATCCAAAAAGGACTAGCGACGCAGCTTGTTGCCCACTTATCTTCTATTTCGATGTAAAATCCAATCTGATTTTTTATTCTTTATTTTCACAATGGTGGCTATAAGGATAATTAATTTTCGCCTAGTAGATGGTGTGTATTCTGGTCTGCCCTTGAACTGGGTGGGGGTTGTACAACTACTGCCTTTTATTACAGAATATGTTACAATAACAACAAAAAGGTCATTTTTGTGGGGAGGGGAGTACCCCACTCCCCCAAAAAAAAATCTCACTTTAGATATACCCTTGAATGGGGTTATATACATGTATTTTTTTTATAAATGATAGATGGCATTATTGTAGACACTGTCTTTTATCGTCTAGCTGTGGAATCACTTGGAATAATTACCCATTCAATCATCAATTTCCCCACCATTTTCCCTACACAACAATGTAAAAGAAGTGTTTCTTATGCCTGCTTACGACAATTCACTAACATCTCCCCATTTTACCCTAAAAATATATCAAAGCAAGAGTTCTTGTTACACTCACTTGTTTAAATATGCTTACATTACATGGTTATACCCAAACCAACCTTGCATTATCCTCAATTTACCCAGGTCATTTAAATACTTAATAAGCTTGGCTGAACAGACATAACAACCCAAAATGTTTGATAAATTAGATCACAACTGCTTTGACTTTATCACGACCCGTGATAAGTCATTGTGCCTACTAATTACACATACACGATGGGATTTTGCTTCTAGATACTATCACTCATCAACGTTAGTTCTGTGAGATACAATTGTTTTCTTGTAGAAATGAGATTTTCTGGCGTTGACCCTAAAATGGATGCCTCGATACACCTGTTCTTGTACATGCCATTTGCCAGATGCAAAAGATTCTAAATTCAAAGCTAATCTTAGGAGCATTAAAACCACCAACTTAGGCTGAGAAGTTGCATTTGCATCTCAACTGTATAAAATCTTGCTTTGTGAATTTGGTTCCCTAATTTTTCAAAAACCAACATCAACAATTTTCTAGATTCACTTAGCATGAAGGTCAAATTCTAACCCCACTGTCCACTCAGAGTAATTTGGAGCAAGATGGATTTAGTATATTGTGTAATTTTTCTTTTACTCTATATGTATTCTGTTGTCAATTGAGCAAGGGCTGCTATTAGCATATGATGTTGCAACTTGCAACCACTTCTAAATCTGTACTTTAATTGCTGTCTAATCCCCGCTAGTTTGCTTTGATATCCTCATCACATTTCTAGTAATTTTCACAAAGATAACACATTGTCAACACCGATATTTTGTTGTCTTGATTTCCAATAGGCAATATCATCACACAATGACTATCACGAACGTTTTATCCCTTCGTGGATCATAGTAAGATGGGTTGGCCTCACATTTTTTAGGGTATCTTTGGAACAACAATACAGGCGCAACCCCCTGCAGGCTGCTGCCCTGTCGTCGCTTTTAGATAGTATCTTAGTTATGTATTTTGTAAGCTAAATAATTGAGTGGATTCTACATTGCTTC
This sequence comes from Alisma plantago-aquatica, assembly GCA_963693085.1. Classification (NCBI taxonomy): domain Eukaryota; kingdom Viridiplantae; phylum Streptophyta; class Magnoliopsida; order Alismatales; family Alismataceae; genus Alisma; species Alisma plantago-aquatica. Next base: position 904,731,875 of record OY856412.1, read on the forward strand.
GTAAAACTAAGAACCATATACTCTGTGACAGAGTCAGGGTTTTCAGAAAGCTCAGCGTTGCACAGTGTGTGCACCATCATATATATAATACTGAAAGAATTACAGAGAGGTCCATATATAAAAGAGAAATAACAAAACAAATAACAGGCTATGTAAAACAGGAAATATACAATGTAACACTCCCCCTCAAGTTGGAGCATAGATGTCAATCATGCCCAACTTGTCCATCAGTGTGCAGAACTGTTTCTTCGCCAGCAGCTTGGTGAAGATATCAACAACTTGATCTTCTGATCTCGTGAATGGAGTGCATATCTTGCAAGCAATAATAGATTCTCTGATGAAGTGGCAGTCAACTTCAATGTGTTTGGTGCGCTCATGATAGACATGATTATTTGCAATGAAGATGGCAGCTCTGTTATCACAATGCATAGGAATGGACGAAGAAGACTCAATCCCAAACTTCTTCAAAAGAGAACGCACCCACAGTAACTCACAAGCAGTATGGGCCATGGCCCTGTACTCAGCTTCAACACTAGATCTGGCAACGACATTCTGTTTCTTGCTCCTCCAGGTAACAAGATTGCCTCCTACAAACGTACAGTAACCGGAGGTAGATTTTCTATCAACTTTGCTGCCTGCATAATCAGAATCAGAATACCCTTCAAGACCACAATGCCCATTCTTTTTATAATGAAGTCCCTTGCTAGGTGACTTTTTTAAGTATCTCAGAACTTGACATACATCATCCCAGTGACACTGCTTGGGTTTGTCAAGGTACCTGCTAAGAAGACCCACTGCAGTAGCAATATCAGGACGAGTAACAGTCAAATAAATCAATTTACCAATCAACATCCTGAATTTTTTATGATCAGCAAACACAGAAGAGGAATCATCATCCCAATTCACATTGGGATCAAGAGGAGTATCCGCAGGTCTTGCTCCAAGCATACCAGTCTCCTGCAGAATATCAAGAACATACTTTCTATGAGAAAGCACCAGGGCATTAGAGTTTCTAGAGACCTCTATGCCAAGAAAATACCGAAGTCTGCCCAAATCTTTTGTAGCAAAGTGCTTGCCCAGATGATCTTTGGTAGCATGAATACCAAGAGAGTCGCTGCCAGAAATAATAATGTCATCAACATATACAATCAGAACAGTAATACCTGCTGAAGTCTTTTTTGTGAACACAGAGTGGTCAACCTGTGACCTCAGAAAACTAAAATCAATCATGATCCTGCTCAGCTTATCAAACCAGACACGAGGACTCTGCTTGAGCCCATAGATAAACTTCTTAAGCCTGCATACCTTGTGAGACTCCCCCTGAGCAACAAACCCAAGAGCTTGCTCCATATACACCTCTTCCTGCAAGTCACCATACAGAAAAGCATTTTTCACATCAAGCTGCAGAAGAGGCCAGTTCAGATTCACAGCAACAGATAGAAGAATCCTGACAGAGTTAAGGCGAGCAACAGGAGAAAAAGTCTCAAAATAATCAATGCCATATGTCTGAGTATAGCCCTTTGCAACTAACCGTGCTTTCAAGCTCTCAACCGTACCATCAGGTTGATATTTTACGGTATATACCCACCTGCAGCCCACAGGCTTACACTGAGGAGGTGGATCCACCAGCTCCCAAGTGTCTCTGTCAGTAAGAGCAATCATTTCTTCTTTCATAGCCGATGTCCAAGCAGTACTTTTCAATGCATCCTGAACATTCTTAGGTACAGCCACAACAGATAAAGCATATACAAAATTGCTAGATTGAGTATTCAGATGAGTAGTAGATACAAACTGAGCAATGCTATGAGAAGTGCAGGAACGAGTACCCTTTCTGAGTGCAATAGGTATGTCAAGGTCAATGTACCTCAGGTGCAGCAGAACCTTCTGGAGGAGAAGATTGGTTATCTTGGGGGGGTACTTGTGTAGAAGGTGCTCTATTCCTGCACTGATAAACAATAAGTGGAGGATCTTGATTTTCAGCAGTTACAGTGTCAGTAATGTCAGGCACACAGTCAGAAATAACAGGCAACAGAGATGCAAGAATGTCTGTCTGCAAACTATCTCATGCTGAAGAATAATACGGTGTAACTTCAAAAAAGACAACATCACTACTAGTAAACCATTTCCTGGTACTGGGATTATAACACCTGTAACCCTTTTGAGTTCTAAAATAGCCCAGAAAAATACACTTAGCAGCTCGAGGAGACAACTTATCAGAAGTGGGTCCAAGTAATCGGACAAAGCAAGTACACCCAAAAATTCTAGGAGGCACAACAAACAAAGAAGTTTCAGGTTGTAGAAACTGTATAGGAATCTTATTTCCAATAACTGACGATGGCATCCTATTAATCAGAAAACACGCAGTCAGAATAGCCTCAGGCCAATAGGAGCGGGGCACATGAGAATGCATCATGATAGTCTTGGTAACTTCTAATAAGTGTCTATTTTTCCGCTCAGCGACACCATTTTGTTGTGGGGTATAGGCACATGAAGTCTGGTGGAGCGTACCAATAGATTTACAGAAAACCGCCACTTGCTTAACAAATTCTAAAGCATTATCGGTGCGGAAAACTTTAACAGGCAAACCAAACTGCGCTTTTATTTTAGCAAAAAAGTACTTGATAGTAGACAACACTTCAGACCTACTTTTTAATAGAAACAACCAAGTAGTCCTAGAAAAGTCATCAATAAATAAAATGAAATACTTGTAACCAGACAAACTCGGTACATGGCATGAACCCCATACATCAGAGTGAACTAAATCAAAAAAGTTTTTACTACTCACAGTACTACGTCTAGGATACACAGTACGAGTTTGTTTTCCCAGCTGACACGATTCACACTGAAAATTACAACTGCCAATATCCGAAACTAAATGACGCAGCTTCTCTGACGATGGATGTCCCAGCCTGTAGTGCCACTGCAGTGCAGAAACAGAAGTCGATAAAGCAGATACCACAACAGCTTTCTCTGATCTCGGTAACTGGTCCAAGTAAAATAGTCCATCAGTACCTTCATACCCCCCACCAATCTTCGTCCTCGTGCGAAGGTCCTGAAAAACACATGAACCAGGAACAAATGTCAGGCTACAATTCAAACTTCGTAAAATTTTGCTGACTGATAATAAGCTCAGAGGAAATCGAGGCACATATAAGGCAGACTTGAGCCAAAACTGAGAAACAATATCACCGACTCCAAAAACCGAAGACTTGGAGCCATCAACAAGCATAACAGAAGAGTTACGGGCAGGTTTAGATAGAGTTTTAAACAGAGATCTATTGCCAGATATATGTGCAGAGGCACCAGAATCTATCACCCATTTTGTATTATCAGAAGTAGAAGGTGAGGAACTCAGGAAAGCAGTATCATAACCAGAGTATGCAGCATGTGCTCCACTAGTAGAAGTAGCAGTCGAAGAGCCAACACGCTCAAGGAGGCGTTCCACCTCAGCACGAATGTAGTCTGCGGTCGCTCCCGCAGTCTCTGGCTCAGACGTCGGAGCAACACCGTCAGAAGCAGTAGACGATGAATCTGCAGCAGCATTGGCCCAAGCCGGTTTACCATACTTTTCCCAACACTTTTCTTCAATATGGTTAGACCGGCTACAGAAGGTACACACGCGCTGTCCTTGCTGAGGACGCGCAGCAGCATAAGATGGGGCAGCATAAGATGGGACAGCTGAAGGGGCTCCTCGTCCAGCAACAGGTCCACGTCCCCGTCCTGTACTTAGGGGAGGACGGCCATCAGTGGAACGGCCACGGCCACGACCACGGCCACGCCCGGCCCAAGCAGCCAGAGCAGTCGAATCTCCAGTCTCAGTATGAGGAGGCAGTGTCGATGAAGAAAGGCGCTGGAGACGCTAGTAGGCACCCTGCAGAGTAGGGAGCGGATCACTCGCCAAGATCTGATCCACAACACCAGTATAGGACTCTGGCAAACCACTCAGAAACTGTATCAGCTGTAGTTCCGCCCGCTGTTTCTGCATAGTCGCCAGATCAGTAGACAACGGGTGATAAGTCTCCAACTCACCCCACAGGCCAGTGAAGGTGGAGAAGTAGTCTGAGATGTCAGATCCCGTGAATTGGAGTCACCTCAGTTGCTTGGTTATGTTGAAGACCTTCTTGGGATTCTGACTGTGAGAGTAGGTACCAGCGAGCTGATCCCACATCTGCTTCGCCGTAGGCAGCCGAAGTAAAGTGACACTGATCTTCTCAACGACGCTGTTGAGAATCTAGGTCATCACAGTCGAGTCGTCACAGACCCAATCATCAAAAGCTTTGACGTCCTTTGCATCCGCATCCTCTGCAGGCTGAGGCGGACCAATGCAAATCAGATGAGAGTACTTCCCTTGTGATTTGGCATATATCACAAATGAGCACACCCAAAGCTGGTAATTGCGCCCGTCAAGTTTAACAGTGGTAACTTGACGACGCGAGTCTCTCCAGATGTCATCTCCAGAAGACGCCATGAGGGCAGGCAGGAAGATAGGCACAGGCAAGTAGGCACAGTCAGGAGACGGACTATGCCGTCAGGTAGGCAGAAGCTGGCACAAAATTACCACGGACCTCTCACATACGAACTACGCCTAAGCGTAGCAGGAAACCCGGAGGCCGAAGCCTACACGGGCAGGTAGGCACAGACGAACACGAACTGAAGGCTGTCTCTCAGACGAACAACTCTCCGATCTCCCCCTAAAGACGAAACTAGTCTAGATCTACAGGCGGCTCAGTGGTCCCGTAGAAGACGACCACCCGGCAGTGCGCTTGCTGTGCGAACAACAACAAAAAAATTTGGTGATGTTGCTCAAGCACTAGTGGCACACCGAGCTAGGAGGCTAGACGGAGCCACGAGCGGAAGAGGACGAGCAGTGCGAGGAGGACGGACGACCCTTACGTGGGCGGCAGCCCTGCCAGCGGCGGCCGGCTGCTGCGGGCGGCGGGCGGGCAGGGTGGGGGCGGAGAGGGAAGAAGAGAGAGAGAGAAGGGAGGGAGGGAAAGACGGCTAGGTTTCGACCTGCTCTGATACCATGTAACAGAGTCAGGGTTTTCAGAAAGCTCAGGGTTGCACAATGTGTGCACCCTCATATATATAATACTGAAAGAATTACAGAGAGGTCCATATATAAAAGAGAAATAACAAAACAAATAACATGCTATGTAAAACAGGAAATATATAATGTAACATACTCATACAATAATATTCCTATAAGGTCAAGATGCCGTTTTTATCCCTCATTTTGGTACCTTATTTTTTGAATTGCAGGTAGTTAGAACAATGCAATTATAAATACATATTGAAAATAAGTATGTGAAAATTCATAAAACTGGTGTTTTTAAGAATTTTATGAAAACTCCAAAAATAAAATGTGATTTTTTTCATTATAATTGGAAATAACTAGATTAGCTTTTTAAGTTCTTTGGTAAATTATGGAATGCTTGTTAAGGCACCAAGGCATCAAACTCTCGGGCATGCTGAGGCGGTTTTATATGTATTGGGTCCCCATCTTTTGTACATATGATTTACAATTGTTAATATATGTGTTGCTTTATTTATGTTATGTTATTTTCCATTATATCTGGACCTTTATGTAATTGTTACTTTTCTATAAATAGAAGGGTGCACACATTGTGCAAGCTTAAGCTCTCCAAATCTCATTGTCTTTCACATGGTATCAGAGCGGGTCGATCCACCTTAAACCTAATCCCTCTCTCTCCACCAACCCTAGCCGCCACTACACTCCGAAATCTCCTTTTTTTCCGCCGCTACAGTACTGCTACAGTAGCGCCGCCTCTACAGTAGCGCAGTCCACCCCTCCGCAGCCCTCCATCCACCTCTAATCCCCTAATAACCTCCATCCTTGTGGCCTAATCCACCACAGGCCCCTCTGTCTAGCTCCGTTTCTCTTTCCGAAATCTCCGGACAGCCTCGGTAACTTTCCAGTTCTGGCACGTTGACGGCGTAACGGACTTCATCCTCTCTGTCTGCCTGCTCCTCATGGTGGAGTGACTGATCCTCCATGTTGGCGTAGGTTTTTTCTCTTCTCTGCTGCCCCTACGTGGTTTTTTTTTACGATCCATGCGTGGATCTTCTACCTTCTACTACTAGTCCATGTGTTGGACTTCTGCTTCTGACTGCTGACTTCTACTGCCTGTGCCTGACTGCTGCTGCCTGCCTGTAACTCTACGTCTGCATCTGTTTCTTCCGGATGACGTCTACTCATGAAGATCTGTGACGTCAGGTGACAACTGTGAAGCTGGATGGGCGAAACTACCAGCATTGGGTATGCTCTATGCAGATATATGTTAAATTCACAAGGAAAAATGTCGCACCTGATGCGAGATCCACCACCCGTGCCTCCTGCAACAGTTGATTCGAAGGATGTGAAAGCCTATGATGATTGGGTGAAGGACGACTCCACAGTCATGACATGGATTCTGAATAGTAGTGAGACAAAGATTAGTGTCACACTATTGTACCTGCAGACGGCAAAGCAAATGTGGGATCAACTTGCCAACACATTCACACAGTCAAAATCCAAAGAAGGTGTTTGATATCAACAAGCAACTCAGCCGTCTGCGTTTCTCTAGTTCTGATCTGACGAATTATTTCTCTGCTTTCAAGGGATTGTGGGGGGAGTTGGAAGCCTACCATCCCTTGTCTACTGATCTGGCTACTATGCAACGACAGCGACAAGAGTTGCAAGTAGTCCAGTTCCTCTGTGGCTTACCTGATTCCTATGCCGGGGTGGTGGATCAGATTCTCGCCAGTGATCCGCTGCCTACTCTTCAGACTGCCTTTCAGAGACTACAACGCTTGCCTGCATCGTCATCTGAGACTCCTACTGATACTGGGGATTCGACTGCTTTGCTGCAATGTCTGGTCGTGGTCGTGGCCATGGCCGTGGACGCGGTCGTTCATATGATGCTCGTCCTCCTCTTGGTACTGGTAGGGGGAGGAATTCTGCGGGTCGTGGAGCATCCTCTGGATCTACTACTGCTGATGCTCGTCCTCAGACTGGCCAACGCTTCTGGAACTTCTGTGGCCGGTCTAATCATGTTGAAGACAAGTGCTGGGAAAAGTATGGTAAACTTGCATGGGCCAATGCGGCCAGTGACACTACTGCTACTTCAGAGACACCTACCCAGCTTGTTTTGTCTGATGACTCGGGTACTGCCACTGCAGATTACATTCGTGTTGAGGTGGAGCGCCTACTACGTGAGCGTACTGGCTCCTCTTCTACTGCCACTACAAGTGGAGCCCATGTTGCGACCTACTCGGGTTGTGATACTGCCTTCCTCAATACTCCATCTTCTAGTGCTGGTAATACAAAATGGGTTATCGATTCGGGCTCATCGTCTCACATTTCTAGAAATCGAGCTTTATTTAGAAATTTATCTAGACCAGCTACTGCTTCTTCTGTCATGCTTGCTGATGGTTCTAAGTCTGCAGTTTCTGGGGTTGGAGACATTGTATCTAAGTTTCTTCTGAAGTCGGCTTTATATGTGCCTCGTTTTTCGCTGAATTTATTATCTGTTAGCAAAATCTTACGCAACCTGCAATGTAGCCTGACCTTTATACCTGGTTCATGTGTTTTTCAGGACCTTCGCACGAGGATGAAGATTGGTGGGGGGTATGAAGGATCTGATGGCCTCCTTTATCTGGATGATCTGCCAAGACTGGACAAGGTTGCATTGGCTTCTACTTTATCGACATTATCTGCATCAGTCTCTGCATTACAATGGCACTACCGTCTTGGACACCCTTCTTATGAAAAACTAAGACATGTCATTTCTAGTGTTGGCACTCATAAGTTTCATTGAGAATCATGTCAGTTAGGGAAACAGACTAGGGCTGTTTACCCTAAACGTCCTCAGAGTAGTAGCAAACACTTTTTTGATCTTGTTCATGCCGATGTATGGGGTCCTTGTAATGTGCCTAATTTGTCTGGCTACAAATATTTTTTACTATTTATTGATGATTTCTCTCGGACCACTTGGTTGTTTATGTTGAAAAGTAGGTCTGAAGTGCTGTCTACTATTAAATTCTTTTTTGCTGAGGTGAAAACACAATATGCTCTGCCTGTTAAAGTTTTTCGTACTGATAATGCACTTGAGTTTGTCCAAAAAGATGTTGCAATGTTTTTTCGTTCTGTTGGCACTTTACATCAAACTTCTTGTGCATATACACCACAACAAAATGGAGTAGCTGAGAGGAAAAATAGACATTTGTTAGAAGTTGCTAGAACTATTATGATGCACTATCATGTACCCAGATTGTTCTGGCCTGAAGCAATATTGACTGCCTGTTTCTCAATTAATTGGATGCCTTCCTCTGTGATTGGAAATAAATTACCTGTCTAAATTCTACAACCTGATGCACCCTTATTTACTGTACCTCCTCGGATTTTTGGCTGTACGTGTTTTGTGAGATTGCTTGGTCCTACTCATGATAAATTATCTCCCCGTGCTGAGAAATGTATTTTCTTAGGGTATTCTCGTACACAAAAAGGATATAGATGCTATAGTCCTACTGCAAAAAAATGGTTTATCAGCAGTGATGTTGTCTTCTTTGAAAATACCCCATACTACTCATCTAGCGGAGATAGTCTGGAACCTGATATTATTGCTTCCCCTCTGCCTATTACTACTGAATGTGTGTCTGAGAATTCTGATCAAATGCCACCTAAGAATACGACACCACCTCTTATTGTTTATCAACGCAGGAACATGCCTCCACCTGAACAAGTATTCCCCCCACTCAACACCAATCTCCTCCTCAAGAAGCACCTGCCACACCTGAGGTAATTTCTAACCTGGATATGCCTATTGCTCTTAGAAAGGGAACTCGTTCCTGCACTTCTCATAACATTGCTAACCATGTATCTACTGCACATCTGAGTATTCATGCTAGCAATTTTGTCTTTGCTTTATCTGCTGTCACTATTCCGAAAAATACTCATGATGCCTTACAAAGTACAACCTGGACTTCTACTATGCAAGAAGAGATGCGTGCTCTTACTGACAGACAAACATGGGAGTTGGTGGATCCACCTCCTCAATGTAAGCCTGTAGGTTGCAGATGGGTATATGCTGTTAAATATCAACCTGATGGTACTATAGAATGGCTGAAGGCACGCTTGGTTGCAAAAGGGTATACACAAACTTATGGTATTGATTACTTTGAAACTTTTTCTTCTGTTGCCCGCCTTAATTTAGTCAGAATTCTTCTTTCTGTTGCTATTAATCTGGACTGGCCTCTGCTGCAATTAGATGTTAAGAATGCTTTCCTGTATGGTGATCTGCAAGAGGAAGTGTATATGGAGCAACCCCTGGATTTGTTGCTCAGGGGGAGTCACACAAAGTCTGCAGGTTGAAGAAGTCTATTTATGGGCTCAAACAGAGCCCTCGTGCCTGGTTCGATAAATTAAGCAAAATTCTGATTGTTTTTGGTTTTCTGAGATCTCAAGTGGATCATTCTGTTTTTACTAAGAAGACCTCTACTGGCATTGTAATTCTTATTGTCTATGTGGATGATATGGTTCTTTCTGGCAGTGACTCTATTGCTATTCAGGATACTAAAGCCCATCTCTGCAAGCACTTTGCTACTAAAGACTTGGGTAAACTGCGGTATTTTCTGGGCATAGAGGTATCTAGAACCTCTAATGCACTAGTGTTGTCTCAGAGGAAATATGTTCTAGATCTTTTACAGGAAACTGGTATGCTTGGAGCTAGACCTGCTGACACTCCTCTAGATCCCAATGTCAATTGGGATGATGATTCGTCTCCATCTTTTGCTGATAATAAAAAGTACAGGAGATTGATTGGTAAAATGATATACTTAACTGTGACTAGAGCTGACATATCTACTTCTGTGGGACTTCTTAGCAGGTACCTAGATAAACCCAGACAGTGCCACTGGGATGCACTATGTCATATTCTGCGATATCTAAAAAAGTCTCCTGGCAAGGGACTTCATTATAGGAAAAATGGGCACTGCTCTCTAGAAGGGTATTCTGATTCTGATTATGCAGGGAGTCGGATTGACAAGAAATCCACTTCTGGCTATTGTACCTATGTTGGAGGCAATCTAGTCACATGGAGATCCAAGAAACAAAATGTGGTTGCCAGATCTAGTGCTGAAGCTGAATATAGGGCTATGGCCCATACTGCTTGTGAGCTGTTTTGGGTACACTCTCTTCTTAAAGACTTCGGTGTTGAGTCTTCTTCTGCTATACCCATGCACTGTGATAATAAAGCTGCTATCTTTATTGCCAACAATCCTGTCTATCATGAGCGCACCAAGCATATCGAGGTCGACTGTCATTTTATTCGGGAATCTATTCTTACTGGCAAGATCTGCACACCTTTTACTCGATCTGAAGACCAGGTTGCTGATATCTTCACCAAACTGCTGCCTAAGAAGCATTTCAGCGCTTTGATGGATAAGTTGGGCATGATTGACATCTATGCTCCAACTTGAGGGGGAGTGTTAATATGTGTTGCTTTATTTATGTTATGTTATTTTCCATTATATCTGGACCTTTCTGTAATTGTTACTTTTCTATAAATAGAAGGGTGCACACATTGTGCAACCTTAAGCTCTCCAAATCTCATTGTCTTTCACAATAATTAAAGACGAAATTTGCATTGTATAAATACAAATTTAATGTTAAATACTTGTATATATACATATGTTTCATAATAATACTTTTTGGTTCAAATAAGCGTGTTTCTTTATTGAATACCAAACTTTCGGTACAAGGTTAAATGCGTTCTCACAACGAGGAACCTGAAACGTAAAGACTCTAGGTCCCATTGCCACATAGGAACAACATCAGAAACCTAACTAAAGGTATAGAGTTCCCCACATAGAACAGAACAGCAAGCCTCCTTACAGGGAGTGTACAAGCGTCCCACAACCAGCAACTCCACGCAGGGAGTGCACAGAATAAAACCCAAGAAAGCTCTATACATTATATTCCCTCAATCAATATTCAGAAATCTGATAACCATCTCTAAGAAAGAAAACACCAACGAAGAAGCAAACATAATTCACCGTCATCCATTTCAGATGGCATCAATTAGCTATCAAATCAATGCTAGAGATATCTGAAAGCTTATTCTTCTTTGGCTTTTTCTTCTTTTTCTTTGATCTAGAGATTTCTTCATTGATCTTGAATCTGTCCCGCAAATGAGGGTTTGAGTTAAACAACACACACGAGGTACCCACTCCTTCCTAGTCATAGTAGACTTTCTCTCTTTGCTGATAGTTCAGTGGGAGACCGGAGCTTTGCATTGCATTATGAATAAGATGAATTCACCTCTATAGCTTGGGGCATGGCATACATCTAATTCCCATCCTAAATTTAAACCATCCACACTCAGTCACTCACTAACTGATTTGAACAGAACATGTCTGTTTCTTTCAGTAGTGAAGCATTAGTTGAAGAGGATTGGGTATTAGGCAAAGTGTCATTTACAAAACCACCTCCACAATGGTACCTCGACCTAGTTGTTCTGCAGAACCAGCCTCGCCATCCCCTGAAACATCCCCAATAGGTGTCAGCCCTTGAGGAAAGTCACTTCCTAGGTGCTGATCACTTGTAGTTACTGCACAATGCTGCTTGCTGGGTGCTCCTGTGGCAGCAACGTTTGCTGATCTACCATTGCAGCCAGATTGGCATAGTCATCAATCAGTTCCTGTCCGTTTTCCAAAACGCAGTTGGAGGTCACAGCTTGCTGCTTCCTTTTTGCCATATGGCCATAGGACAAGAGCTAAATCTGTGCCCAAACCTTATACATCCAGTGCAAATCAGCGGCTTTGCTATGAAGTCTAGCTTTAGCCACATTGGCTCACCATCAATCTCTGCCAATGTAGCTTTGGAAAACTCAATGAAGCTTCTAACTCAACGCAGACTTTCGTGTCACCAAGATAGCTGGCCGTAAGTGCAGTGTCGTCAAAGTCCAACGGACTTCTTAATGTGCTACGGTGCTAGCAATACTGGCCAACTGATCCCTAGTCCGAGGAAACCCAAGGTTCCCAATTTTCACCCAAACAGGAACAAGTATGAAAGAAGGGGGTGGGGTAGGGCCACTTCAGGACTCCATGCTTGGGTGATGACAGATTTCCGTTATGTGTCCAAGGTGCTTAATCCAGGATACACTCTCTCTCCTTCGCAATAATTAATTTGACGATAAATCCTTCTTTCTCCTGTGCTATGATGTCAAACTGGCCACTAGGCCTCCAGTTTCTCCAAATCCATCCTGATAATTGACCTTAATGGTTTCCTGCCAGTAAAGATGACTGATAGGTGTCATTCCAGTCAGGTTCCAGTTCATCTTCCCTTGAGACCTTGCCGCAATTCATGCCATTCTGTAGCATAGGTTCTACAAACTCTATGGCAGAAACTTCTGCTTCCATTCGACCTTGTCGACTTGCCAAAATCCAGTCGGCTTGCATCGGTGGAGAGGATACAATCATTGTCAGATTGCCTTTAGAAAGGGGTGAGGAAGGAGGCAAAGGCGGCACGGGCTTCGAGACATCCAAACTCACTTCCTTTCATTGTCTTCAGAAAGATGTGGAAAGGGGGGAGGGGAAGTTGAGGATTCCATGATTCTTTCCGTGTTTGTCTCCTTCTTTTGCTGTCGTTGGACGGAAGAATCCCTTGGACCAATGGAAACTTGGGGAGTACCTTGCGACAAGGGATGAGATTTCGTCGGTATCGGCGGTATACCGCTCGAAATACCGATACCGACGGGTACCAGTACAGATACATGCAAATCTGTCGTTAGGATCGCATATATCCGCATACCGGTGGGTATACTGCCAATACCGCCAAATATCGAGGGTACCGGTGCAAAATGCACCACTTACCCATCGGTACAGGGCGGCACGGGCAGCATACCGCCCGAGACACCGATTTTTGCGAGACAGTCAGCTGCTGCTGTTTGAAGAGGAGAACCTTGGGGAGTTTGGGCGATTTTTGAGATTGGAGCTCAAATCAGCCCTAATTAAGGTATGCTTACTTAATTTCTTGCATTTCCCATCATTTCCAACCTCTCCCCCTCTCTCTTCTCTTCTTATAATTCTATTCTCACTTAAAAAATTCACCAAATACCCCTAAAATCCTAGATCTACTACAAAATACTTATGATTGATGCTATTTATCACTAGATCTATGATTATATTATATAGATCTACTGATTTATCACTAATTACCTCACTAATAATTAACATTAACATGTCATTTCACTAATTAATAGTAATAATACAATTAGTACCATTAATAATAGGTATTTAATTTAGGTTTAGTAGAAGAAGTTCTATCAAAGACTAACATGAACATATATAAACAAAAATATACCCAAAATATCTAAATAATTTGTATTTTTTATTTATAAAAATGCTGAAAATAAAAAAAACGTTTTTTTTTCTTTAAATTGTGTGTTAATGTAGTATAAGATGAAACTAGCATGTGGAAAGCATATCACTTGTCTTTTTAATTAGTAAATATCATGTTTTATAATTTTAAAAATAATTTCAGACTTTATTTATATTTAAAAAATAATTATCTTCAAAAGAAAAATCTTAAAAAATCTTATGTTTGATTCTATAATTACAAGCAAGTATCGTACATTATAAAATATCGATTTTGATTCTACATTACATAAAAGAAATCGATTTTGTTCACTTAATTGCTTATTTTTATTTGATATTAGTATTGTGAATAGAGAATAAACTTAATAGTTAATACGACAATGTACATTTCTTACTAATACTTTTTTATTAAATGCTAAGTTACTAATATCATTTGCTTTGCTTGTTTGTTTTTGTCTTTTTTAGTGTTGACTTTTGAGTTTTGAGAAGATGTCTTCTTCGTCTTCAAGCGTCACTTGGTGGTGGAGGAATTACTGTAAGAAAACATTTGGTGGTGGAGGAATTACTAGATTCAAGCGTCACATTACTGGTGGTGACAAGAATGTGGCAATGTGCCAGAAGTGCCCTCTAAGTGTTAGGATGACTTCAAGAAATTGATGGGTGCAAAGAGGCAACAACAACAAAAGTTGAAGCAGGTTGAAAAGGCTTACACAGATACACTCTTTGATGTTAGGGCCACAGGTTCTTCTGCTGAATCAGATGATGATATTGCATATCCTCTAGGGTGTGATACTGCGTGTACACGTCATATGTATAGGCGTGCTCTCAGAGACTCCCGCAAAAGTGAGTGGGATAGGGAGGAGGCAGCTCGGCTTATGAGGAGATATGGACCATCTGGTGCAGGTGGAGGCAGTGGGGCTGCACGTGTCCCAGTTGTTGACTTAGATGATGATGATGAAGATCAACATTCTCAATATAAAAGAAAGAAAGGCACCGTTGATACACTCTTCCGTTCTGCTAGTGCAAAATTGAAGCATTTTGATGAGCCAGGGGTTAGGAAGCCTGATGCTAGGCAAAAAACCCTAAAAGCAATGTTTACTGGTGCGAAAGAGAAGGTGGGCAAGGCAGTGGGTAAGTTCTTCTTTGCTCATGGTATACCCGCACATGTTGCAACCGAGCCATATCTACAACACATGGTGGATGTCATAGGGGAGTCGGGTAGGGGTATCAAAGCCCCCACTGCATATGAGTTGATGAACAAGTATCTTCCCCAAGAGAAGAAAGATCTACAGGTATGGATTGAAAGCCAGAAACAATTGTGGTCTGAGTGGCGTCACACTCATGTGTGATGGGTGGACATCTGGAAAAAGAAAGCAAATTATTAACTTTCTTGTACATTGTCGTGGATCTACTGTTTTTCTAGACTCTCTTGATGCTTCTGGTGCAGTCAGGAATTACAGTTACATCAAGAATTTAATGAAGAAATACATCAAGCAGGTAGGGGTTGGGAATGTAGTGCAAACAGTGACTGACAATGGCTCTAACTTCAAGAACGCCGGTGAAAGTACAATGAAGAAATATCCGGTCTACTGGACACCATGTGCTGCCCATTGCATAGATCTGATCCTCAAGGACATGGGCACAATTGATTACATCAAAAGTGTGACGATGGTAGGTTGATCACATGTTTCATCTACAACCATTCCTTCTTGTTAAATGCTATGAGGCGATCTGAGTACTGTGGAGGTAATCTAGTTAGACCAGGGGTGACTAGATTTGCAACGAATTACTTGGCCTTGAACTCATTAAAGTCCAAAAAAGATGGACTTACGAGGCTCTTCAATGGTGTGGAGTGGACCTCCATGAAGGAGCACAACACCCCGGTTGGCAGAAGGATTGAAGAACTAATTGCCAGTCGGACTTTCTGGGATAAGGTTACAAAGGTGCTGCGGATAATGGAACCTGTTGTCAAAGTGTTGAGGCTGGTAGATGGTGACAATGCCGCAACAATGCCTTGTATGATGCAATGCAAGTAATGGTGGAAGTACTAAACAAGCAGCTCCTAGGTCCCATTCACAATACTTGTCAATTGTAGACAAGCATTGGACAGATATGCTTTTGCATCCACTGCATAAAGCAGGTATATAATTTATTTCTTCTAAATTCAGATTTATGTTCTAAGTTTCTAACTCTATAACTTGCTATAGGTTAACTCAATCTAAATCTTGTTTCCTTATTTGAAATTGATGACAACTTACTATCTGAACCCGAGGTTCCAATACTCGCAAAAATTGGGCTTAGATGCGACTCTAATGTCTGCTGTGAGAGATATAACTAAATATATTACATAACTTACATGAAGTCATGAACATCTTCATTCTTGTTTGATGTTTCATCATTTGATTATGAAGTTTGAACTTCTTAAATAGTTTTGCAGTTGCGACAGTTTCATGAAGGCCTCGGTTGTTTTGGTCATCCAAATGCAGTTGCCGACCGTGATCAGGGTGATCCTTGTGAGTGGTGGGTATGGAATGGAACGTGTGCCCCCATCTAAGAAAAGTGGCTGTTCGTATTCTTTTTCAAACAACATCTGCAGGAGGTTGTGAAAGAAATTGGAGCACTTTCAATTTAATTCACTCAAAGAGAAGGAACAGGTTGGGGGCAGACAGGCTAAGAGATCTGGTATATGTTCACTACAACATGCGATTGAGGGCTAGAGCAATACGAGATGCCAACTACAAAGAAGTGGATTTTGCTGTCTTCCACGATCCCATTGACACTGCATACACATTCAACCCATCCAGGCGTAGAGGCATAGAAGAAGCTGATGATTCTAAAGATCCTTTAGAGGAATGGATGAATGAGATAGGTCGTCCCATTCTTGATAATCTAGATGGTCGTCCAGATCCATACATAGAAGAGCTTTTTGAAGGAGATTCTGATACTAATGTTGACCAAACTCCACCTGAAAGACTTGAGCCTGAGCCTGAGCATGAAAATGTTGATATGGAGATCAATAGAGCAGTATAAGAAGCGTTGGGTAGCACAGAGTCTCCTTCAAAAAGTACATCTGGGTCAAAATCAAAATCTGATAATGATGGTGGCAATGATGGCGGCGGCGGTGAGCGCTCTCCCAGAATATCCTCCTACTGTTGATCCTCAGTATGATGATCGTCCTTATGTTACGGCAGCTGCACCTCCTCCTCCTCCAGCAGAAAAAGAATATCCCATGCGTGAAAAAACTTTTCAAAGGAGGAAAACTCGAACCGGCAAAGACTACAGTGGTGCTGCACCACCTCAGGCTACAGGCTCCTACGGCTACAACAGTGATCATTATTCTGATATTTCCGATTCACTTGGCAACATGAGTATTTCAGGTTCTGATTCTCAATCTCAACATGATTCAACATTGTGATTTTGCGATATGCTATTTGGGCAACCATACCCATCTCACTCTCAATATGGGTATTCTGGATATCAAAATCAGCCACCACCACCACCGCCACAACCAGAAGTAGAACATCATGTTGGATATACCTATACATCAAATGTCTCAGGCCCACATGGAAGTTATCAGTACAACTCCCTTGCATTTTCTGAGGATGGTGGGCAAACATGGAGTGGTGGTCATTCAGTTCTTCCTGTTTCTCCAGTCCCAATACTTCCTATGGCTGTGCCTGTAGCTATTCAACATATTCCTTAAGGAAGTGAACCTCCACTCACTCGAGCTCCTCGACCTACATCTCCAAGAAAGGCACAATATCTCAAAGATTTAGAACAACATTTTCCAAAGATTGGGATGATGCAATTTGTCAACGATACTGTCTATGAGGAGCATGTGACTACACACAACCAACTTTATAGGATGCACATGTCATGGGCGGAATATCTCAATAGTATCAATTCATTACAGTATGGACAACCTACGCGCCACTCAACATACAACTGATGTGAGTTGGTAAGTAAATATGTTATTAATATGTTGTAAATTGTATATTGTTGCATAATTGTGTATATTTAAGTTTTTGGATTGTGCTTGTAAAATTTCATATCCGAATTCCTATGTTTTGTCATCGAAATCCCAACGAAACAGGTCAGGTTCCTTACCTCCCAGATGATGGACCCCCCTACCCCACATCCAATATAGAATTGTATTGCATAAAACGATGCATTTAGGTGTGGATATTACACCTGTAAAATTTCATGAATTAATCCGTTCATTTTGGCGTCGATACGGCCAGGATTGCATCTGTCGGTATTTCCGTCGGTATACCGGTAAATACCTATTTCCACGCTGTCGAAACGACGTCAGTATCGGTCACCTTATTCCTTGCCTTGCGACCACTCCTCTCAATTAGTCACTCTTGAACCGTATGGAGGAGGCGATTGATTCACCTCTGGTACCGCATCTCTGCTAGTCGACTTGCCAAAATCTAGTCGGCTTGCATCGGTGGAGAGGATACAATCGTTATCAGACTGCCTTCAGGAAGGGGTGAAGGAGCCAAAGGCGACGAGGCCTCCGGGATAACATCCAAACTCACTTCTTTCCTTTGATTGTCTTCAGGGAGATGTGGAGAGGGGGGAGAAGTCGAGAATTCTGGGATTCCGCTCGTGTTCGTCTCCTTCCTTTGCTTTCGTTGGACGGACAAATCCCTTGGACCATTGGAAACCTGGGGAGTACCTTGTGATGGCTCCTCTCCGTTACTCACTCTTGAACTAGATGGAGGAGGCGATTGATTCGCCTCTGGCACCGTATCTCAGCCGCAATCTCCACACCCTATAGGGTTTCTCCCACCGCACTCTCTTCCCCTTCCACGACTCTTCTGCAACATATTTTCCTTTGAAGACATAATTATACTTGGACATATTTTAAGTATTGTGTGTGTAGATATATACAATCGAAGATGGGACACCCTATTGGTTAGACCCTTGGTTAGTTACTAAGTGGTCTCAAGTTCAAGCCTTGGCGACCACATGAATATAGTTGCCAATTTTTTATTTTAAAAATAGATATATACATGCATTTGTAGTTACAGTTGGATATGTAGACATATTTTGTGGTTAATTCCTAAAGCAAGCCCTAAATCTAGTATAAAATTAATCCAACTATCCAAATAAAGTCCAATAATCTTTGATTTGGTTGTTGAGGTTCCAATAATATACAAAAGGGACTCTATGTATGGTTGAAGATGTTTCAAATGTCAATTTCTTGAGTGATTATGGATAACATCGCTTTAACATACCATAGTGAGATATTTTTGTCTTTTTGAGGTTATTTTTCAACTTATATACATAGATTTTGTAGTTACTATGGCTATTTGAAGCTCCTGTGGTAAGCACTAAGGGCTTTATAAGTAGTATGGTCATTTACATTGCACTTAAATAGCTAATTAATGTAAATAATGCTAACTTAATTTATATACAATTATATACTATATATAATGCAAAATGTATGTGTGTATAATCTTATAACCTATATACAAAGAATTAAGGAGGTTTCAAAAAGGTGACTTCGTAAATGTCGTTGTGGAGCATAAGCGGCTATGAAGTTCTTCACTCCCGCCCCCACTTCACACTTTTCTTCTAATGTTGAATGATATATATCCGCCTTATACTTGTCATCATAGAAATAGATATGAAATTGTGTTTAGATATTTCATACAGTGTCTATTACTTCTTCAAGCTATATTTAAGCTATCTATGTCACTAAAAATTACCATGAAGAAAGTGGATTGATGAGAAATAATTTACTCTTTATAAGGAATCTGCTCCATAGAATATTGACAAACCATGGATATCGCTGATTGTTCTCCTGGAATCTTCATGACAATTGGGATACAAGATTAGCTCTGAGCCCTTGTTAATTTGTTCTTGTTATGGATCATTTGACAAGGCGTGCAAGGGTGATATCTCTTCATGTATGTTATTTTCTGGTGATGCTGTGGTGGTTGATGAAACTAAAGAAAGATGAATTACAAAGTTCAACTTTGAAAAATTGCTTTGGGATCTAATGAACTAATGATCAGTACGAGCAAAACATAGAATCTGCATTTCAATTTTAGCCAGTATAGAATTCAAAATGGCGATGTCAAGTTGGATGAAGTAGATAACACTTGATTTGATAAGTTTTGTTAAACATGGGTTCTATCACTCAAATGGATAATGATCTTAAAGGTGATGTTTGTTACAAGATCACAACATGATGGATGAAATGGAGAAATGCAACTGGATAGTATGTGTCTAGAAGATTCCACTAAGATTGAAGAGTAGGTTTTATAAAATAACTATGCGACTGACCATCTTGTGGGCCTGAATGTTTGCCACAAAATCAAAGTGTCAACAAGATTAATTTGCTGATTTGCATATATTATGATGGATTTATGGGAAGACAAGGAAAAAACCTTTGAGAAATAACTATATAAGAAAGAAAGTGGGGGTGGTGAGTATTGATGACAAGTTACACGAGGGTTGCTTCAGATGGTATTGACATTTGCACCTAAATTAATAAACACATTGATTCAAAGCAATGCTTTTGGGCCAAAGACATTAACAAGGAGAAGAGGAAAGCCTAAATAGCTTCGGAAGAGATTATAAGGAGAGTATTGAGGAACATATCTATATTATTTAGCTATGTTCTAGACTTGGTTATCTCTATCTTTGTTTAACTTATGTTTATTACTCCCAAAACGTGTGATAAGGTTTGCCCGTTTATCCTCTACTACTAATGAAACACGATTATTTGATGTTCATAATATAATGAATACCATGTAACTCAACAACGTATTAGAGCAGGAACACTAGCCAAGGAGAATCCACCACCGCCACTTCTCCTTGCCACCTTCTCTGCCGCTGCCTCCATCGTTGTCGTCAGATTCTCTCCTCTCCCCTATTGTTGTCGGCTTCTCTCTTGTTCCATTTTGTCCACTTTGTCTCCCAAGCTCTATAGTCTCTCTCCTCCCCTTTGTCTTTTGTATTGGACCTACAGTCTTCCCAACATCCTATGCCCTAATAGTCGTGATTGAGATGCTATAGGCACCACTATTATTGATCTTCACGATCATCTATCATTAGGGTATCTATTGTAATAGAGGTTGATCATCACTTAAAGTATCTATCATTATAGAACATGTTAGTCTCGACAAAGTTGCGTAAGTCGGGGACGTCATTCAATGCACGGTCATGTTGAGGGCGTTTTGTTGCTAGTGGTAGTGACGCAAATACCAATTCTTTAGTTTTTTTCTATTGCATATAGCATTCAAACTTGGCTTACATGTACGGGGGGGTGACCGCGGTACCCTCGAGACATGTGTGACGCATAACCGTGTGGTCATTGATCTCGATTATCTTGGAATTTACATCTTCGTCGTGCAACATAACTGTTAATATATGTCTTTATTTACTGTTCTGCTATTTTACATTTATATATGGACCTCATTGTAAATGTTCTACTAATATAAATGTAAGGGTACACACATTGTGTAACCCTGTGCTCTCCAATTCTTGTGTTGTATCTCATGGTACCAGAGCAGTAGATTCGGCGCCGCCACCCTCCCACCCTTCTCTCTCTTTCCCCACCCGCACCGCCGCCGCCGTCGGGCGCCTCGCGCCCCCCGCCCCCACCCGCCGCGCCGCGGCCGCACGCAGCAGCCGCCGGCCGTCGCAACAGCGACGTGTTGCTGTGCCGCCGCCGCCGCAGCAGCGGGGCGCTGCGGTGCCGCAGTAGGCCGCCGGACGCCGCCGTCGCCTCTTGCTGTCCGGCTACCGGTGCACAGCCCTCCGGGCACTTCTGGCGTAATTCCGTCCCTCCCGTGGACATCGTCGTTGCTGCCTACGTGTGTTGAATTTTTTTTTTGGCCACGTTTCCTGCCTGCCCGTGTTGGCCGATTGAGCCACCGGGTTCCTTGCTGCGCTTCGGCGTAGCCCGTATGTGAGAGCTCCATTCGATTTGTAGATCTGTGCCTACTGCTGCCTACCTGAGGACGTAGGCAGCCTTCTACTACCTGTTCCTGCCTTCTGCTACCTACCTGTCACTCCGGGAGTTGGTCTACTTCTGCCTCATGGCGTCCTCCGGTGAAGATCTGCGCCGTCAAGTCACTATAGTCAAACTTGATGGGTACAACTACCAGCACTGGGTGTGTTCCATGCAAATCTATGTTAAATCTCAAGGCAAAATGTCTCACTTGACGCGTGATCCACCTTTTGTGCCTGCTGCAACTGCCGACTCCAAAGATGTTAAAGCCTATGATGACTGGGTGAAAGATGACTCTACTGTTATGACATGGATTCTGAATAGTAGTGAGACAAAAATTAGTGTCACATTATTATACCTGCAGACAGCCAAGCAGATGTGGGATCAGCTTGCTAGTACCTACTCACACAGCCAGAATCCAAAGAAAGTGTTTGATATCAACAAACAGCTCAGTCGTCTGCATTTCTCGGGATCTGACCTTACTGACTATTTCTCTGCCTTCAAGGGACTTTGGTGGGAATTGGAGGCCTACCATCCCTTGTCTACTGATTTGGCTACTACGCAACATCAACGCCAGGAGTTGCAAGTAGTCCAGTTCCTATGTAGCTTACTTGACCCCTATGCTGGGGTTGTGGATCAAATTCTAGCCAGTGATCCACTACCTATTCTACAGAGTGCTTTTCAGCGTCTACAACGCCTGCTTGCATCTTCATCTGAGACATCTACTGATACTGGTGATTCTACTGCACTTGCTACGATGTCTGGTCGTGGTCGTGGCCGTGGACGCGGTCGGTCTCACGACACTCGCCCCCCTTGGTGCTGGCAGGGGGAGGAACTCTTCTGGTCGTGGAGCATCTTCTGGACCTCCTGCTGCTGCACGCCCTCAGACTGACCAACGGTTCTGCAGCTTCTGTGGATAGTCTAATCATATTGAAGAAAAATGCTGGGAAAAATATGGTAAACCGGCTTGGGCCAATGCGGCTACTGATGCTACTACCTCTTTTGAGATAGCTACCCAGCCTGATGCCTCGGGTACTTCTACTGCTGATTTCATTCATGCTGAGGTCGAGCGTCTTCTTCTTGAGCGTACTGGCTCATCTTCTACTGCCACCACTACTGGAGCACATGCTGCGACTTACTCTGGTTGTGATACTGCCTTCCTCACTGTACCATCTTCTAGTACTAGTAATACTAAATGGGTTATTGATTCGGGTGGATCTTCTCATATATCTGGGAATCGGTCCTTGTTCAGAAATTTATCTAAACCGATTACTCACTCGTCTGTTATGCTTGCTGATGGCTCCAAGTATACTGTTTCGGGGATTGGAGATATTTTTTCTGAGTTCATGCTGAGATCTGCGCTATATGTGCCTTGCTTTCCGCTGAATTTATTATCTGTTAGCAAGATTTTGCATAGCCTGAACTGTAGTCTGAATTTTGAACCTGGTTCATGTGTTTTTCAGGACCTTCGCACGAGGATGAAGATTGGTGGGGGGCATGAAGGTTCTGATGGCTTGTACTACCTGGACAATCTGAAAAAAGTGGACAATGTGGCTTTGGCTTATACATTATCTTCTTCAGTTTCAGCATTACAGTGGCACTACAAACTTGGGCACCCTTCTTCTGAGAAACTGCGACATATTGTATCTGATGTAGGGACACATGTGTTTCAATGCGAGTCATGTCAGTTAGGGAAACAGACTAGGACTGTTTATCCTAAACGTTCTCAGATTAGTAGTTTAAATATTTTTGATCTTGTTCATGCTGATGTATGGGGTCCATGTCATGTCCCTAGTCTGTCTGGAAACAAATATTTTATATTGTTTATTGATGATTTTTCTCGGGCCACTTGGTTATTTCTAATGAAAAGTCGATCTGAAGTTTTGTCCACAATTAAATTCTTTTTTGCGGAGGTGAAAACACAATACTTAATGCATGTTAAAGATTTTAGAACTGATAATGCACTTGAATTTGTTCAGAAAGATGTTGAATTGTTTTGTAAATCTGTTGGCACTATACATCAGACTTCTTGTGCATACACACCTCAGCAGAATGGAATTGCAGAAAGGAAGAATAAACACTTACTAGAGGTTGCTAGAACCATTATGTTGCATTCTAATGTACCTCGGTTATTCTGGCTTGAAGCTATTTTGACTGCCTTCTTTTTAATAAATAGAATGCCTTCTTCTGTGACTGGAAATAAAATACCTGTACAAGTCCTGCACCCTGATAAACCCCTGTTTTCTGTACCTCCTCGCATATTTGGCTCTACATGCTTTGTGAAGTTGCTTGGCCCTAATCATGATAAACTATCTCTACGTGCTGAAAAATGTATTTTTTTGGGGTATTCTCGTACACAGAAAGGATATAGATGCTATAGCCCTACTACAAAAAGATGGTTCACGAGCAGTGATGTTGTCTTTTTTGAGGATATGCCCTACTACTCTACTAAAGGAGATAGTCTACATTCTGAGCTTATTGCTTCTCCACTGCCTATTACTAGTGATTGTGTTTCTGATGCCTCTACTCCAGAACATACGACACCTCCTCTTATTGTTTATCAGCGCAGGAACAGATCTCAACTTGCACAAGAACCCCCCAATCCAAACCAATCTTCTCCTCCCGAAGGTTCTGCATCACCTGAGGTAATTTTTGATCTAGATGTACCTATTGCTCTTAGGAAGGGTACTCGTTCCTGCACTACTCACAATATTGCTAATCATGTATCTACTGCACATTTAAGTGTTCATGCTAGCAGCTTTGTCACTGCTTTATCTGCTATTGCCATTCCGAAGACTGTACATGATGCCTTGCAAAGTACAACTTGGACTACTGCCATGAAGGAGGAGATGCTTGCTCTTGTTGATAGACACACTTGGGAGTTGGTGGATCCACCTCCTCTGTGTAAGCCTGTAGGCTGTAGATGGGTTTATGCTGTCAAATATCAACCTGATGGTACTGTAGAACGTCTGAAGGCACGCGTTGTTGCTAAAGGGTATACACAGACTTATGGTATTGATTACTTTGAGACTTTTTCACCTGTTGCTCGTCTTAATTCTGTCAGAGTTCTTCTATCTGTTGCTGCTAACCTTGATTGGCCTCTATTACAACTGGATGTTAAAAATGCTTTCTTGTATGGTGATCTGCAAGAGGAAGTCTATATGGAGCAACCTCCTGGGTTTGTTGCTCAGGGGGAGTCACATAAAGTCTGCAGGCTGAAGAAATTTATCTATGGGCTCAAACAGAGTCCTCGTGCTTGGTTTGATAAGTTAAGTAGAATTTTGACTGCCTTTGGTTTTCTGAGATCGCAAGTTGATCATTCTGTCTTTACAAAAAAGACTTCCTCTGGCATTGTGATACTTATTGTATATGTTGATGATATCATCCTATCTGGCAGTGATTCTATTGCTATTCAGGCCACTAAAGCCCGTCTCTGCAAGCACTTTGCTACTAAAGATCTGGGAAAACTACGATATTTTCTGGGCATAGAAGTGTCTAGAACTTCTAATGCTCTTGTTTTATCTCAAAGGAAATATGTATAGGATCTTTTACAGGAAACTGGAATGCTTGGGGCAAGGCCAGCTGATACTCCTCTAGATCCCAATGTTAATTGGGATGATGATTCTTCTCCGCTGTTTGCTGATAACAAAAAATACAGGAGATTGATTGGTAAGATGATCTATCTGACGGTGACTAGAGCTGACATATCTACTGCTGTGGGACTTTTTAGCAGGTACTTGAATAAACCCAGACAGTGTCACTGGGATGCTCTATGCAATATTTTGCAATATCTAAAGAAGTCACCTGGCAAGGGCCTCCATTACAGGAAAAATGGACACTGTTCTCTAGAAGGCTATTCTGATTCTGACTATGCAGGAAGCAAGATTGACAGGAAATCCACTTTTGGCTACTGCACATATGTAGGAGGTAATCTAGTCACCTGGAGAAGCAAAAAACAAAATGTTGTTGCTAGATCTAGTGCTGAAGCCGAATACAGGGCCATGGTCCATACTGCCTGTGAACTTCTGTGGGTGAAATCTCTTCTGAAAGACTTCGGTGTTGAGTCTTCTTCTGCTATCCCGATGCACTGTGATAATAAAGCTGCTATTTTTATTGCCAACAATCCTGTATATCATGAACGCACAAAACATATTGAGGTCGACTGTCACTTCATCAGGGAAACTATTCTATCTGGAAAAATCTGCACTCCTTTCATCCGCTCTGAAGATCAGGTTGCTGACATATTTACCAAGCTGCTGGCGAAAAAACACTTATGTTCTCTGGTGGACAAGTTGGGCATGATTGACATCTATGCTCCAACTTGAGGGGAAGTGTTAATATATATGTCTTTATTTACTGTTCTGCTATTTTACATTTATATATGGACTTCATTGTAAATGTTCTACTAATATAAATATAAGGGTACACACATTGTGTAACCCTGTGCTCTCCAATTCTTGTGTTGTATCTCAATAACCATGTGATCAATCTTGACTATCTTGGAATTTACATCTTCATTGTGCACCATAGTGTGGTTGTTAGCTGTCTCTTGGAAAGACACAACATAAAGTGACAAGGTACTCAATGTAACTAGTGGGGCCCATTCTTGAAAATAATAGGGATACATCTAAACAACATGTGGGTCTACTGGGGTTGAAAAGCAAGCTCTTGATCTATTTAGAAGAAAACATGCGATTTTCGGAAAAGATCCTTGTTGCTATAATGCATTGGGTGATGAGCCACCTATGGTGCAACTATCTGCTCTCACTTCACCTTGTGGGCGGCTACAACGCCTTCAACAACAAAGGGAAACATGGTACCTTTCCAGGAGACATAGGGTCCCAATCACCCCAATCACCCCAATCACTGCTTGGGCTGTTGGGATCACAATGCAAAATTAGTCACTAGTTGTAGTTGGGAGGTTCCTGATGCACCCACCTAGGCTGACAGGCTCCAACGCCCCTTTTTTGTTGCTTCCTCGACCTCAGGGAGGGTTTAGGGCGTCATGTTGTGGTCATTTTCATCGGAGGAAAGATCGATGCTCTTCCCTACATCGACGTGCTGTAGTAATACACTGTAGCATCTGATGGGAGTCGATGGTGTCAAGTGGGTGTAATGAGGGTTTTGGATCGGTAGGAAATATGAGGGTGACCTAGAGTTTAGCTCTCAAACACTGATATCAATCGACAAAGTATGTCCCTAGTGAACAACAAAATCTAATTAATTAGTCAAATCAATATTCAACTCTGCCTGGACTCATTAATGCCTTGAGGGTTGCATATTTACAACTAATATCTTAAAAGTTAAAACCTTGATGACTGTAGACATTGCTTGGAATCAAAGAAGAAAATGTCCGATTTCGATGCCGTTTCGGTGGCCATAGAAACAAAAATTTCGACAGAAATTTCGATAAATGCGTTCCTGGCATTTCGACGGCAAAATAAACGAATTAATTTATGAAATTTACCAGAATGATCTACTAGTGTAGATCTACACAAATATGTAATAATATTTCATATTGGATATGTGGGAGGTGGGGTCTCGTCATTTTTGAGTGAATGACCCTAACCTGTTTCGATGGGCATTCGATGGGGATTTTTGATGTCAATTTTCAATTGTGAAATCAATGAATTAAGTCATTATAGTTTGCAAGCACAATATATAAACTTGAAGACACAAAGCTGTCCAATATAAAATGCTCTAGGTAGTACATAGTATATGATAAAGTAGAAAAAAATCTGATGATCTGCCTGTTTTGAGAGTTTCTTTAGTCAATTTCGATGTCTGATTACCACCGAAACAGAAATTTTGAACAAAATTTCGACCATTTCGTCGAAATTTTGAACATTGCTTGGAATTGCAAACTAATTAACAAAACTTAAACAAAACCCTAAAACATGAAAAATTGCAAACACACACACACACACAGATATATATATATATATATATATATATATATATATATATGTCTAGAGCATGGAAACTTGCAAATAGGTCCTATAATTATAAAAGATATATAATTCTATTTGGGTTCAATCAGGCTTTCTAAAGGGACTATTAGTGTGGAAGTGGGCCGGACGTGTAGCTTGTCCTACCTCACTACGTTCACACTTGAAAGAAGAGTTGTTATCGTTTTATGATTCCACGAGGCTCTGAGTTTATTAATCCTTGCATTAGTTGTAATCTGTAATTTTACAGTTTAGAACTCATGTCTCTTTCAAAGTCGAATGCAGACTCTAATCATGTATAACTCTCAAAATAGTGTTTTGAGCATCTTGTCTTCCAAGAAAGGCATAAACTAATCCTTTCTTCTTGTAAAGCGACCATAATGATTATTGTGAAAATGTAAGCCACAGGGACTTTGATGTTAGCCACTGTGTGGAGGATCAAAGCGCTAACTCTGGTTTGGTGGGTCATGACCGGCAGGAGTAGTGTGAGGTGGGTGTTTATAGAAGTGGGCAGCACCCTTGTATTGTGGACAATCTTTAGATGGTGAGCAGGGAAAGGAGCGACCTTTTGGGGTTACTGAACGAATGGGGCAGCCAGTGGCTGTTAAGGAGCAGGGAAACTGTTGCAATTTTGACCTTGTTAATAACAACGAGTCAAAATTATACCAGATTAGGATTTTGTTTGAGGTTTAAAATCTGGAAACCTAGTAGTTGACTGAAAAATACAAATATACAAATCAATTGCAATAACCAAGATCGTTCATAAGGAGCAAAGGTATTCTGTTGGAGTTCATGACTATTGTTAGCTAATTCGAGCCAAAGTGATGAAAGAATCAACAAGTAAACAGAATTTGAAGATAACAAGGTAAAAGCTTAAAGCTAAAGTGGGATGAGATGATGAGAAAAACAGAGATTAAACGTATAGATTCGGGGGTCACTACTATCAACCTGTCATGATTCATAGAATTGAACGTACTGCGGCACAGTTATTAGAGTATATTTTCTCGTGTGACTCCTTAACTTGGAGAGAGTGCAAAAATTTAGCGATCAATTGAATAAGCGTAGAATGAGACTCAAATAAGGATCAACTACTTCTTTTCTCTCGGATGACTTGTGGTACGGATCTTTCTCTTTATTTACATAAAAATTAGGGAACTTAGGGTGATATGTAGTAAATATTTCCTTTCTACACTGTAGTTTGTTTCTTGTTTGTTTGATTTTTGTAGCTGAGAAAAGATAAAAAAATTGGATTTTTATCAAAAAGCATCAGGGGTGCCCATGGGTTGTATTCCTAGATGATTAGGGGCCAAATGTGTGAATACTGCTTTTTCCCTACCAGAATTGAATACCGTTTCTGTTGCTTGGCGAATGGAACACACTGTATAACCAGAACTGTGCCAAACTGTTGGCTCAGGATTTCTACCTGCTTCCCTAAGTTGGCAAGGGTATACTGGGAATCGGAAGAAGATTTAGTGGCATGTGGATTGGGCTCTGCAACTAAGCTATTATCTCTACCGGACATTGTGATTTAATTAAGCATGGGTGCAAAAAGACTTCATTGTGATTTGATTAAGCATGGGTGCAAAGAGACTTGCAATATGAGTGAAAACAAGTATCCACCAACGTGAATTCACAATCATCCAAAGAACATAGCAGACATGTAATGATTAATGCACAATAAAGTAAACCTTCCAGAAATGGATCTTGCAATTTTCAGTGGATGAATGCTTACAAAACCAGATGCAAAGGGTACTAGAGCCACAGTTAAATTAGCACAATGCCCGTAAAATAGGTGGCAGAAATGTTCTGCAAAACCAAGGGGGTTGATCTCTGTGATGGTGTCCTGATTTAGCATGTGCAATGGCTGGCCCGAGGGCAGAGAGGCTCCTTCCAGGTCTGCTCTTGCCTTTGTTTCATCTCATGGGAGCTGCTGGCTGTATTTCTCCTAGAGGGCCACCTGCTCTGTGAGTAATAGGCAGAGTCACAGTTCTGCGATGGCCCCTTAGCCCTGTTCCTGTCATTTGTGTTTGCGGTTGCTGCTACTCGTAGTAGTCTTTGGGGTGGCTAGAGCGGACAAAATGGGGCTACGGGCGGGCTGCCGCAGCAATGGGATGAAATGAAGAAAAGGGATGTCACTGTTGGGGGAGGGGGAGGGGTGATGATGGAGGCAGAGAGTGTGGATGGCACCATGGTAGAGACGTTGTGACTGGTGACCGAGGGAAGCTTAATAGAATCTGTCAGGGATAACTGTGAGTGTGGCAAGTAGACAGAGGAGGGTTTATTTCCTCCGTCTTAGTTGCAACAAGGTGAAGAAGGGTAGGTGGTAGTGGCAGAGTTCAGTGGTGGGGTGCTGTTTTGAAGAACAAGGAGATATGGCGAAGGAGAGGCAGTCAATATATGCAACATATTTATAAAGAAAACTAATCATTGTGGACCAAACCCTAAGATGATTAGGGCTAGGCTCTCATAGCAATTTATGGGGACCTAAATGACTGAAACTACTGTTGCAAATCTGATTAGAAATAACAAATAGTATTAATCTCAATTATCTGAATTAGTTATCCTAAAAGTACAACCTATATATAGGCACGCAAAACAAGATGACTTGGGCGGCGGCCAATATGGCCTAAACCCATTAACTTATTCAAAAACCATTAAATAACAACTCCAAAATAGAAGATAATAAACGAGTCACGAATGATCTGTACAAACATGTTTGGTGTTTGTCCTGCATCGACCAACCAGCAAATTTTGTTTTCACTTAATCAATTTGTTCACATGTATTTGAAGCTGGTGCACGTAATGGACTAAGAATGTTGATTCCTTAAACAGGTTTTAGTTGGTGGATGGTATTGGAATGGTTCCATGGTTCAATTGCTATATATGCTTCCTTATAATTGTCATCTTAACGTAGACATTGAATACTCTCTCCAAGTATTCAATATAATGTCTGCAATTTATATGTCTATAAGTTAGCTATTTGTGCCGTTTACATTCATTCTGTGTTGTACAAGCACCCGCCTGGGCTTAAGTCAGCCCGTCTCAAGCTGGGCGCCCAACCCCCTAATTGACCTAAGTTGTTGTCTAAGGCCTTTTGAGGCCCAAATTAAGCTAATTCAAGGCTAATTTAGCATAAATTAGATCTGAATTTGATCAAATTGAGTCATTTTTATGTTTAAATTGGGTCTGATTTATGCCAAATGGGGTCAATTTAGGGTAAATTAGGTCTGATTTGGGGGAAAACAGACCTGATTTGAGGGAATTAGGTCTAATTTGGGGGAATTAGGTCTGATTTGGTTAAGACCTCGTTTAGGTCAACATAGGGAAATTTAGGGTTTGTTTTGATTTGGTCATGTTATGCAAATTAGGTTTAATTTAGGCCAAAATCTGTCAATTTTTTTAGCAGATTAGGTTTGATTTGGGGAAAATAAGTCTGATTTTGGGGAAATGGTCTGATATGGTGAGATTAGGTCAAATTTGGCCAAATTAGATATTGTTTAGGTCAATATAGGGAAAATTTGGGGAAATTAGGTATGATTGGATCATAATATACAAAATTAGGTTTTGTTTAGGCCAAATCATGTCAAAATTGGGCACATTAGGTCTAATTTAGGGGAAACAAGTATCTTGAACGAAAATGGATCTTGTGGAATCATATTGAATATTTGACGATACATTTCGTACCTTGCTAAAAAACGGATCCTTGTTTACCAACCACACATTGTCTGCTTTTTGTGAAAAAAGACCAATTGAAGGGGATTTGGGGGATATTGTTCTAAATTGGATGACTAGGTCTTATGTGGCCAAATTTTGTCTCATTTAGGTGAATATATGAAAAATTTATGAAAATTGGGATTGACTAGGTCATGGTCAAGGTTGAAAAATGTGAGGCGTAACGAGGCGTTTTTGTCTCAGTGAGGTGAGGCATAAGCCTCAAAATATGTATGAGACGGTCATAAAAAATAAATTTATACATGTATTTACATATAGATATTTTTATAGGTTATGCGTATCAATGTGTTATAACAAAGATATGTATATACAAGCACAACAATTTGAAATAGTAATTATTTTAGAAACTTAATAATGATAATAGAGGCCAAGGGCCCACCATAATACCAAAATAAATATGTAAAAAAATAACAAGATATCAATTCTTTATACTACTAGAATAAAAGATGTCAATAGATAAACTGAAGGAGATAGAATTTCAAATCAGTAGGAACGAGGAACCAAATTTAGTTAACAATGATATGAAATTCACCGACATAGTGAATAAGAAGGTAGCAAACAAAGTGAAATTTAACAATGAAGATTGAAAGATGTTACTCAGAAAATGATGATTAAATGTTTATGAATGAAAAGTAACAATCAACTACAAGAACTTTGATTCTGTTGAAGAAAGTGTTTTAATAAACTTAAAAGTAGACAATTTGGTGGTTAACATAAGACATCATCATTCAGAATTGAGGCTAAACTTAAAAGTAGACAATTTGGTGGTTAACATAAGACATCATCATTCAGAATTGAGGCGTGCGCCTCAGCTAAACCTCAGAGCCTCTGTGCTTTGAGGCGGGCCTCAGACATTGTGAGGCGTAAGCCTCAGTCCTGGACACTGAGGCGTAAGCCTCGAGGTACATTTGGGATAGCCTCGCCAAGAGGCGTAATCCTCGAGAGCCTCAAGGCGGGTTTTTTATTACCATGGTCATGGTATGCAAAATTAGGTCTGGTTTAGGCAAAAATAGGTCAAATTTGGACCAAATGAGTTCAAATTAGGGCCAATCAGTTCTAGTTTAGGTCTTGTTAGTTTTGAGTTGGTCTAAATTCTATATAATAGTATTATACATGTTTTGGCTACAAACATTATACATGTTTAGCTTTCTGATTTCTATATGAATTTTGTTTAGGTAAAACTTCCCCAATTTAATTCAACCCATATCTAATGATTTTGTTGCTTTCTTCAAATGATGCTAGCACATTGATTGCATATTTATCATGTATATTTATATGTGTAAGGATTGTATTTTTTAGAAATTTTACATAGATCTGTTAAAGTAAAAAAAAATAAAAACGCCTGGAAACGCCTGGGCCTCTGCCTAGGCTGTCTGGGCGTCCCCCTGGAACGCCTGGCCGCCTATACAACCATATTTCATTATGACGAAGAAAGTCAATTGATTGGAAATGATTTTCTCTTTACTGAGGGGCTTGGTCCATAGCATAATTGAGAGAGTGGAATAGTGCTCGTGCAAACTGCACTATTGCAAATATGCAATAATAATTTTGAGACTATTCAATAGTAGCCAATGGAGATTGGATCCTGGAATCCAAGAGTCTGTATGTATATGTGGACTTAACAATATTTCACAGTAAGGTTTCAACTATAGTTCCTTGGAAAGTTGAACCTTGAGAAAGGTGGGTGACTTTGGAAGTTTACTTTTGATCCTCATGAAAATACCAGACATCTACTGTGGCTTAGGCTCCGATTGGTTCGTCATAACTGGTCTGGAAAACTGATGAACTGGAGTTCCTTAAGCAGGTTTCCTTGATTGGTTTAAAGTAAGTGCTAGAACTTGAGTTCCGTGACTTCCGGTGAGTTACAGACTTACATACAAAACAAAGTTCCTGAGTACCCTCTTAAAAAGAGCGGAAAACGAGTTTCAGAACTACTAACAACTTTTCTTCTACAATTAATTTTTTATTATTCGTAAATGACAGATGTAAAATATTTTAGACTAGAAATGTTAGCGGTGTGGATATAGTTTGTTGTCAAAATAATAACGTAATATGAAAAATTTTATACACTATAATCGCACTAGCTATGTAATTTTTTTTTGCATTGTAACCACCATTATCAGTGTGATTTCTAAAACTAAAAAAATATAAACACTATGAAAAGGTAATCACACTGCACCATGTGACAAAAATATCTAACATATTTTTAGTCTCCATGTTTAAGAAATAAATTATATCTAACATATTTTTAGTCTCCATGTTTAAGAAAGAAATTGTAAAAATGATAATTAACTATAATCGTGCGCAAAGAATATACCAAAAATTTTAATATGCTATATTTTTGAACAGTGATGAACCAAAACTTATATTTACATTGACATAAAATGTAGATGCTATTACAATATTCTGTACATAAATTGAAATAAAAATATTGTGATGTGATTTCAACAACTATATTTTTATTTAAATTATAATTATACAAAATGAAATATTTTTTAATAGAGCGACATCTTTACCATGATCAGTTGTTGAGATTATTATGGTTAAAAAATGTTATGGTTTTATTCACAGAGATGATTCTTTCTTTATGTCTTTGCCGTCCATACTTATTATATATTGCCAAATAAAAATCAACATCGTTTTTCAAATATGTCTATATTTATACTTACAACAAACCAATCACATGGAAGTGAGAGGAACTTAACTTCCAGAAACTGAACTAGAATTCCTGAAAAATGAGTTCCACATAATTTATGACTTACTACAAACCAATCGGAGCCTTACAAGAATTGTTATAATTACATCATGGTACTTGTTTCTCTTCCAGAAACATTTAGTTATGCATTTGGGCTTAGGAACAACCCCTGAAAATTATATAACATGCATCATTTTTTTGAACTTAAATTACACTTCAAGCTTCACCTTAACTTCCCACATGCACAATGATGTTTATTTTTCCTATATAAGTTTGGAAACAAATCAGGAATAATCAAGACATACATCTCAGGAACTTGTAGTTCCTTGGAAAGTTGAACCTTGAGAAAGGCGGGTGACTTTGAAAGTCTACTCTTAATTCTCATGAAAACTCCATACGTCTGTTGTGGCTTACAAGAATTGTTATAATTACATCATGGTACTTGTTTCTCTTCCAGAAACATTTAGTTATGCATTTGGGCTTAGGAACAACCCATGAAAATATGTAGCATGCATCACTTTTTGAACTTAAATTATACTTCAAGCTTCACTTATCTTTTAACTTCCCTCATGCATAATGCTGTTTAATTTTGCTATATATGTTTGGAAGCAAATCAGGAATAATTAAGACATACATCTCAGGAACACCATTTTACATTGTTGCGAAGGGAGAATGAAAAGCTGAAAAATGACATAGAGAAGATGCAGAGTGAACTAAGGTTGGATCTTATAACTTGCCTAATGATTTTTCCTTCCATTCTCTTTCATAGTTTGATGATTTCTTTTGATGCTTCACCTAATATTAGGTATGAGATAGACAAACTTGCGGCTGGGCAGCGGTTGGATTTAAATCTTGAAAGAGGGTATGTAACATGAAAACGTCCTTAGCATAGATACTTATTTATACTAAAACTAATACCATAATCATCTTTTGATTTCTGTAGCTGCCAGTTGTAAGTATGCATAAATGTTCTAGTTGTTTAGTACATCTTTTGTAGCCATGTTAGCCTAAAGTGAAACATATGTTTTTAGCTACTACTTATCATTGTGTTGCGTTTTGTTACTGTAGACGAACCCGTGATGAATTGGCAAAACAAAATGCGGAAACCAGCGAACTAACTAACAAGCTTGACCGGGTAAGATGTTACATAAAGTTGCATTCGAGTGCCACAAATAATGCTTTCAGCATACTTAACTGAGATTGCAATAAATGTCAATATGCAGGAAGTTCACGCATTGAAGGCTCAACTAGAAGCAGCTAAGTATGACGTGATAAAATATTGTATTGGTACTCTTGTTTCCATTGCTGCGGTGAGCCTCGCTACTATCCGAATACTTATGTAAAGAACAATATCCAACCGGCTTCAAAGGACTTCATTTTGTGACGTTCCCATTTTTTTCACATGGGCAACTGATTATCAAGCATTTTTCGGTGATGTTGGAACTTGGCGCGCTTCTTCATGTAGAGCAGAACTGTAGATTCAAATAGTTGTATAATTCTTTTTATAAAATAAAATTCTGATCTACGTATGGTTACGAATTTGTTTCCTTTAATGAAAAGAGCAGTCGGCTTCATCTTTTTCTAGAGCTTTTTATTGTTGCTGATCCTTGTTGGCTATGATGGAGAGGACTACTACGCTGATGGACGGTGCAGAAAGGTTAGCCTCGTAGGTTTTAGAAGATGAAATACACGTCTTTTTACTTTAGAAACAAAACACACACTTAGGTGGGAAACTGTTGGATGGGTCATGACTTGCAGAACAGTTGGTACATTTTATATTCTTAGTTGTCTCTTGAATTGGGCTGTGTATTTGGTTTTTGGTTAGAACTGGACTGAACGAAATGGTTTTCTTGTCCTGGAAAGTCACCCAATTTGAACCGTTTGGCTAGGGATATTCTAGTTGGTTGGTGTTATTCTTGACGATCTGATGCTTAGAAAAACAATCCTCGATTACAAAGCTTTCACCTTGATTAACATGCCACATCTGTTCGCTGTATTTCGTTCCGATTGTACAAAAGTACAGAAGTTATATATTTGGTTCCATTGCGATAGGTCAAAACAAAGATTAACGATCATGCAGCCAACAATACGTTATCAGAGGACAGGCTGACAGCCATTCAACCCAGCAATAAGTCATTAGAGGACATTTTATGCAGAATAACCTGGAACTACATTCTATTTTACTAAGTACAAATGTGCCTTTACTAATGGATAAATATGAGGAAATGCAGTGTTAAAACTTATATAAACAGGATTTCTAGTATACAAAATAATGAAAATAAGGTTTATTCTTAGGGCCTGGCTAGTGTGTAATGGTTAGTGTAGGAATTCCTCGCTAACGATTTAAGGCGAGATTCTAATTGGGCAACATTAGGTGGCAGCTTGTTCGCGTCTGAAGGAACGGGCTAGCACAAAGAACACAGTGGGAGACAACGACACTAGGAGATACCTCTTTAATACCGGTGACCGGGACCTCATGGGGGTGACAAACAACAACTTGTCTCCTCTTGAAAACTTTATGGTGATGCTGAAATTTTGAGCCGACTTACCTATATAACATATACTCTCTAGCTGTATGCGCCCATCATGGATGGAGCTGTCAAATTATGTTTGAATCATAGAACCTGAACCCAACGACTTAGAAAAAGCTGGTTTCGGTTTTGGTTTATTCTTTCTTATCCGGACCAGTTTTGAATTTGGAAGATATCTAAATTGAAACCAGATCAGTTCTGAGTGTTTGTTTGATTTTCTTTTTAAAATTAACGATTTATTCATCACGTCGCTAAGGGGGTTTGAACTTGTGACCTTTTGGTCATACGTCATCAATTGAGTTTTTATTTGAATAGAAACTAGGTCGTTTATGATGAGGAGCTTTTCGATCATGGTCTAATTTTGGGTTGACGAGTTCAAACACTCCCAAGTTCTAATCTTGATGTAAATTTATATTTATCATAAATAGTTAAAAAATAATCAAATTCGGTTCAATTCTAAGTTTTACATTATTAGACTGAATTTGGTTCAACTTTGTAAAAAAGATCTACTACAGTTGTTTTAAATCATTTCGTCTCAAAATTGTTTTTTTTTCTTCTTCCCATTGATTGTTAGAATATTTTGTGACATACTTGGCATATTACCAACACCTATTCAGATCAAATTAAGAAAGTAAAACACAACATATTGAAAGGTGATCATTTGAATGTTATAAATAATTGTGAAATACTAGGGATATTATTAGTGGTGGAACCACATACACAACAGGGTGGACAGGTGCCTTACCTCTATTTCTAGAACTACATATTGTTTTACATGAAGATTGATTAAATACAAGCAAAAGTTGTTGCTGTGCCTTCCAGTTTATCAGCTGCTCACTTTCAAACTTTGTGGCGTTCCCTTGAGCCAATTTTCTGGCTCCGCCACTAGTTATTATCAGCATCTATTTATATTCAATTAAGAATAATATAAAATAAAACATCATGCAACTAATAATCACATTTGATCTCTCATCGCGTTGGAGAAAATGCACTATATCATGAACAAAACTACTCTTGCAGCATGCTCAAGCACACGATATGTCCAATTGCAAGCCCCATCAGACAATATACTCTCATGTCACAAAAAACACCTTGCTTTATTTAAAATCAGAAAAAGGATGTCGGTAGATGGCACCTAGAGCACAACCACAACATGGGTAAATGCCAATCAAAGCAACAGATGTGAACCACGATCACTAATAGGAGAGTGTTGATGAGGAGCAATTTGATGTTATACTCGATGTAAGTTTTTAGTAGAACTGAGTTTTTGGGAGAATTGTTCTCATATCAGCTTTACAATTATAACATATAGTTTAAAATTATACTTCCTTTCTTCTCCGTTCTCATCTTCATATAGTTATTATTCATTTACGCTGTGTTTAGTATGTGGCGAATGAAGGTGAGGGAAAGAGAACATAAATAATAGTGTATGTACACTTAGGGTTTTGTTTGATACATGGTGAATGAAGGGGAGGAGAAGACAAGATAGAAGTCTTAGGCGGTTTGGTTGGACAAATGATAGGGAAGGGAGGGAACCAAGTGTATTTTCATCTACTCCTCTCCTACTGAATTAGAGTGGAGACAAGGGAGGCAAGAGGAACCAAGTATATTTACACTATTTTTTAGGCCGTCCTTCCATCCTTCCCCATGTTAACCAAACAATAAAAATAAGTGTCCCCTTCCTTCCCTTCTCTTCTCCTCACCTTCATTCACACCGTATCAAAGATGAAATTAGTTCTTTTCCTTTTCCCCTTCCCCACTTCAATTTGGTGAGAGGATGAGTGGATGGAAATACACTTGGTTCGTTCCCTTCTATTCCCTTAATTCACCTCCACCCCCCTTTTCTATCAATTTGGCCAACCAAAAAACTAGATTTTCCCCTCCACTCCATTCACCACGTACCAAAATCGCCCCTTGGGGATTTGAGTGTTAAGCTTATCCCACAGTTTAAGGGACAACTACAACTCCCTGTTGGGGCGACTAATCAAAATTAGGAGGAAAGGCGACAAGAGACCTCCTAGTATCACATAAAAAAATATTTATCCAACAAGCATATTCAAGATCTGCCTGGACATACTCTACTAAACGACTATATAACAATGAGAAGCCAACAAGACTTACAATAAAAACATATATTACCACGAACCTCTTTAGCGGTGAATTAAAAATTTATACACCATTCGTCAATTGAGCTACTGTAGGATATTCCTCCCATAAATATGGAGGCAACATAGTCCTATTGGATGGGTAGATATACATATCAAGAGTGTTCATAGGATGGTTGTATATCTCTAGTATCCGAAAGAACACATTGTGTCATTCTGGAGATGACATGAACTAATATCTGACATAAATCCACAAGAGGTGTGGACCTCCAACCTGAATCTGGAACATGTAGTTCAATCTTATGAAGAATACTAATATGAAGTAGGTAATATATATTTACTACACAAAACAAATTTATAAATTATATTTAACATTAGCCCTGTAGAGTCTACACTTGTGGGATCTTGATATAACAAAACAATGGGTTGGCACATAGTTAAAAGTAGTGGATTAAACCAGTGGCTTATTTTTCTCATTGCCGTGTCCAAGGACATAGGCATTACGAATGTCACAACCCTAAAGTATGTCTATATTGCAATGGAAAAGAAATGTTTCAAATGTTTGTTTGTTTGAGAATTAGCTAAAACAAGGACACGCTTCTACGACCCTAGACACAAAAAGTATTATAATCTTTATACAAAGTATAAATAAGATAATATCTCCATGCATCATCCCAAAGCACAAAAAGCATATGTGAAAAGAATTTGCAAAATTACTCTTGAAAAGATACAACAAGTTGTCATGTATTTAATTCCTTGGTAGACCATGATGATGGGGAACAAAAGGGTGTAACTATGGATGACTCACACACAACACAATGAAAAACCACATCACGAGACGTTTAAGGGTATTAATAGAGATAATAACACGTTTAGGTGTGTGAATAGAGATAAGAGGGATTATGATGTACATGTTGTATTTACATCCACATCAATACAGAGCCATGTAGGAAGACATTGAACAACATATCAAAACCCTGAGGAACCTTATCATAGGAGAAACTTACATGCTTGGAGTGATCTCTAGAGTGGTTGACATGAGCTATACGTCTCATTTGGAAAAGACCCAAAGGAAACATAATCATGTACACTCCATCTCGTTATTATTACCTATAGTTCAAACACAACCTAGAAACCCTATTTTTCCCTTCTTTTATGAAGATAGCCATATAGTTATGGTTTTCCCAAAAACACCTCTCACTAAAGCGCAGTAGAGGTTATTAATATAATGCCCCATTCACTTCTATGACGCTCACAAAGGCCATGATGCACCTAAGTTTGCTCAATACCTTTCCAAATGTCCTAAAAAGGCTGTAATCAAAGCATTCAACATCACAAAAGAGCATCTGTCACCTTAAACCTAACATATTTTTTATTGAACCAAAAATCCTATCTCATCTAGAACTTATCTAGACCTTCAAGAATCACACTCATTGGTGGATCTCACTATAATTATTCCCAAAAGAATCTAGTTTCTTGATAAGAAAGATATCAAATGGTAACCGATCAAGGCTGAATTAATGGCTATAAAAGGGGGTTTATGATATATGTCCATCTTATGGATCCTTTCACACATTTGAGATGCCAAACTACTGAAATGATCACAAATGTTCTTGGAGCCAAGATTCACTATATACACCTAGATAATCTACAACCATACAACTACGTGGAACTTTTTGCCAAATCTCTATCACACGATGGTCACATAGGTGAACCAAGATTTGTATTAGGCTTAGACAACACATCGATACTACACATATTACAATTACATAACCCAATACCTTATCACCACCATTGATGATGTTCTTGACCACCCTTGTATTTAGGTGGACTCTCATGGCCATGACAACACAACCAAGCCTGATGCTGGAATGATAAATAAAGATGATAACTTTCATCACTTCAATGATAATAGACATGCACACAGTCATGTATGGGTACATAAGAAAAACTCTATGCATTCAATTTCTAAAAGAACTCAAATAACAATAAAAAACCCTCCTACAAAGGCCCCATGTAGAAAAACCCCTACCCAAAGTTTAGACATAACAATAACAAGATAGTTAGAAGTATCTGCATAACTTCACACTACGTTGTCAACATGATTCCATCCGAAAACAAAATATTGAACCAATCTAATAAAAAGATAACCTCAAGTACATGTCTAGATATCAATTCTAAGTCAAATCCTCATAAAGAAGTTGCCAGAAAGGCTAACTAAATGAAAGAAAAGCTAGATGCTGAAGTAGAATAATGATAAATGAACTATTCATAGAAAAACTAACTACATATGCTGAGAGTTATAATGATCATACACATCAATAACCTTTGTTTTGACAAAAAAATCTTTCCTAGAAAATTTTAACTTGTTTATTCATTTATCAAAGAAATAATAGCATTTCTGCAATACAAACCTTAGTGCTAATATCATTTTATCAGAAATTGAGAAGGGTATGCTGACCAGTGCATATTCATCCAAGTTTTAGTTATATTTTTAGCTTAATCTATATTTATATTCCTAATTTCACTTCAGACATATCTTCCATTAAGGTTTCCCTAGTTTTATATTAATTTATAAGGTTTTGATCCAATTCTTCGACATCAATGATAGGTTCGACCTATAAATCTTATGCAATAGCATAGGAGAAGGTGGTCCCACTAACTAATTAGTGGGCAAAAAAAAGTTTTTTTTGAATGGACCAAATTTTGTTTATTTGTCCCTTCATTGGTTGATGATTTTCAAGGGGTGATGCTTCATCAGTGTAGGACATTCTCCACACCAATAAACCCTGGGGGTGGGTTTGCTTTGTATTAAAGTCTTATCAGTCCACTTAAAGTCTATCTTTCAATCGGTTGACTACTGATGGAAAGTCTTTCTAAAAAAATTGAGGATGAAATCCCTCACCCAACAACTAATGAAAACTCTACACTCTCTACCAATGGAAGCATGGGTGTCTCCTACTGATGGCTACCTTCTGATGGAAGCCTTGCATGCCTATTCTCCTAATGATGAAATTGCTAAAACTGATTGCCAAAAGAATTTCTACCTCCATCTTCTGATGGGATTTATACATGACAATAAATGAGACACTTGCTATTTCATCAACTGATGGAAATATTGAACGGTGGGAAACCTCTTGTCTTCCTTGTGCATCCACCTCTTTGCATCCTTAGCAACCTACAACTTAACCACAAGTAGATAGGAGGGTTCTAAAACCTACTGCCAACTATAAATACAAGCCCCACATCTTCATGGAAAACATTTGCCTTTGACACAACTAGGCTGCCAAAATTAGTCCTCAACATCCATCATTAATTTTACATCGGTTTCTTTCATCAGTTGATCGAATCATGATATCTCTACATCTGCCAAGACTCAAGTTCATGACTTTGAAATAAGATAGACCCAAGACATCTTCTTCCCGCTGATCCACCATCACCCGCCATCTACTTTTCTTCCATAGTAGTAGATCCAGTTTACAAAGAAGGGAGGATGATGAATTTGATGAAAAAAAATGAAGAAAGGATACTACACACTCGATCTTCTCTCTGTCTTTTACTGTGAGAATGGATTTCTCTAATATGTTGTATGTGTTATTACTGCCATGAGCGATAGTCCCATCGCTAAGGTGCGAGGAGTAGTACCACTACATGTTTTTGTTCTTTTGTACTGCTATTATGCTTGCATGAACATCACTTATTATGGATCAAACGTTTTATATCTTGTTTGGACAACTTTTTTGCATGTTTATCAGATCTAGGATGTATAGAACGTTGAACCTCAAACCTAGGATATCATTTGATTCAATTTAAGCCCTTGATGAGAACTTCAGGTAGGTGTTAGAGAAGAAATAGCTAAATGATCTATAGGTAATGCAAAGGCAAGATTAGAGTAATATTTGTCCAATTAAATCCTAACACTAAAAGGGGGATCTAACATGTATTGACATATGTATGTTTGTACTTATTATGATATAGTGAGAGAGTGAATGATTGGTAGTAGTGGTGAAATCCATCCACTGTGGTATTTCCATCTATTGATAAGTAAACCTTAAATCTAGCCATTTGACTATTTAAATATTAGTTTAATAATCAAAACTAACTTTTTTGATAAATAAATGTCCTAGTGAGGCTACGTCTAATTAGATAATTCTTAAACATATTGTCCTTTTGATTTGACCGTGAACTATAATATTATAATATCTATCTAGCTATTGGTGCATTTTTCATAGATTTGGTTAATGTAAACCTAAGACTTTCACCCTAGGGAATTTGCTATTTTGTAAAGAATACATCACATGGTGTAATATCCCTAATTCATGTTGTATATGAAACATATTCTCATATAAGACTAAAGACCTACCTTAAAAATTTTGTGCATAACCTTCCCAAGTCATACCATAATATGTAAATTAAATGAAGTGTGACCCAGTTAGCCATAATAAGAGGATTATTAGCTCTAATACATATTTAAACCTAAAAAGATTGGATGGTATGAACATTATAGGTCATATTGTTATTTGGTTACACATATTATAGTCCCAATTGATAAATAGGTGACATTTTAGGGTTAGAACTGAAATTTACTTTTTTTCCTAGGCATAATATGTTATCTTAAACATTTTATGAGATTAATATATGATAATAAATGACTTTCATGAAATTATGATCCCCTATTTCTTTTTGGATAATCCTAGAGAATTAAATATAGAGTTATCACTAAAAGGAAAATATAGACATTTTTGTTTAATAAATTGGGCATTTATGATATTTTAGGATTCCCAATATTTAGATTACTTAATCCACCAAATTACAATGTGTTTGGTTAACCCTAGATGTTCTAAAAATCAAGGAAAGAAATACATAGGATCAATACTTCTTTTTTTACTGATACTTAATCTATATAGTTGGTTTTTCCTATAGTTCGCACAACATATGTGTCACAACCCTTTAGAATTCCTACCTAGGTTAGACTGTTGGTCACGGAGTTCACTATAGATCCCAAGTCATCCCTCACCCTAGAAGACCCTTCTCCATGTGTAACAGTGTCCAAACATCTTGCAAACTCTTATATCCCTCTTTGATCACAAAAAGGACATGCTAACCCCCACCCACCTTTATCTCATCCCTCTAAGTGGTTTCATCCCAAATTCATTGGGATTCCATGCCTTGCTGACTCCACCCACTGGATCCCTCTTCTACCCTAACACTATCACCAATGGATCATATATCACTCCCCTATAAAATCCAAACCCTCAAGAAGCATCAATGGAGACTGAGAAACTGAAACCTATCACTCCTTTACTCCTAATTGTTGTGTTGTTGTACCCATGGACTTGAGTTTCCCCTGGTTGCCTTTGACGGTACATTGTATTCAAGGAAGATATCATGAAAAAGCCATGCCTTTATTTTTGGTTCTAGTACATTCATAGAAGCTTGTAGGACCCTTAGTTCCTCCCGAGAGGGTAATTAGGGTTTTATCACCCAAGGAAGTGATTAGTATTTTATCAACCCAAGAAGAGAAACTAGGATCTTCTCTAAGAGAGAGGTAAGAGGATCATGCACTCTGAATATCAAGTATGGTACACTAGTTTTTTATTTTCCCATGGTTATGAAAATCCTATATAATGATATTACATATATATTTCCAATCAATATTTGCAATACAACTAATTATAATTCATATTAGAGATTTTTTATATAATGATCTTATCCATGAGTATGATCATTACATACACACCTTTATTAAATAAGATTTAATGTTCCAAGTTATTATGATCTAGATAAATATCAATTAAAAGATAATTGATTGTTCCTTCAGAGATATTTGTCTTTTTGGCACAGATTCAAGCTGTTGAGAGTAATGCTACATATTCAAGATCTTAATAGCAATGCTTCTTATCAAGCTTATGAGAGAAATTATATTCATCAAGATCATGAGAGCAATGTTAATTTATCAAGATCCAATGTTTACTTTATGTTTTCTTAAAAGTATATTTATATTTCAATTCATATAATGTTATTCAATGTGACTTACTCTAACATGTTTTCATTTTTCTTTGCATGATTAGGGACACAATGTCTATAGGAAAGTATGATAAAGGAGATTATGAAAGGAGCATACACCTCAAGGACAAAGCTAAGAGTCTACACCTGGTCGGTGTCAACTATAATAGAATAATTAGTTTGCTTTTACTTTTAAGTTGAGAAAACCATATATTAGTTTAAAGTGTGGGTATTATGTTGAAGAAACAAAAATATTCATGCTCAATATGGAAATAGAAAATGAAATCAAAACCAAAGATCATATCTGATGATCTAGTTATGAGTGGGGAAGGATTAAAACCCCCATCCTACCCTATAAATCGGTATCAAAAGCACTATTAGGCTGCAAGGAAATTGAGCTATTCATGATGGTTTAGGAAAACATGAAAACAAGAGAATAAGTGATTTTTATTGTGGGATAGCTTTCAAGGATAAATATGTTTGTGACTTTTTTGTCATGGCCCCAAAAGTCCTAAGTCTTAGGTGTGTTGTAGTCCTGATCACC
Source organism: Alisma plantago-aquatica (assembly GCA_963693085.1). Lineage (NCBI taxonomy): Eukaryota > Viridiplantae > Streptophyta > Magnoliopsida > Alismatales > Alismataceae > Alisma > Alisma plantago-aquatica. The sequence goes on from OY856412.1 coordinate 904,776,782, forward strand.
TCAGAACCTTCCACGATGAAGATCCATCATTGGTGACTAGGATCGATCTATAGGATGTTAGAGGATGACTATAAGAAGTATGCTTAGAAAACTAGATCTTATTCTTTCAAATATATTAAAAAAGTGACAACTATAAAAGCATCAAAGCATTTATATCAGATAACATATTAGATGTAGCGGTAGATTAGGTCAAGTGTATCTATTATAGATCAGAAACAAAACAAATAGTAGATTTAGTAGTTAATTACAATAGTTAGAGAAGTTTACCCTTCTACAAATCTAGTAGAGCAGACAGTGGAAGAGGAAGGATCCTCTACTCATAGGAGATACACAAATTAAGAGATATTAGTCATTTCCTCAGCTTTAGGAGAGACGAGAGGGTGATATAATACATTGGTTATGGGGGTCTATTTATAGTTTGGGATTATGGTTCATGATTCTGGATAGAACTTTTGAGAAGAGGCAGTAGACCCCATTGATGTTCCACCTAGGGAACATGGACCGAGGCGATCCACCAGCCACCGACATATGGCTTTGATCCGTCCAGTGTCCCAGGTGAACAAAAGGAAAATTCTCATTTTCCCAGTAATTTTAGAAACTTTCTGGCAAAAGTTGGAGAGAACTTGCACATAAATAAGTTGGAGTTATCTCTCATATTTTTTGGCAAAGCAGTTGAAAAAAAAATATTCTATTTCAGACAATTCAACTAGGCAAAGTACAAAAAGATACCCTATTTCAGCCAGAACTGAAGACAATTGCACTTTCGGTGTGAAAGAAGGTTCCTTTGCAGAAGAGTTCAAACTAGGTGATAGTGGACAATTGTTTTTAAATAGGTAGAAAAATATGGGAAATTATTGGAAAATGTGAAAATTGGACTGGATGTGGAATGGATTCCATCATTATCCAGAGAATTAACAACAATCATGAATTTCTGCCGAGTGAGCAAACATGAGGTGTCAACAATTATAAAAGAGGAAACTTACCCATGTCACATGGAGTGAGTCTCTTTTAATCCTAATGTCCCATATCTTTGGAAAAGTGGGCACACACGAGTTAGATACCATATGCCTCAACAAATGGATCCTTCATCTATGTAGTGATGTGTGCATGCCCAAATCTCTTGTATGCTTAGAGCATGAAAAGCAAGTACCTGTTGGATACCATTAATGGTTATTGAATAGTATTAAAGAATATCCTTAAGTACATGAGAAGAACTAAGGATTGAATCCTAGTTTGTTGTGGTGAGGAAGAGTTGGTTGTAAAATGTTACACTGAGGCAAGCTTCCAAAATGACTAGGACTAACTGATGACAATCAAGATTTGTATTTTTTCTAAACAACTGAGATGTAAACTGGAAGAGTTCCAATAAAGAGACAATGAATGATTCCACAATACATGCTTAGTATATTGCCACATCCAATACAAAAAAAGAAGCATTATGGATCTAGAAGTTCATTAGTGAACTTGGGGTGGTTCCAACACTTGAAGACACAATAGAAGACGCAATAGAGGTTTAGTGTAAAAACAATGGAGCTATTGTACAAGATTAGGAACTCAGATCGCATCAACATTCTAAGCACATCCTCAAGCATTATCATATCACACGAGAGATCATACAATGAGAAGATGTTAAGATTTGTAGAGTAACATCTAAATGCAACACTTGTGGTCTTTCCACAAAAGCACTTACACCGAAGAAGCATGATGGTCATGTTAGATCACTTGGAATAGATTCGTGAGTGATTGATGCTCTTGCAAGTGGGAGACTATTGGTTATATTCCTTGAGAGCCATCATGTGATGACTGTCAAGGGGTATTTTGTATATCATTTGATTATTAATAAAAGGCAATTCCAACTATGATGTTTGTTTCCAATATTTGAGATAACGAATAAACTTGATAATGTGCTAAGAATGTTTTGACTTGATGACATATGTTTTGGGTTGAGGACCTAGAAATGAGATCATATGTACATGTAGAGTACTCATTATTTTTATGTTCCTAATAAATTATTACTATGGATATCATAGGGAAACAATAATACTCAAAACTAGCATGCATGGTGAGTTATGACTACGTCTCTTTAGTCATGATATTGGATATCAACTCAGATACATGGTTACTTGTTAGAGAACAAGTTGTACTGGGCAGAACCACCTTGTGAATGACACATGAAAGTCATCTAATGACATCTTAGATTCATATCTCAATGTAACCATGATTAATATGATCCTTAGACCTCAAGTCAGTACAATAATCACATGTTGTTATGTGTCCGTTGACCACTAGCCCAACATGCTTCAAATAAGACTTGCCAAAGAGGTAGTGATTGGGAGAAAAATGACCCGTGGGGATCATTGTGAGTTATGTAGGTAGAATTTTCCCTCCCTAGGAGTGATATCCCAACCACTTGATAAGAGAAGATGAAATGCATGGCCATGATCATGTGAGTCAATTTATGATATTGAACTTACAATATCTCAAATAGTCTACTCTAGTTCAATGAAAATATATTGAATTAAGAGGATGATAACTCCATGCCTTAATTTCAATCTAGATATTTATGGTAAAGGGATTAGTATATAGTCATGGTAACATTGAGCACGTTACAAGTTGAAGTTGTTCTCCATCTTACTCCTATTAGTTTGATGGAAATGATATGTTGCTAAGTAACAATATTTATCTTATGAGGTTTTAAGCATCACTACCAACATTATTAGGAACCTAATGGGTCATAAACATAAGGATACAAAAGGAAATTGAAGTTTGTAATTAAACATATGATTGGAATGGTTTTGAATCATAAACATGCTTATTTCCTACCCAATCAGGTGAGGGAATGTCTAGTTGGTCAATTGGATTGGTTGAGTCACTGGATCAATTCATTGTCAATTGTTCAACTAAACTTTATGCTATACTGACCCAGTTGGCTGATTGGGAATCCTAATGGACCGGTTGGAATTCGCAAAGGACGGTTTCAATTTGGAAACCAATTCAGATTTGGATCTATATTAACCCACTAATCTGGTTGGGAGTCCTCGTCAGATAATTGGGTTCCATATCTAGATCTGGACTAGCCTAGTTAGATGATTAGGAATCCCAGTTGGCTGATTGAAATTGCAATCTGAGTTTACAACATTAAGGCCTAGTTCATCATCATTTTCTACCTTTTGCTTTTGATGCCTTTAGAGCATTGGCTGATGATGCAACCTCTCTTCTTCGACGCATCCAACACGTAACCAATAGGAGCCTTATGTTAACATCTACTTCTAATAACTTTATTTTTGGATCTATTTGCTTCACCATCCAGAAAGGATTGTCAGCCCATTTGTTGCCCGCGCTTCTGCAAGGGCCTTTTTTTAAAGATCTTCCTTGTTAATTGGATATTTGTTGGTATTTGTAAAACAATTAAGACTATTTTGAGATTGCAATTAAGAAAAGGATTACATGTAGGGGTTTCCAATCCCATCACTCTTTAATATAAAGGGGGCACATCCCAAAAGGGAAAACATACACGAGACAACTTGTGAGACAAGTTGTTCATCATATTTCTCTCTTGAAGAGAGAGGAAGTTGTCTTAAGGAATTTTTTTTAAGATAGAAGGAGAAAGAGAGTTCTAGGATGACTAGCATGCCTAAAACTCCTATTCCACTTCAAATTGGTGGCCAAGGTGATACAACACATTCTCCCACTTCCACATGGATGAAATAGAGGCCAAGGAACACATGTCGAGGCTTGGAGAAGCTATTCCACAAGACAAATATAAGGTGCTACATAGAAAACAATCGTGCATAAACTTGGTGACCAAATTGGATTACTTGGTAGATGATCTAAATTTCTTGGTGGTTGATTAGATATAGATCTTATAGTCTAGGTTCTTCACTGACAAATACATATATATTTGTTGGAGAACTAGTGTGCATAATGGTATAATCTTCATCCTTTCTACTTCTTTTGTTAATTGATGTTTCATAGCAACGACGAATCCTACAACTAGGATAAAATGAGAAGAATGTTTTATGTTATTCCTTCATGCCCCTTTACCTAAAATCCTACAATTTACACTATAAGAACTTAGAAATTTGGTCTTCATGAGTTCAAATGGTTCTTTCTACAGCTTGTATAAATTTGGATATATCCTTGCCTTTATGGTCCTAAAGATACATATAGTGTGCTTGCTGTCTTGTTAGGTTGAGAGACACATGCCCTACCTATACATTGAATGATTGATGTTTATCCCCTCATTTGAAATACTAGATTGCTTTTTTGATTATGTAAAAATTGAGGGATTCATGTCAAATATTATTGTTTGGTATGACTGCGTCCTTGATAAGTATACTAAGATGCTAATCTCTTGCATTAATCAAAGTCAAGATTCATGATTATATACTCTTAGTTCATATGATAGCTTCAACAAAAGATAAGAACTTCTCCCTAGACTTAATGTACATAGTCATATGTTGGATCTCTACATGAATCCTATATATAACATATGATCGTGTGGTTATATATTGCAACTTTATATGAGAATAAAGAAACAAATTCATGAACATACCTCTATAATGATTGAATGAAATCACCTACCAATGATGATTTTCAATTTTTTGTATCCAGTCCCTCAGAGAGAGTCAAGGAAAGTTACAAGTGTCAAATTCTCTTATGATATATTCCCATGCTATCTAGTCGCCTGTTTGCCTATCCTCCATTTTCTACCAATACATGACTTCTAGAGATGATACAATGTATGTATTTCTTCTCTTCTTCAAGTATATGCAACATACACAAAACCTTTTCTAACTCAATGAGCTGTACATCTACTAGATTAGTTGTTTGTTAAAATTCTGCAACATCCAAACAACTTAATATCTGAGAGGTATTTCATAAAATCATTGTCGATTCCATGACGTGGTGATACCACATGCTTCTTTGTTAATTTTGAATTTTATACTTGGAACCAAGCTTGCATTAACTGTTGAAACATGGCTTGCATGCTCATAAGAGGTCCCAACAATGAGTTGATTTTTAGTAGTAGTAGTCACACTTATGGCACACATGGGGGTTGTTTGACTTTCATAACCTCAAGACTCCTTGATTCCTTAACCTTCCATATATCTTTAGTATATGAGGCACAAAACTACTTTGATATTGCTCCTCAACTCTATCTTTCATATCTAGATCATTATAAAACCTAGGTAGATAGGTAGATAAGACACATTGACAACATCCAAAGTCTCATCATTTAGATTTATAACCTAATCTCTAATACTAAGATAAGTTACACCCAAACCTAAGACCAAGATTAATCATGCCTCATGATGAGGGACTCAACAAATCTTAAGCAAAAACCACAAAATGATTCTAGAATTAACATACTCATTATACAAAACACTCCATAAAATAACCTCTTTAAAACATACTATAACATGGAATATGAAACTTATATACCATCAGTAAACTCATCCTTCTCATCCACCTGTAATATATATACCAATATTACAAAATTGTCACTGTTTTGGGATATACATACATTCTTTGCCAAATACTTACAAGAGTAAATCCAATTTACAAGACTTGATTTATAAAAGTGATAGAGAATAACCCCTATTCCAAAAATATCAATGAACATATGACACTCCAAACACAACATCAGGTCTACATCTCTATATGTCTATTATTGAGGTAGATCATGTTGATATGGATCTATTGAGGTTTGTTGTGGATGCTACTCCTATGTATGGTACTATTGAGATGGCTCCTCTTGATCTAGGCCTCAAGAAATGGTCTACGGTAATTATGGAAAACCCAACTAAATAAAATAGGGTTTTTAAGCATGATACTAATATAAAATGGAACATTTATGTAAAACCCCACTTTACATATTTTTGATCTAGGACTTAAACAAGAAATTTTGAAACATGTTAATGTCTACATACATAAAAAATTAATATTTACAAACTACATACAATGAATACCACACTTCAAATATCTTTTTTTTTGTATTTTGAGTCAAATACAACAATTCATTTTAATATAACACCAATTGAAAATTAGACAAAATATTTAGACAACATACTTTCCAAAAATTGATCAAATTTTCCAAAATTGTAAAACATGCTAATTTCTTCAAAACAAAATTTATTTGTTTCCTAATGAATTTATATCCATAGGAAAAGTATGAAGTATGTAGACTTATAGCTCTTAATCTTAATATTTCACAATTATTCCACAATTCAGCAAAACAATCCCTAGTAGAGTTTTTTTTATGTTAAATTAAACCTTAATATTACAAATTGAGTATGAAATCTCTAAATCAAGGATCAAAACGTTTATTTTTATGAATTATTCCTTCCCTATAAAAATCTACCTAGTTAGATTTGACGTACATATTCAACTAAGACGAGAGAAAAGAAATTAGGGTTGTGAAAAGAGGATTATAGTTTAGTCATGATGTTATGAATAATTTCATCTATAAGTAGAGAAATTATGAAAGATATATGAGTGAACAATAATCAAATATCTTAAGATTTTTGATTAATTATATTGAAAATCTACTTGTCCACTCAATTCAAGCAACCCCTCCAAAAACCTCCGTCAAAGTCATAATTTCATTTACATCAACTTAATGGTAGGATGTTATTTTGGTAACTAAAAGTAAAATTCTAGTCTTATACACCCATGCTCATTTCTCAAGGATACCATTTTAACCTTAAATAATTATTTATTATGTTTGAGAGCTTAGTCAATCAACCAAAGCATTTGGTCAATCAAGAACTAGTAAGTAGTGGAAGTCTAATTCATATCTAGTATTTTCTAAATAAATTAAGTTAGAAAATATGACTACCTCTTGGTTGAGGGATTAGAATGTGAGGTTGATCTCTAAATCGATTTACTTGGTTAGATATTTGTCTATTGACTGACTCATTTTCTTTAGATGACTAAACTTATGCTGACAATGATGCTCAAAACTTCATTGGTCTTTATGATCTACCATTGGTAGTACGTTACTCGATTGATGAATAGTAGTTCATAATATATATTTCATACCCACTTTTACTAGCTTGATTGTTCTAAATTCTCAATTTTGGTCGCATATTAGACTTATGCATTTTTGGTTTAAATAGATTATTTTTTTCATCTAAAATGGTTGCATGTATTTTTGGGTAGTTTCATGAGAGGGTTTATATATAGCTCACACTACCTTAACCATAAACTTAGAGATTTAATAATATTCAATTTATATGACCTAATAGGTGATCTACTATGGGGAAGCTGAAAGTAAGAAGAAATGAGAAGAAGGGAAGCACTCCCTTTCTCTTGGTGAAATAATCTCACTTGTGCATATCCATTGTAGGAAATCTTTCAAAGTAAATTTTATCTTGTTTCGTCCTCTCTATTTATATGTTTATTCACATCCAATCCATATGTTTTTTTAGAGAACTTAGTTGACATGCTTGTGTGCTAAATCCCATGTATATGGAGTAGTTTCCTTGTATTTGTTACCTTCTTGGTATCATTACTCATATGATGAACAATATTTAATTTAATATTGAATATTATTTTTTATCTCTCTATATTTGACTTTATGCTTATGAGGATCTTGGTCTAGGTTTGAAAACTCCAATAGTTCAACATTCTAAAGAGATATACAAATTTCAAGGGCAACTACTAGGGATTAACTACCTATTACTTGAAAACGAATATGAGTTACACATATTTATCTACCTGCTCGTAAATGATAGATAGTAAATGTTTTCATTAACATAGGTTTATGAAATATATTACTATGTTGTTTGTTGACAATTGAGACACACAAATATACAGTTTAGTTGATTAATAGCTTAGAAATAGTATCATTGTTGCTATGTATGCCCAGAGAACCAATCATATGATGAATGTAATGGCATATCTTGTTAACATTTTGATTAATAATAAAGGAAATCTTCCAATTTATTCTTTTTTATTCAGTTATGAGATAATGATATAACATAATAAATGTATATAGAATGATATTACTCAATGATGTATGTATTTAGGTTGATACCTAAACAATGAGATCATAAATATGTTAAGAGTATAATTCATTCTTGTTATGTCCCTAGTCAGTTGTTATTGTGGAAGGCTGATAGACAATAATAACACATTAGACTAGAGAGTGTGTTGGTTGATGACATAATCTCATTAAGTTGTGATATGTGATATCACACCAAACACATAGATACTTGTTAGAGAACAATGTATCAGACAAACCCATCTTGAGAGTGATACATGGAAACCATGATTGGTAGCCAGAATCATCTATAATAGTGATGGTGATGATTGTGGTTCTTAGACCTAAAATCCCCACTATCATCACATGTCATTTGATGTACTCTGATATCATCCACCATGACCTTGAATAAGGTTTGCCATAAAGGTGGTGCTCAGGTGCATTGTGACACATAGGGACAACTGTGAGTGATGTAGATGGAATTGCCCTCCTATAAGAGTTTGATATCCTAGGCACTTGATAAGAAAGACTGAGAAATGAATGGCCATGCTCATTTGATTCAATATGTTATATTGAGCTTACATATATATCAGACAATTTTCTCTAGTTCAAGGAACAAAGATTGACTGTTGAAGAGGATGAAGATTCCATGCCTCGAGTTCAATCTTGATATCAGTGACAAAGAAACTATATGATCACTATAACACCAATCACGGTTTGTAGGTTGAAATTGTTCTCCAACTTTATGATTACTTGGGTAGAAATGATATATTTCTAGATACCAATCATTGCTTGTGATGTCATAAATCAGTTATGGACATTCACTGCCAATGTAACTTGGAACCTATAGGGTCACACATATAGGATACACTTGGAATAGGAGTTTATTCATGGATGCAGTTTTAATTTCATTATTAAAGAGTTAGGTATTAATTTTGAACAACAATGGTTGAAAGTTGACTGACATGACTATTACCTGACCAGTTCAAGAGTTGAACCGATTGATTCAAGTGTCATGTCAATTTGAACCAACATTGGCAATCAAATCCATGAGACAAATAATTCAACAGGTGAAACAAGTGGGTTAGGTCTGTGAACCGATCGATTTAGGTTGTGAACCAATCATTTGGATCAAGGATTAGTGATGATGTCTGGTTGTGCATTAATTGAATATTAAATTATCAACAATTATGTTTGGGAAACATAGTGAAATGACCGGTTCAAGGGTTGAATGATTGACTTACATGCCAACCGATCAGTTCATTGGTGAACCGACCATTTAGTCGTTCACAAGATATGAAAATTCATGAAAGATCCCCTTTGACTCCTGATCAAACTAGAACTCTTGACCCTGACCCTACTATAAGTAGAGGGGTATTCAAGACTTTCTAGAGACACAACAATAAGCTCTAACCATTTTTGTCTTATCACAATTTTAGTAACATGAGAACTCGATTAAGTTCTACCCGTCAAAGGGAGGAACAATAAGGGAGAGACAATTGGGAGTGCAAGTTGGAGCTAGCACACTGACTAGAAGGGACAATTCCTTCTTGTCCATTCAACTAGAACAACATGAGTTCCCCGTGGTCAGTGTGGACTACTACAAGGGTGAGGAAGCTGTTGCCTGCCGCTTGGAGCCAAAAGTCAACTACCATCTATGGTGATCAACCAGGAGTCTTTTGCTAACACTATCCAGGTGCAACTTGAAGAAAGAGGCACACTACAATAAGGGATTTTCATTGGACTTTCTCCAAGACTAGGTATGAGCTTGCAACCTTCCTTCCCATTACATAGTTGTTGACGCAATCTATTATTCAAAGGAGAATATGGCAGTTAAATTTTTGTTTCCACTGCCTTGTCTGTGCCATATTTCCCTATAGTGGTATCAGCGCCATATCTATTTACTATATTTTGGGATTTAATCTATATGATTGGATTTTAGCTTTCATTTATTTATTACATATGATGCAAATATTTAATTTTTAATGTACATATCTAATTAAAGACCACATACGATCCCTATATATGATATGATATATATATGCAATTTATATGCGTCACAATAAAATTGGTTTTGATGGTAGATGTTAGCATGGTTATGGCAAATAACACTAGAACTTTGTGCTTGGTTGTGTGGTTATTTATTCCTATTTTATCTCAGTTTTCATACCAATCCTATATCTTCTCTTCTATATGTAAAGGTATTAAATTCTCTCCTTCCCATGCTCCCCTCAAATGTAACTTGATGTTTCCCTATTATCATGTAATATGTTTTAGGATAGTTCTAATTATGATTATGACTAAGAAGACCCTCATCACCAGGTGAACTACCTCTTTCAAGAAACAAACCAATCAGATGGAAGATCAAGGAGGATAGATGATAGGACGAGCTGAACTGATGGCTGGTGGCCCAATCAAAGATGGGAGGTGTCCATACATCTTTTGGACCAGAGACTGACCAACCGAGTGACCAAGAGGCAAGTCGATCGGTTCAAGAGTTGAACCGATTCACCCAAATTAGTTCAAACACATATCTTCATCAACAATAGGTTACTACATATGATGTAGACCTTAGGTGTTAGTAATTCCTTGTGTCTTCAAGGAACTACAATAGTATGAACATAACCATCACTTCTATTTATAATTATATATTTTCATTTGTGGTATATATCATGTATATGATACATACTATAAGTATGTGATGATTAGTTATGTATGTATATATTTATAAGTATAAAATCCCTCAGTAAAACATTAAGTCTAATATGTTTTCCATTAGCATGAAAATCTTGACCGACTAAGCATGGGCAGGCCAAGCATGGTGCACAATCCATCTCATAGAAGTGTGATAGTAGTGATGTGAGTCTGCCAACCAAGGTGCATCACTATCCTGTTGGCTTTTGGGTCAGACTTAAATAGGTGATCTTAATGAGATTAAGTACCTAGAAGCATGCAAATGACTATGGAAAAGAGTAATGCATATTATCTATCCAAGAATTGTATAAGATGGAATTGACAAAATTTGCCCACCTTAATGATTTATTATGGATGCTGGTGTTGGCCGGATAATAACTCATCACTAGAAGGTTATATGTTGTAATATTCCAAATTGATGTGTGAGGGCAATCAATTTGAACAAAATCGTGCAAGAAATAATTAATTAAAGGCCTAATTTAACATTGTCAAATTTTATTTTAATCAAATCAAATCATACATGTCTTAAAAACTTGCAAGTTTCTCATGTAGAATCAAATGGCAACTAATAACACATTTCCTTACGATTAGTCTTTGAGAAGGACAAGTTGAATGGGAATAACTTCCACGATTAGTTTAGGATGTTGAGAATTGTTCTCATACAAGGCGGAAGCTCTATATCATCGAGACACCAGAGCCAGATGAACATGCTCCCACTGCACCTAAGGATGAAAGAGATGCTTAAAAGAAGCACTCTAAAGATGTCATTGATGTCAAGTGCCTAATGATTTTCTCCATGAACTATGAGTTGTAGAGACAACATGAGAATATGGATGCTATTGAGATAGTAACACATATTAAGAAAATGTACCAAGATCAGGCAAGATAGGAGATATATGATGTCTCCAACGCACTGCTTAAGTATAATGTAGATGGAAGAAGGAGATCTAGTAGGTCCTCATGTGCTTAAGTATAATTCTACACTCAAAGCAAAGAGAGGGGTGAACAAGGGAGGAAATTGTCACCACTATCATCCGCCTAGACACTGGAAGAGAAATTGCCCTCTCTACCTGGAGGAATTAAGGAAGAAGGAGGAGATAGAGATCTCCACTTTAGGTATATATGTTATGGAGATAAATTTATCTACTTCTTTATCTTGGGTACTTGATAGGATATGTGGATCTCACATATGTTCATATATGCAAGATATGAAAACCAATAATCCTTTACGAAAGGGCAACATCATACTGTGCATCGCAAATGGAGCAAGAGTTGTTGTCACTATAGTCAAAACCTATAATTAATCTCTATCTATAGGCTTGTAATAGAGCTAATGAATTGCTATTTTATATCTGCCAATAATATAAACATTTTATTTTCTATATCTTGTATGGACAAGGAGCAATATGCATATCATATAAAGAATGGTCAATGCTCTATTTTAAAAAGATGAGATCTTTTACGGTAGTGTCCCAATGTATTATGGTCTTTATTTGATATATCTAAAGACATATATTAATAACGTAAATATGAAAAGATTAAAACTTGATAACTCAAACAATGAACACCTATAACATTGCCATCTATACCACATGAATGAGAAATGCATTTCTAGAATCCCATAATGATGGTTGACCAGAATTTTTTGTTTATTACACCATCAGAGATGTGCAAGTCTTATTCATTAGGCAATATGACTAGAGCACCTTTCATTAGATGTAGTGGGGGGAGCGATAATTCTATTAGGGCTCATACATATTGATGTATGAGGACCTTTTAGAATAAATGCCAGACGTGGTTACTAGTGCCTCATTATATTTGCTGATGACCTCAATAAATATGGTAATTTGCATTTAGTGAAATACAAACATAAATCTCTTGAAGTGTTCAAGGAGATCATGAATGAAGTATGTCGACATGGTAGAACTATTGATACACTTCAATATGATCGGTGTTGGAATATTTTAAACTAAGAGTTGAGAACCTTCTGGAGAGACCATGATAGTGTATCTTGAATAACTCCACCTGAAACATAATGATGTATCAAAAATAAAGAATCATATCTTGTTAAGTCATGATGCAATTATCAATAGATCTAGCTAATCTTCCAATTTCTTTCTTGGACACATGCTTTAAAATAAAATAATGTAACATATGAAATGGTTCAAAAGACACCATATGAGATTTGGCATCAGAGATGGCTTGATATGTCTTTTATAAGATTAGGGATGAAATCTTATATAAGAAATTTGTTTCTTAGAAATCTTTGTACACAAATCACATATATGTTATTTTGTTAAAAACTACTTTTATTCCAATTCGACAATAAAAGTGTTCTGTTATCAAGATGGTTGAATTCCTAAAGAGGAATTTAATTCCAAGGGAATTAGTGGGAGAATAGTAGAGATCATAAAGTTTGAGACCAACAATAAAGAATTGAACCTAAATAGTACATTAGGAACAAGAAAAATCACAAAATTTTGTGGAATCTCAAGTTTCTTATGTAACACAAAACCTCATAGATCTTGTAAACATACCTTGAGCTTGAAAGATTGGGATATCTTATAGCTCGAAAAGGCAGTGAGTTGGTCATAAGACGATGAGCCAACAATACAATTTGAAGCTATTGAGGAACCAAAATTTGAGAAATGTTTTGAGGCCATGGGATCCAAGATGAAGTCCATGAACACCAACAAGGTATGACCTTGCTGGATCCACCTGAAGGTATAAAACCCATACGGCACCATTGGGTCTTCAAAAGGAAGATTGATATGGATAGTAATGTACAAACGTATAAGATCATATTCGTTGAAAAGGATTTCAAACAAGTTCAAGGTGTTGAACTTGACAAATTTTTTTCACCAGTTGCCATGGTTAACTCCATCAGGATCACACTTGCTAATGCAACTTAATGTGACTATGACATTTGGCATATGAATGCTAAAACCACATTCTTGAATGGGAATAATCATGATGATGTGTGAGTGACACATCCTAAAGGTTTATAAATACAATTATTGCAAAAAAAGTCTATCAGCTACAAAGAATGATCAATGTGATTGAGGCAAGCATCTCAGAGATGGAATCTTCAAATTGATACAAGATAGTCAAAGAGTTCGAATTTAGTTGAAATGAAGATGAAATCTATGATTACAAGAGATGTAGTGGGAGCATATTTATCACATAATGACAGGGAATAACATATTGGAAAGGAAAGTACCTTCTCCAATAAGGATTTAGGCTAAGCATCCTATGTGATAGGAATTGAGATCTATAGACATAGACCTGCAAGGCTTCTTGACCTAAATAAGAGCATACACATTGGAAAGACACTGAAGGGGTTCATCATGCAAGATTCAACAAGAGAAAATATGTCCATGTTCCATAGGATTGGTCTCTCTAGATTCAATGTTCTAATTATTGAGAAGAAAGGGAAAACATGAGAAGATGTCATATGCATTCACAATTAGATCTATCATGTATGCAATCATATGAACTAATCCCGTCATCATGTTTGTATTGGACATGAGGAGAGGATATCGATCATATTCCAATGAAAGGTTGTTGGAATGCCATAAAGAACATCATTAAATACTTGATAAGAACTACAAGGATCAGTTCCTTGATTATGGTAATAAGGAAGAGTTGGGTGTAAAGGGTTACACAGATGCAAGCTTCCAAAATGAGAAATAAATGATCACAATATAAATTTGTGTTTGACTTTAAAATGAGAAATGTAAGTTGGAAAAGTTCTAAGCAAATGATAGTTATTTAATTCTACGATAGAAGTCGAGTATCTTGGTGTTATGAACGCATCAGAGGATACTGTATGGATCTAGAAGTTCATGTAGATGAATTTATGGAAGGTTTCAACTGTTGATGACACATTACAAATAATATGACAACAATGGAGCTACTGGATAAGTAAGAAATCTCAAATACCATACTTTAACAATTCCATCTCATACGAGAAGTCATACAACAAGGAGATGTGAAAACTTGCAATATACCAACTAGAAGAAAATGTTGCTAACCCACGAAATTAGCACTTGCGTAGAATAAACATGATGGACATGTTTAATATCACTTGGAATAAGATTCGTGGGTGATTGGATCTATGTGTGAGTGGGAGTCTGTTGGTATGTATGCACAGAGAGCCAATCACATGATGATTTTAATGGCATATCTTATTAACAATTTGATTATTAATAAAGGCAATCTTCCAATCTATTCAATTTGATTTAGGTATGGGATAATGATGTAGCATAATAAATGTCTATAGAATAATATTACTCAATGAAGTATGTCTTTAGGTTGAAAACCTAAACAATGAGATCATACAAATGCTAATAGTATATACATTCTTGTTGTCCCTAGTCAATTGTTATTTGGGAAGACTAGTAAACAATAGTAACACATAAGACTAGAGTGTGTGTTGGTTGATGACAAAATCTCATTATGTCATGATATGTGATATCAAACTGAACATGTAGATATTTGTTAGAGAACATTTATAAGACAAACTCACCTCGAGAGTGATACATGGAAACCATAATTGGTAGTCAAAATCATCTCTCATAGTGATGGTGGTGATTGTGATTCTTAAACCTAAAATTACTACACTCATCACATGTCGTTTGATGTACTTTGACATCATCCACTGTGACTATGAATAAGGGTTGCCATACAGGTGGCACTCAGGTGCATTGTAACACATGGGGATGATTGTGAGTGATGTAGATAGGATTTGTCCCTCCTACATGAGTTTGATATCATGTCCACTTGATAAGAGAGAGTAAAAAAGGCATGGACATGCTCATGTGAGTCAATATATGATATTGAGCTTACGTATATCTCAGACATTTTGCTCTAGTTCAAGGAACAAAGATTGGATGTTGAAGAGGATGAAGATTCCATGCCTCGAGTTCAATCTAGATATCAGTAACAAAGGAAATATATGATCATTATAACACCAATGGTAGTTTGTAGATTGAAGTTGTTCTTCAACTTTGTGATTACATGGATAGCAATGATGTCTTTCTAGATACCAATCATTGCTTGTGATGTCATAAACTAGTTTTGGACATTCACTGTCAATGTAACTTGGAACCTATAGGGTTACACACATAGGATACACTTGGAATAGGAGTTTATTCATGAATGTAGTTTAAACTTAATTACTAAAGAGTTAGGTATTCAATTTAAACAACAATGGTTGAAAGTTGACTGACTGGACTGTGAACTGACCATTTCAAGAGTTGAACCGATTGATTCAAGTGTCACGTCAATTTGAAACCGATTGATTCAAGTGTCAAGTAAATTTGAACCAACATTGGCAATCAGATTCATGAGACAACCAATTCAATAGGTGAACCGAATGGCTCAGGTATGTGAACCAAAAGTTTGGCTGATAAATTCAACTAGATCAAGGATTTGTGCTGATGTCATGTTGTGCATTAATCGAATATTAATTGTCAATACAATTGCAATTAAATAACATAGTGAAACGACCAGTTCAAGGGTTGAACAAATCGACTCACATGATAGCCGATTGGATCATTGGTGAACTAACTATTTTGTTGTTCATAAGCTATGAAAATTCATGAAATTTTGTCCCATTTGACTCCTGCTCAAACTAGAACTCCTGACCTGGACCCTCACTATAAATAGAGGGGTAGTCGAGGCTTTCTATAGAGACAACAATAAGATCTAACAATTTTTGTCTTCCCACATTGTGGTAGCGTGAGAACCGAAGCAAGTTCTATCTGTTAAAGGGAGGAACAACAAGGGAGAGACAATTTGGAGAGAAAGTTGGCGCTAGCACGTTGACTAGAAGGGACAACTCTTTCTTGTCTATTCAACTAGAAGGACAAGAGTTCCTGGTGGTCTGTGTGGACTACTACTGAGGGAGGAGGTTGTTTCCTTCCGTTTGGAGGACAAAGTCAACTGCTGTGTGTGGTGATCAACTAGGAGGCCACTGTTGACATTGTGTAGGTGCAACTTGAAGAAAGAGGCACATTATAATAAGGGATTGTCACTGGACTTTCTCTAGGACCAAATATAACCTTACAATCCTCCTTCCCATTACATAGTTGTAGACACATCTACTGTACAAACGGGAATATGGCAGTTAAGTTTTTGTTTCTGCTACCTTATCTGATGCTACATTTTCCTACAATCACATCTTTGGATATGGGAAAGAAGAGAATTTGATCAATTGTCTGAGCTTTCCATATGTTTAATGGATGTCATAGAACAAAATATTCTCCACTTGAGTTGATAAACATGAAAGTGACTTTGTGACCTACTTACTAACTTATATTTATCTCGAATCAACTTGTTCCTAAGTGAATCATTGGACAATTAAATCATATTAGTATTTTATGTGCATCTTTTCCTTGTGAAGGCATCCTTAAGCTATAATTATTGCTGACTTGTACTATTATGGGCCTATATCTTGTGCTACTTAGATTTATTATTGAATGCATAGAGTATGAGAACATCAATCTCTAACTTTAGTATCAAGCTACCAATTCCTATTTAGAATATGCAAACTTAATTTGGTTAAAGGAATGTGTGGTTCCACATAGGGGTGAGTAGATATTAGCTTATATCCCAATACAGACTGTAACAATCCACTGGGTCCATTTTAGTCCTAGACCATTACAAGTAAGATCTAACCTAGAATCCACTAATTTTGAAGTTGGATACATGGCACGGTCCATAGAACTAGTCAGACTGCATTCCATACGGAGCACCGATTTATGTACACAATAGTAGTATAGTTGTAGTTATATTTAAGTATGAATCAAATCAATTTTTATTTATAAGAATACTAATGTATGCATTTGATATTGTGATTATACCAATGTTATGAATATTAAATTTACATAATTTTTATTATGAAATGATTTGCATAACATATTATATTTTTGGTTATGGTCCAATGGTCCGGTACCGATCCATTCCTTCTATGAAAGCGTCCATTCTGGTTCTATGCAGAAATGATCTGGTATACAATCTATCATTTTTTCTCTTATTTGGTTCTCAATCAGTTCATGTCCTAGACTAATTATCACCCTGATTCTGCATGGTTAGTTTTCTACACTTGTTTAGTTCTTGAATCTTGTATAATTTCTTAGAATGGAATAAGTTTAATTCTTGAATCTTGTATAATTTCTTAGAATGGAAATTATTCTTTCTGGTTTAGAAGGAACCATGCATGGTTCACACACAGTCTAGTTGGGACTCATTTTTTGAGATACTTGAAAACCTCAAGGTGGCGTTGATAAAAAAGCAACCCATGTAAGAAGGAAGAAACAAAACAGAGAGAAAGCTAGTGTGAGGGGAACTGAAACTACAACCATGACAATATTAAAGCATTGTTGGACTACACTTCCCCATCCCAATGAGGTGTTGAGATCAATTATTTTTTGACATGTTGTTAATGAAACACTTATGGCCGAATTTGATTCTAACCTTTTTGATGCAACAAAAATCATTCTATAAATTGATACATGAAAATCCAAATCTAACTGTGTAAAAGTTCTAGGAGCTTAGCAATACATTCAAATCAATGGATTGAAAACGATGGCCTTCATCTTTAGTTATTCCCTTTACACACAAAAAATGCAAATTATAGGGTGCAACTAATGGATAAAGGTACATGCAAACATGTGATTTTCTATTGACAACCTTCATGGTAGAAATTCTTCCCTCACTAGTAAACTCTTGAATAACTTATTTATCTTTGAGAAAAAGTTGGAGAAATGCTATAAGAGGCTTGGGAAAGGTGTAGATATTTTCCTTAGAGATGCACTCACCCCAACCTACCTAGTGTTGGGAAATATGGAGACAGAGCGGGAAGTGGAAACAAGAAACTTCTATCCATATTTCCTAACTAGAAGATCACATCAACAAAGATGTATTAGGAAAGAGGGTGCAGGATGTACCTTGTACTAGAGCAAGTCTAGTATGTGCTTCCTTCTTAAGCATCACACAAATGACAATCAACAATGCCCTCCTTGTGTAGCACCCACAAACGGTGGTTTATGTCATCCTCCTATTGTAGTAGAAAAATCTTCCACACCTCTATGTAGTCCCTGTAGACCACTGGGAACTCCACATTGTGCTTCTTTGTCTGGAGGGATGGATTTGCCCCTTCATTTGTCAATGTGCTATCATTGAATTCCTTCTCTCTTTCTATCTCTTCCTTTCACATATAAGATGGCTTGGGCTCTCATGTTACTACAACCGTGATAAGACAAATGAGTTGAGAGCCTTGGACACCCCCTTATATAGGAGTGACTATGCCAGGGTTTCACAAACCATGAGGAGATGAAGGGTCATATCTCGTGGATGGGTGGCGGCCGCACACATCCAGTAGATTGACTATCCAATCAAATCAACAAATTATCTTGTGGTCGTTGGCATAATAAATACAACGATTAATGCATGTTGTTTCAGTCTATATTAAATGTTTGAATCATTTGAACTTTCTAATTCAACCCAATCGGTCAATTGTACACTCTAATAAGTCAAATGGCTACTTTGACTATCTATTGGAAACATTGATTAGTTGGTCCATTTAACATTTCAATCAATCAATTGATCAGTTCCATCAGCCATAGTCAACATAGTTCAGTCAGTCGACTAGACACTCCAGTCAGTCAACTGGCACACTAGTCAATCGACTAACAACCAATATTATTCATTTTTATTACCTAAACACTTCAATAACCAAATTGAATCTTGTTTATGATAAAACTCCTCTTCAAAGTGCATCCTATGCTTGTGACTCTATAGGTCCCAAATTATAGCCAACAACTAGATTATGACATCACAAGCAATGAGCAATATCTAGAAATACATCATTGCTACCCAAAGTAACTAGAAAGTTGGAGAACAACTTCAACCTACATATGTGATTAGTGTTATCGTGATTGTGTAGTTCCTTTGACAAAGATATATAAATTGAACATCATGCATGGAATCATCATCCTCTTAACATTCCATCTATTTTCCTTGAACTAGAGCAGACCATTGAGATGCACATGAGCTCAATATCACATATTGACTCACATGATCTTGGCAATGAATTTCTCAATCACACTTATCAAGTGGCTAAGACATGTACCCTTGTAGGAGGGACAAATCCCATCTACATCACTCACAGTTAATTCCCAAGTGTCACAACGTAACCTAGGCACCATCTTTATAACAACCCTTATTCAAAGTCAAGTGGAATGGTGTTAAAGTTCATCAAACAACATATGATGAGTGTAGCAACTTTAGGTCTAAGAACCACAATCATCACTATCACTTTGAGATCTAATTTTGAATATGTTTCAATGGTTCCATGTATCACACTAAAGGTGGGTCTTCCTGGTAGATTGTTCTCTAACAAGTAACTATGTGTTTGACTTGATATCCAATATCATGATTAATGAGACTCTGTTATCGGTCAAAAATATTCTAATCATATCTATTATTGTCACCTATTTTGCTTTCACAATATTATCCAACTAGGGACATAACAAGAATGTATATCATACATATGATCTCATTGTTTAGGTCCTCAACCTAAAAACATGTCATTGAGTAACATCATCATTTAGAAATATATCATGTTATATAATCATGTCATAATTGAACAAACATAATATATGAAATTTCCTTTATTATTAACCAAATCAAGTACACAATGCCACATTATAATCATTACATGACTGAATATCTGGGCATAGATACCAACATACTCCCACTTGCACTTAGAGATAATCACCCACCATATAATCCCAAGTGATCTAACATGACCATCATGTTTCTATTGTGGAAGTACTTTTGTCAGTGGGTCAACAACATTGCTCTTAGTCGATACTTTACACATTGTCACATATCCTCACTATATGATCTCTCGTATGAGATGGAAATGCCAAAGTATATGTTTGGAACGATGATGTGATTTCAGTTCCTTAGCTTGTATAATAACTCCATTGTTGTCACAATACAACTCCATTGCATCACTAATGCTTGGAACCACTCCAAGTTCACCGGTGACTTCTTGATCCAAACAACTTCCTTGCTGCACTCGAGGCAACAATGTATTCATATTCTATTGTAGAATTAAAAACTATCTTGGAATTTTTTAAACTTAAAACTATGTTGTTAAGGCAAAACACAAATTTAGATTATGATTGATAACCATCTTTGTCATTTTGGAATCTTGTATTTGTGTAACCCTTTACACCCAACTGCTCCTCACCGCCATTAATAAGGAACTAATCCTTATTTCTTCTCAAGTACTTAAGGATGTTATTTATGGCAGCCCAATGACTTTCACTGAGATTAAATCAATATCTGCTCATCATGCTCAAAGCATACGAGACATCAAGACAAGTGCATAACATTGCATACATGATAGATCTAATTGTGGATGCATACTAAATCTTAATCATGTGTTCCCGTTCTTCACAAGAACTGGTTATTAGGATCTAAAGAAAAATAATGTCATGGAACATGGGTGAATTTCCTCTCTTTGAATCATGCATGCTGAACCTCTTCAACATTTTATCAATGTGTGTACTCTAGCTTAGGCCAAGAAGCCTTATATGTATATCTGTATGTATCTTAATTCCTAAGATATAGGATTCTTCACCTAAATCCTTCATAGAGAAGGTACTTTCCATCTGGGTTTTTACCATTTTTAGGGTATGGATGTCATTCCCCATCAGTAGTATGTCACCTACACACGATATGAGGAATATAATTATGCTCCCACTAACCTTCTTGTAAACACAAGGTTCATCTTCATTTTGACTAAAGCAATCTTTGATCACCTCATCAAATTGAAGATTCCAACTTTGAGATGCTTGCTTGAATCTATGGATTCATATTTGTAGCTTACAAACTTTATTGGATTCTATTGGAAGTATAAAACCTTCAGGATGTGTCATGTACACATCCTAAAAAACATTCTCGTTGAGGAAAGAAGTTGCAACACCCATTTGCCATATCTTATAGTCATAATAAGCTGTAATGGAAAACATGATCCTAGTGGATTTGACCATGGAAACTATAGAAAATGTTTCATCACAGAAAACAACTTGAACTTGTCTGAAACCTTTTGCAACCAATCAATATATATAGGTTTTTGCATTACCATACATGTCAATCTTCTTCTTGAAGACCCACTTGCTCCCTATGGGTTTTACCCCGTTAGGTGGATCCACAAAGGCCCATACCTTATTGGTGTACATGGAGTGCATCTTAGATCTCATGGCCTCAAGCCATTTCTCAGACATTGGTCCCTCAATAACTTCTAGATAGGTTGTTGGCTCATCATCTATGACCAACTCACCACCTTCCTGAGTCACAAGATATCCAAATCATTCGGGCTCAAGGTGTGTCCTACCATATCATGAGGTTCATGTGTTACATGAGGAACTTGAGATTCTACAACAGTTTGCGACTCTCCTTGTTCCTTTTGTACCTCTATAGGTTCACTATTTTCTTGTTGGTCTTGAAATTCTTTGAGTTTTACTTTACTCCCATAGATTCTCTTGGAAAAATTCCTTTTCTAGGAAAAAAATCTTGTGATGGATAATAGAAGTAATATCCCTTGGTTTATTTGGGATAACCAAAAGAAAAATATTTATCTAATTTGGGTCTGGATTTTTGGGAAATTGTTTTGTCACATAAGCTTCACATCCTTAAATCTTCATAAAAGACACATTGGGATGTTTCCCAGTCCATATCTCATATGGTTTCTTTTAAATTGATTTATAAGGTCCACAGTTAAGTGTAAAAACTATAGTTTCTAGAGCATGTCCCTAGAAGGAAGTCGGAAGATCAACAAAACTCATCATTGATTGTACCATGTCTAATAGGGTGCAGTTCCTTCTTTCTGATACACCATTATGTGGTGGTGTTCTAGGTGGACTCCATTGTGATACAATACCATAGTCCCACAAAATATCCTCAAACTCTTAGCTTAAGTATTCTCCACCTCGATCAGATTGAAGTGCTCTAACACTTTTACCAAGTTGGTTATGTAATTCATTCATAAAATTCTTGAACATTACAATGGATCCTGACTTGTATTTCATTAAATACACAGCCATATCTACTGAGATCATCAATAAATGTGATAAAGTACTATTAACCACCCCTAGCATTCATTCTAAAAGGTCCAATTTTCTTGGATTTTCCTTCACCGTTGGAATCCCTATTTCCTTTGTTGATCAGCTTCACAAATTTAGGTTTGTCCTTCATTATTCATTGTTCAATGTTTATCTACATGCTAAACAATTCAAATAATATTTTAGCCAAGTTGTTCATGTAATAACAATTGATGAACTGGCTACATGATTTAGGCAACAATTGCAAGATTATTTTTGTGGCAAACTCTTGGCCTAAAGAAAATCCCAGTCTCTCTAGGTTTTCCACATGCTCAATTATCATGAGTACATGTGGTCCTAATGAATTTTGAATTTCCATCTACCATTCTGCACTCAAAGAGCGCCTTGGAGACATCATACCTTTTCTATTTTGCATGATTCTACATTGTCTTAAGATGTGTTACTATCTCAAGAACATCCATGTCTTCATGTTGCATCTACAACTCATAGTTCATAGAGCATAGCATCATGCATTTGATGTCTACTACATCATCAGAATGCATCTTGTAAGTATCCCTTTCAGCTTTAGGTGCATTAGGAGTGGGTTTCTCTGGCTCTAATGTTTCCATAACACAGAGATTGTGCTCATGAGTGAGAATGATTCTTAAATTCCCGAACCAATCATGGAATTTCTTCCCATCAATTTTCCTTCTTAAGGACCGCTCACAATAATTTTTTTTTCTTTATTTTACATTTATTTCTACAAAAGAAAATTTGCATTTGTCAGAACACTTTTGATTTGATTTGATTTGATTCATAAAAGATTTACAATATTAGTTAGGCCTTTAATTAACTATCACTCCTACTATTTTTCTTCAAATCAATTGACTTCACTATTAATTCGCAATCATTGTAGCATACAAACTTTTAGTGGGCGAAGATTCATATTTCATTAAATTATGAGTAAGCTTTGGATGATCGCCCACAACTTGACTATTTAGGTAGGAAACTTTTACCAACTGTATCCAATGTGATTCTTGATATATAGTATGCAAAACTCCTTGTTATATTCCATCTGTATGATTCTAGGCACTTGATCCCATTTAGGTCACCTAGTTAAGCTTGACCCAAAAAGCAAAACATTATGATATGCACCCTATTTTGGTAGACCCACATATCTACCACACTTCCATGAGATAGACATCACATCACGCTTTGGCATAACTTACACTTAGTCGATCAAACTTTTCATGTGTGCTAACAGTGGAAAGCATCTAAAATATTTCTTGAGTAATTATAAATATTTGTACAGATACATATCCAATCACCACATACTAATAGTATGTATCATATACATGCTATATCCACGAACAAAATATGCAATCACAAAATAAGATCGGTGGTTATGGCCACTCTAATGCACTTATTCGGAGCTACAAAGAATTTCTATCCACCTAAGGTCAAACATCACATGTGCAACATGTATTAGACAGAGGCTGTGCTAGAAACATGCCAGTTGGTTGACTGGAATCTTCTAGTCGATCGGTTGGCCCACCTAGTAGTCACTTGATCTCTATCAATTTGGTCGTCTAGATCTTGGTTCAAGCAGTTGGCTAGACTCCTCTAGTCGATCGGTTGGGCCTTCAATTGATTGGTCGGATCTAATGCACTTATTCAGAGCCAGAAAGAATTTCTATCCACCTAAGGTCAAACATCACATGTGCAACATGTATTGGATAAAGGCTGTGCTAGAAACATGCCAATTGGCTGACTAGAATCTTCCCGTCGATCGGTTGGCCCACCTAGCAGTCAATTGATCTCTGTCAATTTGGTCGGATAGATCTTGGCTCAAGCAATTGGCTGGACTCCTCCAATCGATCGGTTATGGCCACTCTAATGCACTTATTGGTTATGGCCACTCTAGTGCACCTATTCGGAGCCACAAAGAATTTCTATCCATTAAGGTCAAACATCACATGTGCAACATGTATTGGATAAAGGTTGTACTAGAAACATGCCAGCTGGTTGACTGTGTTGGCTAAATTGGACATTATTATAATCCCTTTATTTTGATGATGACAAACATTTCTTTCTTATGGTTTTAACTTGCTATTTGAGTGTTTCAGGGATAAGCATATAAGGTGGTGGATAGAGAAGACTTGGAAGATCAATTTGCTAAATTGCTTTATTTTCATGATTGTAATCAATGTAAAAATTTGTACAAGTTTATAATATATAAGTACTTAGATATCATGTAAATAAATCATTTAGATCCTCCCTATCCACACACAACACTTAGATAGGTCATCTCCTAAGTTAGTGTCACAATTGCACATTGATACACACACTCAGTAAATGAATACAATGAATCAGGGATATTCTCGGTCGACAAAAACTTCGACCGAGACACTCTCGGTCGACAAACTCCTCGATTGAGAATAGACCCTCCTAGCCATTAGACTGAGTTAGAAAAGTGATTGGGATTTGAAATTGAACGTTACAACATATTGACTTAGACTCCCACTCGGTCGACAAATTCCTCGATCGAGAAACTCTCGGTCGACAAATACTTCAACCGAAAATGGTTCTATCTGCACTTTTCAGAATTAATTAACTAGCCGTTACAAATGCAATTAGTGGACACCTAACGGTTAGTTGAACACTAAGAACACCCTAGAAGGTGTCTAGAACGTCCCCAAGCATTAGCAAACCACTCCTACAGATAGGACAGCCATAGGACACCTTAAAGCATCACTTGCATATGCAACTCACTTGAGATCACATTGTAGTAAGCCGTTAGCAAAGCTTTCACTTGCAAAATGTTTCCACAAGCTGTGAATTCGTGTCCTATAGGCTGATATCTCCTATCCACTATACATTCACGTCCATCTACTTTGGTTAGAAGATCAAACTCTTGATATAGGATCAAAGCGCTGTACTAAATTGGTAACATTACTTCTTTCTTCCAGTCTTGTTCCTTTTATTGTATTTTGTTCTCCTTTGCTACTCCTAGGTTGGACGCTACGGAAAGGAGGTTGTTGGAGCTTCTTCAGGTGGTGAAGGTAGCTTGACGGACTTTGGACTACTTCTAGAAGGTCTCAACGGGAAGCTATTTCAAGGAGAAATGCTACTTCAAGGGGGAGCTTGAAGTTACTTCAAGTGAAGGCTGCTTCAAGGTTGGTGAGATGACTTCAGGGTGAAGGCTGTCCAAAGGGTGGTGAAGGTGTTTGTAATTTTATGTAACATCCTTACAAGGTAATAAAATTCAAATACTTTCAAAATCCCGATTGGGAACAACCGGGTAGTGGACTGACTCCCTTAGTGTTTGCTAAGGGTGGAACCACTCTAAACGCCTTGTCTCATTCTCCAATAGTTTTGTGGTTGTTTGTTGAATTAATTTTAAAAATATCATAAAACCTATTCACCCCCCTCTAGTGTTTTTCAATTGGTATCAGAGCAGGCTTCAAGGATCTCTAATCGAGTCCTGAAGAAAATGGGTGATGGGGTACTAAACAACCTCAACTTGGAAGGAACACTTGTGGCTCGGCCTCTACCATTTCATGGAACCAACTACACCTATTGGAAGAGGAGGATACAATTCTATTTCCAAGGAATCAGCTGGGATCTTTGGAGAATGGTTTCAAATGCCTATGATCTTCCTCAAACCGAATATGCTACATGGGATGCAAACACGATGAGATTATCCCAATTGAATGCAAAAGTTGTAAGTATCCTTTATTGTCTAATTTTTGTAGGTGAGTTCAATAGAATTTCAAATTGTGAAACTACATATGAAATATGGCATAGACTCTCTATTACTTATGAAGGAACTGTTCAAGTAAAAAATTCCAAAATTGGTATGCTTATACAAAAGTTTGAACAGTTTCGTATGGAACCATATGAGTCTATTAGTGAAATGTATGAAAAGTTTTCTTCTATTATTAATGGGTTGAATGCATTAGGTAAAGCCATTAGTGAAGAGGATCAAGTATCAAAGATTCTTAGGTGCTTGCCTCCAAAGTACAAACCAAAGGTGACGGCCATTGAAGAAGCCAATGATCTCACTACATTAAGGATGGAACAACTCATTGACAACTTGGAGGCTCATGAAGCTACCCTTGAAGAAGAAGAAAGATTGGAAGATGAATACAAGAAGGAGAAAAGAAAAGACATTGCATTCAAAGCATCAACCAAGACTCGTCATGACACAAGTGAAGAAGATAGTGAAGAAGAAACTCTCATGGCAAACGGTAAGCAGTATAGAAGTTTTAAAACTAACAAAACTTCTAGTGTTTCTTCCTTCAGGTGCTTTGAATGTGGCAAAAAGGGACACTTACAAGGAGATTGTCCCAAACTTAAGAAGGGAAAGAAATCATCCCACAAGAAGAAAGAGAAAGCCTACAAAGCTGCATGGGATGATTCAAGTGATGATAGTGAAGATGGAGAAAAAGAAGTAGAGTGCCTTATTGCTACAACAAATGAAGAAGAAAAAGAGGTAAGCCTTTTTGATTTATCTAAAGAAGATTTAGTTGCTAGCATTGAGGAATTACATGATAAATATATTGATTGTAAAAAGAAACTAAAAAGAGCTACTAAAACTAATGAGGATTTGTATGCACAATTAGATGATCTTGCTTCTGAAAAGGAAAGTATTATTTATGA
Organism: Alisma plantago-aquatica; assembly: GCA_963693085.1. Lineage (NCBI taxonomy): Eukaryota > Viridiplantae > Streptophyta > Magnoliopsida > Alismatales > Alismataceae > Alisma > Alisma plantago-aquatica. The sequence goes on from OY856412.1 coordinate 904,804,244, forward strand.
AAATTCTTCCTTGAAACCATCTTTTAATGATTGCAATACAAAATTGCTTACTCTTGAGACAAATCATAATTTGCTTTGTCAAGAAAAGGTTGAATTGCTTGCAAAATTGAATGATCTTCAATCACAACCCATCTTGTGTACTCATCTAGATTATGATGCTATTGTTAAAGAAAGAGATACTGTATCATATGATCTAGATCAAGTAAAGTTAGATATGAAAAAGAAAATGGATGAGATTGCAAAGTTACAAAAAGAAGTTAGTAGTTTGAAAAATAATGTTATTCTTGATAAGATCCTAAAAGATTCTTCTGGTCAGATTGGAAGAAGAGGACTAGGTTATAAGCCCAAAATTAAATCCTATCAAAACCTAGAATAATAAGGAAACAAGTGCCCAAGACTAAAGTTATGTATGTGCTTAAAGACAATCTTGCTAAGAAGAGAAATGAAATTGATTCTATATGTTGCCATTATTGTTTATGTCTTGGACATTATTCATTCTCCTTCCCATATAAGGAAAAGGATGTTGATCTAGTTTGGGTTCCTAAAACCTAGAGATTTAAATATGATTAGTTGAGATTTGACCTAAAATGTTACTTTGATATTCAAATGTCTTATCTCAACTAAACTGAGCTTTAAATTGCATATTTATGTAAAATTGTATTGGAAGTGATCTATGTTTTTATAACTACTAAAAACAGTACAGAAACAATCTCGGTCAACAAAATCTTCAACCGAGACAATGTCGGTTGAGAAAATTGTCGACCAAAGTAGTTTCTATCTCTAACATGTAGAAATCTGGAAAAATAGTAACCATACCGGTCGAAAAAGACTTCGACCGAGATAAATTCAATCGAACATTTATTGGACCAAATTTTAACTGATAAAACTGAAGATACAACAACCTTCTCTGTCAAAAAGCATGTCAACCAAAAAGAAGTCGGTCGAGAAAGAGTTTGACCGAATAAGGTTCTGGAAAACCTATTTAACTGGTTCAGTTTGCTATAAACTTGCTATAAATTTGGTATAAATGAAAATTGATTGGAAATTATTAGTGTATCATAAATCTTGGAGACAACTCTCAAATCACATATTGATAATTTGCATCATGATCTATATGTTGATTCTTGATATCCTTATGAAACATGCTATACATTTACTAGTTATGTGACCAAAAACTATATGCAAATAGAAACCAGAAATGTTTTCTTAAAATCAATGCACACATTATAAAGCCTTCAATTGCTATTTCTGTTGAAATGATTAAGCATGTTCATTTACATGGTTTGTCTTATATTTGAAAATTGATGAACCATGATTGATCAAGAAAATATATTGCCTTGATAAATCTTCCTTAAAAGGTATGATTCTCTACATTGCGTATCTTAAAACTGAAAAATGTGATGATTTGAGTAAGTTTAATCAAGAAATTATGGATATGCTTCTATTGCTCTATCATGATCATTGTGTTATGGATATGCCTTTACTATTTCACCATGATCATTGTGTTTCATCTTTTACTTGGTTTACCTATAATAATCTTTGATATATATATATATATATATATATATATATATATATATATATAAACCATGAATGAATATTGTTTTCAAAATGATCATAGTGATTCAACTCATTACACATAAGGATGATGTTATCATTGAAAATTCCATTAAGGTAAATCTCTATGGCACAAATGCATCTTGACATATTAGTTAAATGATTATCCTGTGCTTAGCTTATGGAAAATGATATCATCCTTGTTATACATGAATACTTTTTATATGATACTCTGTAAGCTATGTTTCAAATATTCAATCAAGTGGATCATTGTGAATGCTTAAACTAGAAATCTGCAGAATTTGCCTCTCGGTCGAAATAAAAATCAACCGAGGGGCGCCCATGTCGAAGTGAAGGTCGGCCTAAAATAAGCTTGACAAAATGCTTAGTTGTAAATCATTTCCTTGCTCTCAATCTTAGTATATTAAAACAAGATTTTAGTGCATAGCTCTCATAAAAGGTTAACTTATTATGATATAATGCTTATTATGACCTTAGAATTCTTAAATTATCTTGATTATAAGACTAAGGGGGATCTCACAAAACTTTATAAACATTATAAATATTGATCAAATCAAACTTTTAAAACCAGCTGTGACCTTAGGATTACTAAATTTTCTTGATCTAAAATGGACTCTCTATATCAATATGGGATTAACATCCCTCATTATTGATTAGAGATATATTTCTTGATCCTACTATGCTGTAAAGAAAATATCATATCATTTTTAGGGCTTAACATCCCTTGTAAAATGGATGGGAAATCAATATATGTATCCATCATGAGCCTAAATGGATATCATATCATTTTTCGGGCTTAACATCCCTTGTAAAATGGATGAGAAATAAAAAAACATGTCATGAATATAAAAGGATCTCATATCATTTCAAGGCTTAACATCCTTTGCAAATTATTGAGAAATAAATTTTGGCTAAATTTGACATAAAAAAGTGGTTTGCATTCAATTGTGTTGATTACCCTTGTTTTAAAAATTGAGCATCAAATTAAGTGGGAGTAATAAAAGTCATGATTATCTTGGTTATCTTTTTAAAATGACAAAGGGGGAGAAATAATATAAAATCAATAACATGAAGTAAAATGAGTTTCATAATCTCTTGGCCAGCACACACTTGCACACAAATATTCACAAACAAGAGAATGGCTAAAAAAGGTAAACTTCAGGTATGGAACTCATATGATTTATATTTCCCTGATTTATATGTTGGAAATGTTTGACATTTTCAAAAAGGGGGAGATTGTTAGCTAAATTGGACATTATTATAATCCCTTTGTTTTGATGATGACAAACATTTCTTTCTTGTGGTTTTAACTTGCTATTTGAGTGTTTCAGGGACAAGCATATAAGGTGGTGGATAGAGAAGACTTGGAAGATCAATTTGCTAAATTGCTTTATTTTCATGATTGTAATCAATGTAAAAACTTGTACAAGTTTATAATGTACAAGTACTTAGATATCATGTAAATCAAGTGTTTAGATCTTCCCTATCCACACACAACACTTAGATAGGTCATCTCCTAAGTTAGCGTCACAATTGCACATTGATACACACACTTAGTAAATAAATACAGTGAATCATAGATATTCTCGTTCGACAAAAACTTTGGCCGAGACACTCTCGGTCGACAAACTCCTCGACCAAGAATAGACCCTCCTAGCCATTAGACTAAGTTAGAAAAGTGGTTGGGAGTTGAAATCGAATGTTACAACATATTGACTCAGACTCCCACTCGATCGATAAATTCCTCGACCGAGAAACTCCCAGTCGACAAATACTTCGACCAAAAATGGTTCTGTCTGCACTTTTCAGAATTAATTAACTAGCCGTTACAAATGTAATTAGTGGACACTTAACAGCTAGTTGATCACTAAGAACACCCTAGAAGGTGTCTAGAACATCCCCAAACATTAGAAAACCACTCCTATAAATAGGACAGCCATAAGACACCTTAAAGCATCACTTGCATATACAATTCACTTGAGATCACATTGTAGCAAGCCATTAGCAAAGCTTTCACTTGCAAAACATTTCCACAAGCTGTGAATTTGTATCCTATAGGCTGATATCCCCTATATACTATACATTCACATCCATCTACTTTGGTTAGGAGATCAAACACTTGATATAGGATCAAAGCGCTGTACTAAATTGGTAACATTGTTTCTTTCTTCCAGTCTTGTTCCTTTTATTGTATTTTGTTCTCCTTTGTTACTCCTAGGTTGGAGGCTGCGAAAAAGAGGTTGTTGGAGCTTCTTCAGGTGGTGAAGGTAGCTCAGCGGACTTTGGACTACTTCTAGAAGGTCTCAACAGGGAGCTACTTCAAGAAGGAAGGCTACTTCAAGGGGGAGCTTGAAGTTACTTCAAGTGAAGGCTACTTCAAGGTTGGTGAGATGACTTTGGGGTGAAGGTTGTCCAAAGGGTGGTGAAGGTGTTTGTAATTTTATGTAACATCCTTGCGAGGTAATAAAATTCAAATACTTTCAAAATCCCAGTTGGGAACAACCAGGTAGTGGACTGACTCCCTTAGTGTTTGCTAAGGGTGGAACCACTCTAAACGCCTTGTCTCCTTCTCCAATATTTTTTTGGTTCTTTGTTAAATTAATTTTAAAAATATCATAAAGCCCTATTCACCCCCCTCTAGTGTTTTTCAGATTGGAATCTTCCAGTCGATCGATTGTCCCACCTACCAGTCGATTGATCTCTGTCAATTTGGTCGGCTAGATCTTGGCTCAACAGTTGGTTGGACTCCTCCAGTCAATCGGTTGGGCCTTCATTTGATCGGTCGGTTCCTGCTCTAGTCAGTCAGTTGGATCTCCAGTTAGGCAACTAGATCCTATGATCACCTGGCATCTCTAGTCTAGTGACACCTCTGGTTTAGAGACACATTCTTTAATCCATCAACTCGCCTAGTCAGAATGTCTTCTCTTGATAAAAACTACAAACTAATGTTATCCTATCTACTTATTACATTGTTCAATATGAATACCTCGAGTAACATTTGAGGAGAGATCGTGGGGTTAATCATTATTTACATTTGGGAAAAAAGAGAGGAGGCTCGGTGTGAAAACCAAATTTATAAGACAAGAAACAAATCCTTTAACCACACATAAGCATTCAAGGGGTATTGGTGAATACCATGAAAACATCCACCATAAAAACATTTTTAGGACAACACGTATAAATTACATATATATCATATCATACCATATATAAAGAGAGGATATACAGGACATTCCCTAGCTTACATAGTATTTAATCAAATATGCACACGAACCATTTAAATGTTTGCATCATATGCAAAAAAGTAAATGATACGCCATAAGTTGACTACTTTGATACCACTGTTGGAAAATATGGAGATATAGTAGTTATTGAAATAAAAAAAATTATCCATATTTCTCAACTAGTAGATCGCATCAACAACGATGTGTTAGGAAAGAGGGTGTAAGATGTACCTTGTCCAAGAGCAAGTCTAGGACTATCCTTGTATGAAGATGTTCTTCTTTCTTAAGAAGCACACATAAGACACTAGATGACATCCTCTTGGTGTATCGCCCACAAATGGATGTCGACATCATCTTCCTAGTATAGTAACAAAATCTTCCACTCTTCTATGTAGTCTCCGCAGACCACTTGGAACTCCACGTCTCACTTTCTCAGTCAGTGGGAAGGAGTTGCCCCTTTGTTTATCAACATGCTAGCATTGACTTCCTTCTCCCTTGCCATCTCTCCCTTTCATGGATAAGACAAACATGGCTCTCATGTTACCTCAAGCATGAGAAGATAAGCAATTCGAGATCCTTGTGTGACCCCCTTTATATAGGAGTGAATAGGATAGTATTTCACAAACCCTGGGGAGAAAAAAGGTCAGATATATCGATCGACTAGCCAATCGGTCGATCGATTGGCTTCTGGTCAACAACACCATAGCATTGGTTTCACTGCAACAATTAATGCGTGTTGTTTCAATCAACATTAAATTGTTTGACTCATTCAAACTTTCTGATTTGACCCAATTAGTCAATTTTACACTGTAATCGGTGACTGGATACTCTCACTATCTATTGGCAACATTGATCAGTTGATTGATTATAGATTTCAATCGGTCAAATGGCTGGTTCCATCATCCAGAGTCCACATAGCCCAGTCGGTTGATTGGACACTCCAGTTGGCCGACTAGCACACTAGTCGGTCAACTGACAACTAGTGTTATTGAGTTTGATAACCAAAACACTCTAGTGAACAAATTGAATCATGTCCATGATTTAACTCCTCTACCAAGTGCATCGTATGCGTGTTACCCTATATGTCTTAAATTACATTGACAGTAAATGTCCATAACTAGATTATGACATCACTAGCAATGAGCGGTATCTAGAAACACATCATTTCTACCCAAGTAATTGGAAAGTTGGAGAATACCGTCAACCTACATATGTGACCAGTATTACTATGATCATATAGTTCCTTTGTCATAGATATTTTGAACACAAGGCATGGAATCATCATCCTCTTAACATTAATCTATGTTTGTACTAGGGCAGACTGTTGAGATGTATGTGAGCTCAGTATCACATATTGACTCACATGAACATTGCCACATGTTTCTTAGTCTCACCAATCAAGTATCCAGGATATCAACTCCGATAGGAGGGACAAATCTCATCTATCACCCATATTCAATCCATATCACAATATACCTGAGTACCATCTTTATAACAACTCCTTACTCAAGATCACATTGAGTGGTGTCAAAGTTCAGCGAATGACATGTGATATGTGTAGTGACTTCAGGAATAAGAACCAGAATCACCACTATCACTTTGAGAGCTGATTCTAACTACCATTCAGTGGTTCCATATATCATTCTCAAGGGGGTCTATCCGATACATTATTATCTAACAAATACATATGTGTTTGACTTGATATCCATTATGTTGACTAATGAGACTCTATCATCATTCAACACACATTCTAGTCATATGTAATAATTTCATCTATTTTGCTTCCACACAATTTTTTGACTAGGGACATATAAATCATGTATATACTCTTATCATACATGATCTCATTGTTTAGGTCCTCAACCTAAAAAGAAGTGTCATCAAGTAACTTCATTCTTTAGAAATCTGTCATGGTATATAATCATCTCATAATTAAACAAACATACAAGAAAAAATGCCTTTATTATTAATCAAATCAAGTACATGATGCCACATTACAATCATTATATGACTGGCTCTCTGGGAATACATACCGATACCTAGGTGGACATATATCAACACTTTCTATAGTAGTTTATCCTATTAAACTGTTGGATATATAATAGTCTCTAGAGGGGGGAGGTGAATACAGATAAATCCACTTAAACAAAATTCATTAGACCTTCAAGATATTTCCATGATAATATCACAAGTATGAACTTTGAGTCCAACTAATCTGGCATAGAAAGGGAGAGAGATTGAGCAAGCACCAAATAAAACAAGTTATTTGAGTGCTTCCAACCTCCAAACAAGGAGATGTACGTCCACTAGCTAGAGGGGTCAATCTCTAGGATTTTCAACCATGTCTCACTCCTTATATTTCATTATAAGAGTTACAACATAAGACCACCCTTTTCAAGGAAAAGGACTAAAACATAATCCCTTTCCGGATAAGGATCCAATAACCTTACAAAGGACTTACCTATACATGACCAAGAATCTTCCAAATTACCAAGGACTTACCTACTCTTTCAATGAGTCTTCGAGCTTCTCCAAGGACTTACCTACTCTTGCAAAAGGTCTTCTGCCTTCAAGGACTTACCCAATCTTGACTTGGATATTCCACCTTTGGATTCTCCTTCACCAAGGAGAAAATTTTCACCAAGGGAATCCTTCCCTTCTTCTTCACCTCTCGTAGACAAGACAGAGAATCTTCATCTTCTTGGTAGAATGAGAAATTGGGAGGTAGAGGAAATGAGGGCCTCACAAGATATACATGTAGGACAAGATCTCTTACAAATATCCTACTCTCTAATGGATATAACAAGCGATTAAGCTCATGAGAGTGGATGGAGGCTCTTGGAAGGCAAATCTCTCTCAACTATAGTAAAGGGTTCTTCATAGTGCTTGGTTAACCATGGGATGGATATCAAGGGGTCCTATTTATAGTTGAGGATGCCTCCTAGCTAGTAGAGACTCTTAGGATCAAACTCTAACCATTTTAGGTGTTGCAAAATATATATTTTTGAGTTTTATAACACTCTAACGGCTAGAAACACTTTTTTGCACTTCAACGTACAATGTTTTCGGCTGAGTTGCCTTTTGGGAAGCTCAACCGACAACACTATATGACAAAACAACATGCATTTGTTTGTTGAGTTTATTTGGGATGAAACTAGTCCAATGGTTGCAATTTGTTTTTCTAATGCATGGTGTTGGTCGAGTTGCCACTAGGACAAACTTGGCCAACCATGGGTATTGCAAAGAGCCAGATTGGCTATCAGGTGAATTGCCACCAGGACGAAGTCGGCTGACAAGAAAGTATGTAATCACTTTTAACAAATGCCCAAATACTATTTAGATATTCATTTTAAGTTCTCTAAATTTACATTAATATTAATTACAAGTCATAAAATCATTACAAGTAATTTACATCAAAGATCTATGGAGAAAACTATATATTCTTCAATCTTGATCTTTATGTATGTATAACTTGATTTCTCCAAGTTAGGATGCACAATTTTAGACATTTTTTAGTGTGTCTATCTAATATGAAATCACATAAGTAGATGCATGAGACACAAATAAATGGAATGGTTTACTCGTAATCAAAACAAGGGATTAGTCAATTTGGACTTCGAGCCAGTATTCTGCCCCTTTTGAAGATGACAAACTAATCCATAAATGTATTGAAAGCTTTTTAAGTAAGATAAATAAAATCATACCTTTGGAGAAACCTAGGGGTTTCAATGAACTTGTTTCATATGCTCCCCCTCAATTTATGCTAATAAAATTCATATACTCCCCCTCAATTTGTGCTATTCTCCTGCAAGGTTAGATTTCATAATGTTTATAGAAACTATGTGTTGTACTCATATATGTATTCTCCCCTTTACTCAAGACATGTCTTCTCCCCCTTTGTCATTTCAAAAACTGATGGGGTTGAAGAGCTAAAACAAAACTTGTTAGAAAAGGAAGTTTAGAAGAGCAAGCTACCAAGGTCTTTTCCAAGCAATGTATGTAAAGCAAATCAAGACATGCATTAGAACAACCCTATATGTAATTCTAGAAAATATCAAGGCAATTGTATGTAAGCAAGTAACTCAATCTAGTAGATTTGAAAAGTAAGGGACAAGCTTGAGTATTAATGAAACAAGATAAAAGCAAAGAATATAGTTGGATACCATTATATGAACAAGATTAGAACTACATGTAGATGGACTACTAGTAGTTGATATCATAAGTTAGGATTACTAGTAGTAGGATCTAGATCATAGAAAAGGATTAATGTAACATACTCGATTCTAGACACATAGGCTAATTTCCCATTCTTATTGGCCCCTAATTGATTAGACGGATATCCAATCTCCTTTCCCCCTTTTTCCTTGACTACCTTTGAATATCTATATTTCACTGTGTTAGAATAGACGAAACCATATTTTGATATTCAAACCCTAGATTGACTCATCTTATGATCCATAGAAATGAAGTCATATGATATTGCTACCTTAATACCTCAATTAGCTAGCTTATAAGCAATAATGATGATCTAGATCACTTTACCTTAGATTTGTGAACTAGGATAGACCTGGGTATCATATAGGTCAATAATCTAGTTTAGGTGGAAGGTTTGCCCATCTTTGACATTCAGACTTAGTTCATTTCATTAATTGAATGCTTAATGTGCACATGTTAAATTATAGATGAGTAAACTCAAAATCCAAATCTAAGCCCATGATCAAGTCCCTCATAGCTTAATTAGTCAATCCTCAAAATTTGGGGTCATTTGGACATCAAATGCACCCTTAATTAGACCCTAATAGATTTTATAAGCTTTTACCCTAAATTTTGGTCGATTACTTGGTTTATTTTTGTCACGGCCGGACCAAGATGCTGGGTCGAGTTTATTTCCAGTTTCCTTGCCCTGGGTAGCGGGACCTGGTCGTCCCCTACCTCCCGCTTCTCACTCGCGTGAGATGAGCAACGACAGGGCATTTTCGATGGCTGCTCTTGCACGTTGGAATGATCTTTTCAACGCGGTTTCTTTGCCAACAAACTCCACGTGTCCTCGCGAGCCAGCTGATCCCTTACCCGACCCCCATCGAACCCTAAGGTGAAAATGCCTATTTCTACCCTTTGAGCAGCCGCCGCTACCACTTTCTGAGCTCACCAAAACCCCCCACTCTAGCATCTCTACTTCTTCTCTATTGCTCCAGTCTTGATCCGCGACATCCCCTCATCTGTCCTCTTCAATCAATTGCCCGCATAGCATTCTGGAACTGATGCCGGCATTGGTTTTCTTCTGTGGCAAGGACAGCGAGCAGCTGTCGCGTCACCCCACCTCAGCACGATTCCGCTCGAGGTAACCATCTAGGACCCACTCTCTTTCATTCTAGGCAGTCATCGCGTCACAATTTTGCCCCGTTTGTCTGGTCGACTAAACGCCTCCGCCTTCCCCTGTTTTGGCCGTCGCCCATTTGATGATGATCGGTACTCGGCCCTTTGCGACTGTTTTCTTCACGGACCACTTCGTAAGGTGCTTCCTTGCCGAACCTGAGCCTCGTAGGCTAGTGGCCTTGGTTCTGATCGCGCCCTTTGTTGCAGCCACCCCAGGACTGGAGCAGCAACTCCACAGGTCTAGGGCAAAGCTGCGATGCCAGCTTGCTTCCTCATGACCATCTCACCATGGTGGTCAGCAGCTAGGCGACACTGGTGACCCTCCTTGATCCCTTGTTGGGAGTTGCCGAGCTCACAGTGAACACCCGGACATGGAGGCGCCTGGGTATTGAACACCCCTAACCCTGCTTGACCTGAACTCTTATGATGCTATGGTGCGAGAGACATGGAAGTCAATCCCTGGGGGTAAAAACCCAGTCTCGGCCATGGGTGTACATCTATACTGTCTCGCCCAGTAAGGGCAATTCTGTAATTACAAGATTTCTTTGACTGGTTGACCCCGTGACATGAAAACTAATTCTCATCTATAGTTTGCGATGCATCGCACTGACTTCTCACGATTCCATTCGAGGGTACTCTTATCTTTTCACAAATTATTTTGTTTTCCCTTAGAAATCAGATTAACTTGTAAAATTCATTATAAATAATTACTGTGTCCAAATCCCACATATAGGTATGTTTTTGAAATGAGAAAAATCCAACGGATTTAATGGGATAGGTTTGGAGACCTGATTCGAGACCTACTGATAAGTCATTTTTATTATTAAGGATTTAAGGAACCATTTATTGATGTAGCACACACTTATTATGTTTAGGTGGTGAAAGACCTGAATCTGAGCCTAAAGAACATTATTGAGTGTTAGGATCTGACTTAAAGGTATGTACATCCTCTATTTTATTTTGGGCATTATTTGACTAAAATCTACATTCTTTTAATGAGGCATCTCTTGAACTGTTATTCTACTTGAAAATCACTTGCTTGGACATTAATTATTTTTCCTTCTCTCAATTCATGATATTCAATTGGTTATTGTGATACCTTGTTATAATGGGTTTTTGGACCCCTTCTTCTATATTGTCTTTTTATTTGAAATTGACTAAAATGCCAGTCTTGTCACTCTATTTTATGCATGCTACATGTTTGACTAGAATATCTAGAATAGCGGTACTTATGTACAACCATATTTATATAGGGCGTGTGTATTCTGCCCGGGGTGTGAGTTTCCACCCTTGTTTATTTTTAGGCCATGATCCTATGGTGTTATGGCCCTGTTTTAGGTATATTTAGTCTACATTGTTATACATGCAAATATTTATTGTTTTAATGTGAATCTGTGGATGATTATTATGGCAAGACACTCTTTTATTATCATGTTTGTAAATCTAAAATTTTATATGCCTCATTCCTTTTGTTACTTTTCTCTTGAACATACGTAATTGCAAATAGCCCCCTTTTCTTGTGGGAACATCTCTTTTGTACTTGTAACCCTATATAATTCCCAAAATGTTTTATATATGTACATACTCAGCCTTTGCTGACCTCTTTGTTGTTTCCTATGTTCTGGGTGATGTTCCTTTCCACCCAGGTTTAGGTGCATTAAAGATCAAGGTTGCTCGAAGATCATGTAAAGATAATTGTACCTAAGGATAGCTTGGAATGGCTAGGTTACTCTCTGCTACTGGGATCATTTGTAGTTAGTTCAAGTTTTTATAACATTGCCTTTTATGGTGATGAGAAATTGTATAATGATACCCATTGCAACTTTGTAGTAGTTTTGTTTCCGCTGCTTATTCATTATCATGCTCTGTAATATGTGCCATTTGAGAAATGAATGGAATTCCTCCTTTCCTTATTACCTTTTGGTACGTAGGGATTGGATGGACTATTTCTTCAATTCAGTGAAGAGTGGATCGCCTATTGAATCTTACTCTTTACAAAATGGTATCAGAGCCAAAGAAGTCGGTAGATTGACTATTTCAAGTTATCCTAGGTTGACCCTTAATTAAATAGGTGACTCTTAGAGGTTGTTGATACACCTAATTGCTTGTGGTGGAATGCCAATTAGGGTTTAACCCATGATTAAATTGGTCACTTTCACTCCCCAAACCACTAATGGTTGAGACTTTGATTTTTAGAATCGTAGTTCACCCAACACCCCATATGGATAAATAAATTTCCCTAAATAGGGGATGACTCTTCTGGTTATTAAACTTAATTTTCCCACCGCATGGAAATAAAGTTTAGTGTTAAGATGTAGGTGGAATCGAACACTAGTATATAGGCTTAACCCTAATTCCCTTATGAGCCCTATTCTAGTTGTTTGTCTAGCATGTCTCAGATATGCCCACTAGGAGAACTTGGTATGTATGGAAGCATGTATCAATGACATATATATAGCTATGGAATGGGTGGAAACATGTTGATGATTACATGGATAGTAGGTGATTGAACTAATTAGCTATATTATACTTAGGAATGTTTTGACTTCAATATGGAGTATGTCACACATAGATCTACCTAAATCCATGTATGAATTGGATACCATTTTCATTGAGCTTGCCATGCCTCATATTTATAGTTTACTAAGAAAGCTACAAGTTTTAGTAGATACCCATGAGTAATCATCTCTCTCATATCACATAGTGTGATTTGTTTATTTAATGATTGAAGTTGAATAGCTTGGCTGCGTAGGGTTACATTATCTTCAGAAGGCACTATAAATGTAAACCAACTAGTATTGGGAAAATCTCAATTTTCTTCCTATAATGGTTGGATGACCTTATGACTCCCTTAGGTCTTGTGATGAGGTTGTGTCAGTTATGCTTAAGAATGACATGGGGAATGGTGGAACGTCATGCTTTCATAGATTTTGTTTGGGGTTGACCGTGAGTAATAAGAAACCCTTCTCTCTCTCACACTTACATATTAGAGAATAGTCGTATGATCTTTTTCAAGATAGGAGGATCAGACCCTTTTAGAGGAGGAAGTGATGATAGGATAGTAGTGTATGTGTCAGGTTGTGATAGGTGGTTGACTTGGTTCCCGATTGTTTTTGGCGCCAATTTTGGATTTATACCGCAAGTTTTGCATCGTCAAACTTATTTTCATTTCAATTTATATGTACAAAAGAAAAGTTTTCAGATTTTATCGATGGTTTTTGGAACCAAGTCGCCATCCCAAGGAAGTTGAGATAGAGGATCTCTTTAGTGAAGTACCCTTGGTTGGTATGTTCAACCCTAATACCCTAGGCCTAAGACTGACATAGTTAGTTCATATGTATATATCAGACATAGTGGATCCACCCTTTTTCCCCTCTAGATTATGTACCAAGTTATAGTTTGAACCTTTTAAGGGGTGGAGTTTCATACAGTTTATTCATTAGGAATCAAACTAACTGTAGGCATGACCATGATTAATAGTGGTTACAATAAGTAAAATCTGGATAAATCCTAGTATTAATGTCAAACATATGTGGAGGATACCAAACTGAGAATTCTAGACAAGCCTTGCTATTCTTACCATCACAAGAATTACCTCGACAATTAGAATAGATTTTTAAAATTTTATCTTGGGTTATCCTTGATAGATGTATGTATATCAAAAAGAAAAATTATTTAAAAGCTCAAGTCAATATTTTGTACACCAAACTGCTAATAATTTAATGGTAGGGATGACTATATAGTATAGGCTGGGATGAACATACTCAGGATGGTGGAATTTCTAAGCTTTTCCCACGTGACCCTTTTATATAATAAGATGTTAATGATGTTTATGATGATGATGAGAATTAGGTGATGATATCGATGATAATAATGATATTGATGTTGTTGATAAGGATGATGATGATGATGATGATATAGATGATAATGAGTAGATGAGAAGGTAGTAACCATGATGATGTGGATGATGAGGATGATGGCATTGATGATGATGATGATGATGATGATAATGTTGATAAGGAATTTCTCCTTAGTAGTAATAATGACAGGAATCATGGTACTTGAGGATTGATGTTTATACGCAAAAGTAGTACACCAAGTTAGTGGTCTCAATCTAAATGGTTCTATTGGGAAATTTGTAAATGAAGATTGGTTATTCATGCTTAAGTGATGGAAGATGAGGATCTGTAGAAAAAACTAGCACTCATGTCTAGCGTTGGATGGATTTCGGGGACGAAATCCTCTTTAAGGGGTGGAGTGTTGTAACATACTCGATTCTAGACACATAGGCTAATTTCCCATTCTTCTAGGCCCCTAATTGATTAGAAGGATATCCAATCTCCTTTCCCCCTTTTTCCTTGACTACCTTTGAATATCTATATTTCACTGTGTTAGAATAGATGAAATCATATTTTGATATTCAAACCCTAGATTGACTCATCTTATGATCCATAAAAATGAAGTCATATGATATTGCTACCTTGATACCTCAATTAGCTAGCTTATAAGCAATAATGATGATCTAGATCACTTTACCTTAGATTTGTGAACTAGGATAGACCTGGGCATCATATAGTTCAATAATCTAGTTTAGGTGGAAGGTTTGACCATCTTTGACATTTATACTTAGTTCATTTCATTAATTGAATGCTTAATGTGCACATGTTAAATTATAGATGTAGTAACCTCAAAATCCAAATCTAAGCCCATGATCGAGTCCCTCAGCTTAATTAGTCAATCCTCAAAATTTGGAGTCATTTGGACATCAAATGCACCCTTAATTAGACCCTAATAGAGTTTATAAGCTTTTACCCTAAATTTTGGTCGATTACTTGGTTTATTTTTGTCATGGCCGGACCAAGATACTGGGCCGGGTTTATTTCCGGTTTCCTTGCCCTGGGTAGCGAGACCTGGTCGTCCCCTACCTCCCGCTTCTCGCTCGTGTGAGATGAGCAATGACAAGGCATTTTCGATGGCTGCTCTCGCACGTTGGAATGATCTTTTCAACGCGGTTTCTTCGCCAACAAACTCCACGCGTCCTCGCGATCCAGCCGATCCCTTACCCGAACCCCATCGAACCCTAAGGTGAAAACGCCTATTTCTACCCTTTGAGCAGCCGCCGCTGCCACTTTCTGACCTCACCAAAACCCCCACTCTAGCATCTCTATTTCTTCTCTATTGCTCCAGTCTTGATCCGCGACATCCCCTCATCTGTCCTCTTCAATCAATTGCCCGCATAGCACTCTGGAACTGCTGCCGGTGTTGGTTTTCTTCTTTGTCAAGGACGGCGAGCAGCTGTCGCGTCGCCCCACCTCAGCATGAGTCCGCTCGAGGTAACCATCTAGGACCCACTCTCTTTCATTCTAGGCAGTCATCGCGTCACAATTTTGCCCCGTTTGTCTGGTCGACTAAATGCCTCCGCCTTCCCCTGTTTTGGCCGTCACCCATTTGATGATGATCGGTACTCAGCCCTTTGTGACTATTTTCTTCACGGACCACTTCGTAAGGTGCTTCCCTGTCGAACCTGAGCCTCATAGGCTAATGGCCTTGGTTCTGATCGCGCCCTTTGTTGCAGCCACCCCAGGACTGGAGCAGCAACTCCGCAGGTCCAGGGCAAAGCTGCGATGCCAGCTTGCTTCCTCGTGACCATCTCGACATGGTGGTCAGTGACTATGCGACACTGGTGACCCTCCCTGATCCCTTGTTGGGAGTTGCCGAGCTCACAATGAACACACGGACATGGAGGCGCCTGGGTATTGAACACCCCTAACCCTGCTTGACCTGAACTCTTGCGATGCTATGGTGCGAGAGACAGGGAAGTCAATCCCTGGGGGTAAAAACCCAGTCTCGGCCATGGGTGTACATCTATACTGTCTCGCCCAGTAAGGGCAATTCTGTAATTACAAGATTTCTTTGATTGGTTGACCCCGTGACATGAAAACTAATTCTCATCTATAGTTTGCGATGCATCGGATTGACTTCTCGCAATTCCATTCGAGGGTACTCTTGTCTTTTTACAAATTATTTTGTTTTCCCTTAGAAATCAGATTAACTTGTAAAATTCATTATAAATCATTACTGCGTCCAAATCCCACATATAGGTATGTTTTCAAAATGAGAAAAATCCAACGGATTTAATGGGATAGGTTTGGAGACCTGATTCGAGACCTACTGATAAGTCATTTTTATTATTAAGGATTTAAGGAACCATTTATTGATGTAGCACACACTTATTATGTTTAGGTGGTGAAAGACCTGAATCTGAGCCTAAAGAACATTATGGAGTGTTAGGATCTGACTTAAAGGGTTGTACATCCTCTATTTTATTTTGGGCATTATTTGACTAAAATCTACATTCTTTTAATGAGGCATCTCTTGAACTGTTATTCTACTTGAAAATCACTTGTTTGGACATTTATTATTTTTTCTTCTCTCAATTCATGATATTCAATTGGTTATTGTGATACCTTGTTATAATGGGTTTTTGGACCCCTTCTGCTATATTGTCTTTTTATTTGAAATTGACTAAAATGTTAGTCTTGTCACTCTATTTTATGCATGCTACATGTTTGACTAGAATATCTAGAATAGCGGTACTTATGTACAACCATATTTATATAGGGCGTGTGTATTCCGCCCGGGGTGTGAGTTTCCACCCTTGTTTATTTTTAGTCCATGATCCTATGGTGTTATGGCCCTGTTTTAGGTATATTTAGTCTACATTGTTATGCATGCAAATATTTATTGTTTTAATGTGAATCTGTGGATGATTATTATGGCAAGACACTCTTTTATTATCATGTTTGTAAATCTGAAATTTTATATGCCTCATTCCTTTTGTTACTTTTCTCTTGAACATACGTAATTGCAAATAGCCCCCTTTTCTTGTGGGAACATCTCTTTTGTATTTGTAACCCTATATAATGTCCAAAATGTTTTATATATGTACATACTCAGCCTTTGCTGACCTCTTTGTTGTTTCCTATGTTCTGGGTGATGTTCCTTTCCACCTAGGTTTAGATGCATTAAAGATCAAGGTTTCTCGAAGATCATGTAAAGAGAATTGTACCTAAGGATAGCTTGGAATGGCTAGGTTACTCTCTACTTCTGGGATCATTTGTAGTTAGTTCAAGTTTTTGTAACATCGCCTTTTGTGGTGATGAGCAATTGTATAATGATATCCATTGTAACTTTGTAATAGTTTTGTTTCCGCTGCTTATTCATTATCATGCTCTGTAATATGTGCCATTTGAGAAATGAATGAAATTCCTCCTTTCCTTATTACCTTTTGGTACGTAGGGATTGGATGGACTATTTCTTCAATTCAGTGAAGAGTGGATCCCCTATTGAATCTCACTCTTTACAATTCACAAGTTAAAAACAAGCTTTGAGAAGATGTAGAGAAATATACAAAAAATAGATATGCAATTTCAAAAGTATGTAAGGATATTACTCACTACCAAATATGCATCATACCAAAAGATGATTACCGCTAAGAAACTCAAGGTTGCATAAAAAAGATATACAACTAGATAGATGTAGCAAGTTAGAGCACAATGGATTGAATCGAAACCAAGAGATCCAAATATATCATCATCAAAACATACATAACAACTCAAGACAAGTAATTGCAAGATTGTGGTTGTAAAGAAATGAAATCAATCACCTCTCTACTGATAACCATGGTAAACAAAATCCAATTTGGATAGCAGTGGAAGATAATTTTTTGACTATATTCAATTTAAATAAAGAGTACATAGTAATTCTCCCAATATGGGTGTACATGCTTTATACAAAAGAAAGGATCTCAGTAGAGGGAAATGACTGCCACAATATGTCTCCAATAAAAAGTATTTTAACCAATCATTTCATGAGGGAAGGATGGACTCCTTTCCTAGCCTTAGGCTAGTTCACCATGCTCCTGATGCGCACTCTGATCCTATACCTGGGTGGCTGGGGTCACCTAGTAAGAGGAGATAAAATGTATGTGTCAAAATAGAGAATAAGGACAATTATAAGCCAAAATAGGAAATAATTAAGATTCACTATACTAAGAGGGTCAAGAATATGATGCAAGTATTTAGTTAAGAAATTCTGCCAAGTAGAACAATAATAAATTGCATGCATGATTAAATGTGACTAAATTAAACTAACATAAGGCTGAGGCACCTATTGGACCTCAACCTCTGGGTGAGGGAGAGTAACACATTCCCAAACACCCTAATATTTTATAAATTAGGGAGAGTGGTCACATTCCCCTGGGCTCATGCCCAATACTTTGGGTGGTTTTTACTCATGTACACTATATTAGTTAAATAGTCATTTTCATCATCATGCGAAAGTAATTCAATGGCAGATGGAATAAGTTTATCAACAATTGCAAGTGGGGTCCAAGACCCTTAAATCATTTATAGAAGAATTTCAAGAATGAATAAAATAGGCTCATGCCTCATTGGGAATATAGGTGTGGATAAATAAGCCCAAATTTAGGGTTAGAAAGCACATACCTCAATTGAGATTCTTAAAGAAGACTTTTCATCAATTAAATTTGTCTCATCTCACTTTTGTTCTAAATACAAGTGTATATACATGGATTAGGGTTTAATGTAATATTAGGGTTGAAACCCTAATTTTATACCTTTAAGACAAAACCTCAATTTAGGACTCAATACCTACACCGAACGATTAGTTAGACTTCACTGATTAAGAAAACATATTTAATTTCCCAATTTGGAATTAAAATGAATTAATTACATATTTTAGAACGTTTTATATAATAAAAAGGGTATTCATGATAAAATTCGAAAAAGGAATGTAAATCAAGACTCAAAAACACAAATTCGGATTCTACGTGAAAAATCCTTTCCAATGACTATTTATTCGCATTTTTCTAACAAAGCCTCGATTAATTATGAAATAAACAAATGTGGCCAGTTAGAATTTGAGAAAAAGCCACATAGGCAAACTTTGTTTGCGAGAGAGTGGAGGGCTATTTTACTGAAATGCCCATGGTTGGGTGATCAATTTGATTGAAACTGTGAGGGCACTATTGTCATGCAGATACAACAAGGAACTCACGACTGAGAAAAAAACTAAATTGAAATGCCCAAACTACCCATGTCATATTAATCAACCAATTAAGGGGGCAAGGATGCCCAGGTCATTACATGACCATACATTTTCCTGCCATAGCCATGGTGAGGAAGTAGTGAGAAGGGGGAAAGACCTGATCAAATTCAGATTTGGGATCACATAGAGAGGAAGCCAGAGACAGCAGCGGGTTCCCCATCATTCGACGAACAAGCCAAACCCGTGGTTGTGCTCTCTGCTTAACAGGAAGCATAGGAGGGCTCTGCCATTGGCACATAATAGGGGAGGAGAAAACAAAGTCAAATCCCATTGAAATGAGGAGAAAAACTCAAGCTAAGGTAGTTAGTACCTCTGTGGAGTCAAGGCGAGTCAAAAACAAGCATTGCGCAAGGCTGAGGCACACAGAGGAGGGAAAATGCTTGGTGCTGGCAAGACACTGATGATGAATTATAGGTTGGGGCCCTTGAGGACCTCGCGAGACAAATAGAGAGTAGGAGGAGGAAGAACACAGGTCTTAGGTGCTTACCTCATAGGTAATTGAGATGAGGTGGTCAGGAGTGCGAGCTCTCAGCCGCCATCGTCAGAGAATAAAATCAAACAGGTCGGGGACCTTCGGGTCAGCTGAGGAGGAATTGAAGGAGAAGGAGCTTCGATGGTTTGGGGGTACTCGATGCATCTTTATATGGGTGAGAGGGGAGTTGTGGCTCCATCTACAACTCCTTGGTGGAGAGGAGAAAACCCCAAATGGGCGTTTTGTCCAAGGTGAGAGAAAGAGGATGAACTAAGGCTCATTCAAATCATTGGAGAGAGATAAAGCCAATGGAAGATTAATCACGAGAAATGGTGGAGAAATGGGAGAGAAAGAAGGTGAGGAGCCAAGGGGTCGTGAGCTACTTTTGACCCACGAACGACTGGAGGAAGGTGATAACCTCAGCGCCGTTGGATCAGGTTCTGACCCGGATGATCTGATAATGGCCGTTGGATGGCTCACGTGGGTGAGGGGAGGGCGTGATAGGAAAAATGAAACCGAAACTAAGGTTAAATGCATCAATCAATGAAATCGAGTTAAATGCTTAATTAAAACCATATTCAAATCATTTAAAATAGATTTAAGGGGCCAAAAAAGGGTCAATTGATCTCAAAATTTAACCATAGGATAGTAATGACATCTAGATTAATTCTATCAAATTAGTTTTTCATTTTGCAAAAGCTTTGGCCCTTAATCACCATATTGACCATTAATGTGTATATTAATGCATTTTAAAGGGTGAATTAATACAAAACTATTTTCTTAGCTATTCCTTCAATAAAATTGGAGATAATTATATTGAGGCCATTCAAGTGTCATGTCGCACCTCTTATTATCCTATTTAATGTTTTAATAACAATTTGGAGGAGAGAGGAGATAAGAGGGTGATTATTACATTAATTGAACTCAATTTCATATTAACTCTTATTTCTTATTCCAAAAAGCCTCAAATACTCTAAATTAACATACTCCATTAATTACATCTCATTAATGGTCATTTTACATTATTGAACTCTAATTATCACATTATTTGAGATATTTGTGCAAACACCGATGAATGTGGGTAAATATAGATTACATCATCAAATGTTGCTCAAATTTAACATTGAGGACAAAATGGATAGAAAGGATAGGGAAATTTAGGAAAAAGGCCCAAAAGGACATAAAGGAAATAAAAAGCTTAAAAGTGGGTAAATTGCAAATAGACTCTGAGATTTAGTCTGTTATAGTGATACCAAAATAGAGAAATTTGAAAGATAGAGTTGTATGCAGGATAGGAAATAAAGCATGCCAATATGAATATCATATAGAGGCACCAAAGGAGTGCCATATAATAAGGCTATTGGTTGGAAAAAATCTAGTTAAAAGAGAAATTCTCATCCAAAAAGCGATATGTGTAGTGTTGCAAGTGGAGTTTTTGGGTTGAACTCCTCGACTGAAAACAGATGATGGAAAGACTCGATTGGTGCCTATTGATTGAGTTTCTTGAGGACAAACTCAACTGACAATAACTGTTGTCAAAAAGCACATATACTTCAAAAAAACATATCCAAAGGCATGATAAATATATAATAAATATCCAAACATGTATAGACAAGTTAGTAATGCACTATGAAAGAAACATGGGTAGTTTTTGAGTAAGAAAGCGACGAGAATCACAATATCTCAATTTTGATTCAAAAACCATATGTAATGTAACACATGGGCCCACTGCCCAAGGCTTTAGTAGAGTTTTACGAATGATAACTATCTCTAGAGACCACTACTAGCCTTAACTATGCACTTTTTTCTCATTCACATGCAAGCCATGATAAACTTCCTGATTGGTCACCCGTCCTAGTACTACTCTGGGCTGAGCATGGTTAACCACAAAGTTCTTTAGTGATTGCCCCCCCTGAAAAGGAGGTGCACCTTGGTGATAGGGATATTCCAATCATTCCTTTTAAGATCATTGTACATGAGGCCTTAAATCCTTAGTAGAGTTTCAAGAACGACGACTGGCCCAAAAAATCACCACTAAGCTTAACTGCACACTTTGTCCTTACTTACAAGCAAGCCAAGATAAACTTCCCGAGTGTCCACCCATCCTAGTACTACTCTGGACTGAGCACACTTAACCACAAAGTTATTTAGTGATGAGATCCCTAAAAAGGAGGTGCATCTTGGTGATATGGCTAGTCCAATCATTCCTTTTTATATCATTTTATCTGAGGCCTCAAATCATGGGATGTAATAAGTTTGGATACCCACTTGGGTGGTAATTTCCCTCTTCTGTGGGAAGCCTTGTTATACTCGATTTCCTTGTTTCTTATATTGCTCAATCTATATTTTATATGCACATACCAGAATTTTTTTCCGATAGTTTTCATTTTTATCTTCTCTTCTAGAGTATGCTTCCAACCTTAGGTGTAGGACATGGAGGACATGACATGTAGATGTGGAGCTGGATATGTAGATGACTCTTGATGGCAGATAGACTTGGGATAACTGGATATCCTCTACTTAGATCCTGATGTAGTTTCTTTTATGTAAGCCCTTAATGAGAGAATATATTGTTATTGCATAAATTGAATATAGTCATGAAATATTATTTTGCTGGTATACTTTGGTTTTTGTATACCATCATTTGTGTAATTAAAAATTTACATCAATTCGAGCATGCCTGTTAGTATGGTGGATAGATGAGTTTATTCCTCAAAATTTAGTAGGGAGTGGATCCCCTATCGGGTCCCACTCCTTACTCATCTTATATGTAAATTGCACCTCAACTTTTCTCCTCATACTCTTCTTCCAATCTCCTCTACTTTCCCCAACACACAAACCACGAAGACAAGAAAAAGGTGTTTGGGGTTGACAAACACGAAGAAACACTTCCCCATGAAATTAGACATGGGGTAGAAAGGGAAGAAATGAACAAAGAAGGATTTTCTTGGTGTGGTTGAATAAGTTGTGTGTTGGGCTTCTCAACACACATGACAGATATTGGCCTCACACTTAAGAAATCTTGACTTTGTGCTCAAAAGAGATGAATCCTTGCACTTGAGAGAGGTTGATCTTATATCTAGGAGGGAAGTTGCATCACACAAGTGAGGACTTCATCATGGTGCTTTAGAGAGGTTGACTTCACGATGAAGATGAAGCACAACCTCTGATAGCCATATTAGATGTCATATGTGACCCGAGTACAAAATCAAAAGAAGAAAATAAATGGATCTTTATGTGACCCAAAAAGGAGACTCTATTATCTTTTCTTGGGAGCTTATGACCTATGAAACGCCGTGTCAAACATATGATATTCTATGTTTTTGCCACTGATCAAATTGCAAACTCTAGTGGTGACACGTCGTGTTGGATAATGGAACACCCCATTCATTTTCAAATTTGGTTGTTGAAGTTGTCAAATAGAATGATGATGATATGCCCTGTTGGCCAATGACAGTTTGTGTTGGCTAGAGAAAAAGCTTGTCGACTTGTCGTGTAAATGACTTATACATAGTTTTGATAGAGAACTTCTATACAAATGGAGTTACATGTCATGTTCCATATTGTTACAACAATTTGTAGGACTTTTGACTTGTAGATTCGGCCTAGACTAATGTATAAACACCAAAGGACTTGCACCCTCTCTTCATGGATGAATTTTAGAGGTAGTGGTAGATCTTAGATATGAAAGAGTATTAGATCGTTGGATTTATATATACAGAGTAGATAGAGATAGTTGTGACATAGTGGATATGACTTCCACCATGGAAAAGATCATCATGGAATTGCTAATATTGGAGAGAACTTCTACATGTCAGTGTGTATGGACCTCGATTGAAAATGATCCAAGAATGATAACAGTTGGATATGGAATTCATTCTTGGGGAAGATAAAAGATTGATTCATGGGCTCTAGTGTTGGTATGGCATGCCCAGAGAGCCAATCATATGATGATTGCGATGAGGCATTAAATACCTAATTTGATAATAATAAAGGTAATTCTATCTATTATGTTTGTCTCAGTCATGCGATCATGACACATACATGATAGATGTCTAAAGAATGATGAGACTCAATTACATATGATTTCAAGTACACGACTTGAATGATGAGATCATATGTATGATAAGAGTGCATACATTCTTGTTATGTCCCTAGTCGGATATTACTGTGGAAGAAAAATTGACAATAGTAATACATAAGACTAGAGTGTGTGTTGACTGATGACAGAGTCTCATTAGTCATGATATATGATATCAAGTCAAGAACACATATATGTTAGAGAACAATATATCAGACAGACCCACCATGAGAGTGATACATGGATACCATGGAATGGTAGTCACAATCATGTCTCATAGTGATAGTGGTGATAGTGGTTCTTAGACCTAAAATCAATGCACTCATCACATGTTGTTGGGTACACTTTGACATCATCAAAGACATTCCTAAAGCACAGGTGTTATAAAGGTGATGATTGGGTGACTTTGACACATGGGGTTTTGATTTGGAGTGATAGATATGGGATTTGTCCCTCCTACAAGGAGTATGACATCTAGGTCCCCTTGATAAGAGAAACTAAGAATTGTATGGCCATACTCATGTGATTCAATATATGATATGTGAACTCACATGCATCTCAGACAGTCTGCTCAGAGGTCAAGGAACATGGATTAAATGTTGAAGAGGATGATGTTCCATGCCTCAAGTTCAATTCGTATGGTCAGTGACAAAGGAACTATACGATCACGGTAACACTAATCACATACTATAGGTTGAAAGTTGTTCTCCAACTTTCCTTTTCACTTGGGTAGCACTGATGTGTGACTAGGCACTGCTCTTTGATTGTGAAGTCATAAGTGAGATGGACTTTCACTGCCAATGTGAAATGGGACCTATAGGGTCACACGCATATGATTAACCTGGAAGAGGAGTTTATCCATGAATGATGTTTAGATTGATTATCTAAAGTGTTTAGGTACTCAATTAAACATTCAATCAATAGACTTGACTCAAAATCATCAAGTTCAAGTGTTGAACCAATTGATTAGAGTGTCAGATTGATTGAGAACTACATTGACTGAGTTCTGCACAACCTGGACCACCAACTGACCAGTTCACTGGGTGAACCGATCGGCTCATGGTCAGTGAGATGACTGATTGACATTGGTGAACCGATTGGTTCACATGGACCAACCAAGCAGGTGTTGGGTTTCCCAGTTTGTGAGAAAAGATATTCATTTCACTTGTTTAATTTGATTGGGATAAGAATTAATCTTTGTATTAATTAGAAACAAATAAGGAAAGTCAATTGTGGACAAATCTGGGAAGTGAAATGACCAGTTCACAGTCCCAACCGACCGGTTCAAAAGTGAACCGATTGGCTCACTTGCCCAAATGACCGGTTGAGTTATGAAACGATCGGTTCACCTGCCGCAATACAATCAATTCATGGAAAATCTGGACCCTTCTACTCCCACACAAAATGGGAACCCTGACCCTGCCCTCTACTATAAATAGAGGGGTACATGGGGCTTCTTAGAACAGAAAACTCAGAACATCAGTTGCTCTATAAAGTTGTTGTCCTCTCTGGTTGTGGTAACTGAGAGAGCCCAAGCAAGTTCTACCCGTTCAGGGAGGAACGACGAGGGAAAGACAAATGTAGAAAAACAACTGATTGTGGGAGAGTGTGTCAGTGACTAGTACGCTGAAAGAAGGGGATAACTCCTTCTAGTGTCCTTCAGGACAACAACTAGAGTTCCCGGTAGTCTGTGTGGACTATCTATAGAGGCGGGAGGTTTCTTCCGCTCAGGAGGATGACTGTCCACCACAGTCTGGGTCTACACCAGGAGCTACACAGATGCCATTATAGACCAGGTGGTTGAAGACCGCACTAGCTACGATGTATTGTCACTGAGCAAGCATCAGGACCAGGTATATCTCACTAAACCATATTTCCTATTGCATATTTGTTGATGCAATCTACTGGTTATGGGTTTGTGGTAAGATAAAATTTTTGTTTTCGCTTCCTATTATGTCCCACAAAATCCAACATCTATATCTAGACTTCATACTTGTGGAAGATGAAATATGGGATCATGGGGGATGCTAGTTGATGAAGATGATACTTGTCAGATACAAATTTTTAGGGAAATATGACATCAGGTTTGGTAGGGGAAATTATAACTACCATATTCCCCTTAGACAATAGATCACATCAACAACTATGAACTAGGAATGAAGGTTGATAAGGTTTATACTTGGTCTTGAAGCAATTCCAACAACTATCCCTTTCTACAACATGCTCCTTTCTTCAAGTTTCACCTGGATGACATCGGTAGCGCCTCTCATTTGATCTCCACAGACATAGGATGACTGCGTCCTCCTAGCAGGTGGAAAATGCCTCCTTGCCTCTACGGTAGTCAATGTGGACCATCATGAACTTCATGTTGAGAGCCAACAGGAAGGAGTTATCCCATTGAACGTCAACCTGCTAGGGTTGATTCACTCTCCCGTGTTGTTTCTCCCTTTCTGTCCCTCCCTTATGTCCCTCCCTTTTACTGGTAGGACTTGCTCAGGATCTCTAGTTACTACAACGAGAGAGGACAACACTTGTCAGAGATATTGTTGTGTCTCTAGAAATCCTCAACTACCCCTCTATTTGTAGGAGGGTTAGGGTCAAGATTTCTAGTTTGAGCAGGAGTCAAAGAGACATAATTTTATGAATTTTATGGAACATGCGAATCATGAATCGATCGGTTCACCAGAGTACCATTAGATTTATACATGAGATGATTGGTTCAACACTTGAACCGGTCGTTTCACTATGTTTTCTATTTGCAATTGTATTGGCGTTTGATATTCAATTTATGCACAACATGACATCAAAACAAATCCTTGATCCAATCATATTGATCATTGAATTCACAAGTTGAACCGGTTATTCTAGAACTTGAACCAGTTGTTTCACTAAGTAAACCGGTCGGTTTATGCCCAGCTCAGGCAATATTCAACCAATGTAGTTGAAATTGACCTGACACAAGAATCCATCAGTTCAATAATTGAACTGGTCAATTCATAGTTCCGTCATCCAATGTTTCAACTATTGTTGTTTAAATTGAATACCTAAACACTTTAGTACTTAAGTTAAACCAAATTCATGCATAAACTTCTATTTCAAGTGTAACCCTACATGTCCCAAATTAAGTTGGCAGTCAATGTCCATAACCAACTATGAAAGCACAAGTAATGAGTGGTAGCTAGCAACACATCATTGCTACCTAAGTAATTGGAAAGTTGGAAACCAACTTCAACCTATAATCCGTGATCAGTGTTACCATGATCATACAGTTCCTTTATTGCTGATATCCAGATTGAACTCAAGGCATGGTAACGTCATCCTCTTCAACATTCAATCCATGTTCCTTAAACTAGAGCACATTGTATGTGACACATGTGAGCTCTCATATCACATATTGAGTCACATGAGTATGGCCATACATTTCTCAGTCTTGCTTATCAAGTGGACTAGATATCAATCACCTATAGGAGGGACAAATTCCATCTACATCACTCGCACTCAATCCCAAGTGTCAGGATACACCTGAGCATCACCTTTGTGGCAACCCTTATTCAATGTCAGTTGGATGATGTCATAATACATCAAATGATATGTGAACTACAGTCACCACTATCAATATGAGATCTGGTTTTGACTACCATTCCATGGTATCCATGTATCACTCTTAAGATGGGTCTATACAATATACTATTCTCTAACAAGTATGCATGCGTTTAGTTTGATATCACATATCATGGATGATGAGATTCTATCATCAACCAACTCACTCTAATCTTATGTATTATTGTTGTCTATTTTTCTTCCATAATATATCCAACTAGGTACACAACAAGAATGTATGTATTCTTATCATACATATAATCTCATTGTTTAGGTCATCAACATGAGGACATATGTCATCAAGTAACATCATTATTTATACATCTACTATGTCTGTGTCATCATATCATAATTGAGACCAACATAATAGATAGAGTTACCTTTATAATTATCAAATCAAATATATGATATGATGCCCCATTACAATCATCATATGCTTTGGGCATACATACCAACATAATCTATGACATAGAGATCTAGATCTACAATATATAGATTTATATCTATGAATCTATATGATATGATGATAGCCCTTTAAGGAGATAGGGTTGTGGATATGATCCTATGCAGAGGGTGTTGGACATGGCTCTACGTGCAGCTAACTAGCAACCACCATGCACGGGCGAAGACTCATTGCTTTCCCTCTATGGTGAGGATCTCTGCTCTGATACCATCTCTAAAATATTAAATGTGTGATATTGATATGATAGATAATGCAATGGATACAAGAAAGACTCCTCTCCTTTATATAGGATAGGGTGGACATGAATCTAGAGACTCCAAACCTGAATTGTCTCTATATGGGCCTATAGACTCTGGCCCATATATGATATGAGTAATAATCCTAACATCACATACCAATATATATCATATTGTTTTTATTAGATCACTTAGTTGTCCCTAACGTTTTCATATTACTAAAATAGTTCATCATGAAACTAATATACTAACACATTTCCAATATAGAATTTCTACAACTGTTATGTACATATATGAAATGTATATACTTACTAGTGTATATTGCAAAATAATGCACACATTAAATCATAACAGTTAGGAATGTGACATATAGTCACATACTATTGCACTTGTCATTGATGTTATGTATTCACTAGTATATAGATTTAAAAAAAGTCTATATACAACTATACATTAGTACCAAAGTTAGTTCTAATTATCATTCATAATATAGATGTTTAACCTACATTCTCTTTCCAATAACCATCTTTAATGAAATAATCAATATCCTCTCTCAAAAGTTCTTTTTTATAGGTGTAAGATGAACTCTGATATGTATTTACCCAAAATTATACTTTATAATATAATTGACTATCAGAAACATCATATAATGTTACATATCCATACTAAAAGGATAACTATAGATATTGTCTCCAACTAATATACTCATATATTAGTAACCATGTATCAAATGTATATAAACATAATTATGCATTTGTTAATATATGGATGAAGGATTACAATAAAATTGCACATAGTCTAAAATAAAGTGTTGTCTTGTGAGTTATTTTAAAATATCAGGATTTGCATTAGGAAATAGGTATGCCTTAATAGTTTCACTCTAATTCCATTTTTGGTCAAAATTTATTGATCTCATTAGTTAATATATCATTTCCAACTTTTATATTATAATCTATATATTAGAATTATGGACTAACAAGAATAATGTAATTATTATAAAGGATATACCATATTAACATTAACTAAATTTACATAATTTCTTTAAATATGAATACACAATGTGTATACAACAATGATAGTGACTAGAGTAATTGACAAATGATAAAGTTTATTACCATATAGAATTATTATATCATGAATACTCTATCATAACATCTCTTTTCAAATGTATGACTATAAAATGATTTTGTAATAGCGAGAGTGCAGGCGATGAACATATTAAAATTAATACATCAATTTACTAAAATGCTAGATAATATACATAGTAACATGATATAAGTATACTTGTAGTTAATGTATTGACACAAATTAGACTCTTGTACTAATATCATATAATCCCAAAAAATCTACCAAGTACAAACCTTCAAATAGTAGAATCCAACTAATCCTTGATGATAAGTCTATAGGGTGGGATTAGATTCATATTAAATATAACCCAAGTGGTATCCCTATTTGAGAAGGTACCGAAAGAGGATTTACTAAGTGATAGTTTTATGAATTTGAATTGATCTTTGATGGATCATA
This sequence comes from Alisma plantago-aquatica, assembly GCA_963693085.1. Taxonomy (NCBI): domain Eukaryota; kingdom Viridiplantae; phylum Streptophyta; class Magnoliopsida; order Alismatales; family Alismataceae; genus Alisma; species Alisma plantago-aquatica. Next base: position 904,833,927 of record OY856412.1, read on the forward strand.
TTATGGTCAATTTTTCTTGGTATACACTTGTACTTATGTTGTCACTGAACACCCTAGATCAACACTAGAGGTGATCCTAGTGGTAGTGGGGTTTTGGGTAGATGTTGTCACTTTTTTGGAGTTGGGACTTCATTTTGCATGATATCTAGAAGTTCAATTTAGTGAAGATGGTGGTGGGAACTCCTACAAATCCATTATAATATGTTGTAAGTTTATAATTGACCTTAAATTTAAATAGTGATTGTATGAGTTAGTAGGATGGATCCCTACTCCTCAATCCTCCCAAGGTCTTGGATAAAACAAGACATTTATATTTGACATCGAAGCAAGAAGTACAATGCGAGACCCAACAAAATAATGTTTACTGGTGTTTGCAAGATACCACATACTAATACAGAATATATATACCAATTATTTGAGAAAATTATGTTTATTTACTATTCTATCAATTTTGATACATGGGGATTGGAAATTGGGATCCAGACGTCTGCTCCTAGTTTGAGAGGATTCAATTTTATTGGGGAAGGTGATGTACTTGAAGGTATTCAATTTTAGTGGGGAAGGTGACATACTTGAAGGTGTTGTGCCATTCAAGATGCAAACTTATATAATATGTATATACTCAAATGATTGAATAGGAATTTATTGGCAGCTAGTTCTGAGTGGGGCATGTGATAATAAGAGACAATGATAACTAAATGTTTCCAAGATCACATGAAGGTTTTATTGAAGCTAATATGATTAACACTATTTCTTGACCAGTGATCTAGATGGTGAATATGGTTCTCTTCTATGGTATTCAAGGCTATGTAAGATGTTGTTGGGGAGATGATTTGGAACAAATAGAGAGGGGATCAGATTCAATTATAGATTTATGTGTGGATGGAGAAAAGGGTTGTCATTTTTTCTATAACACACCCTATCATCATCAAAGGAGAGGAAGAAGGTGGGTTCTTCCTGGTTTATCTGTTATGTTTTTTCTATGGTTAGAAAAGTCATTTTGTATAAGTTTTTTCCTTTTTTTGGTAAACTAGAGACTTAAACTTTATTCATCTTGCTCCCTACCACAGCACAAAACATATAAATACTTAAATCTAGCTCAGTTTGTAGCCTAGGAGGCTTATTCGAAGAAAAAGAACATGAAAGGAAAGTATGCATGGTATGTTTGGCTATGCCATTAGCAACCACATTCATTTCCATGGGTAGATAGAGTATAGAGGCATGAATAGGAGAAGCCTTGATGGTTTTATTTCCTCAAATAAGGTTAGAGCTTAGCTACAGGTGGTAACTCATTGTTTAACATATTGATAGTAAATCTTGAATATGATTGAAGGATGAAGTTGTTTAGACCTAGATCACAAATGAATCGTGCAGTGAGAATGACCACCTATGTATCAATATCAAGAGTTGAGGTAGAGTGGATTGGGATGCCTATGCCATAGATTCATATCCCTAAAATGTTGATAATGTGGATACCGATGCCAACGTTCTATGAGTTGAGATTTGAAAGGCGTATAAAAACAATGGACTCATAGCCTGTCAACCTCCTGAAGAAGGTAGATGGTGATTGTGTGAGTTTTATGGTGCCTGAGGGTACATTGAGGATTTATTATGTCTCTATCAAATAAAGGCACTATGTGAAGGCACAATGGACATCGAGTTGTTGGGAAGTCTATCATTGTGGGCATTTCAAATATGCCAACATGCCATGATGATGAAGATCCAATCTCCTCATCAAGATAAAAAAACAATTGTGTGCCTAAAGATCTTCCTAGATTGAATGACTGGTAGGGCAATCATGAAGATAGTGGAGTAGAGTTTATGGCATGTTATTTCATAGTTGACAGGTTATGTCTACATCCAAATGATGACATTGTTTTTCAACATTGGTAAGAATTGCTCAGTTTTGAAGTAGCTGGTTGAATGTGAGTAATTGTTTAGGAAGTTCAATGTTTTAGACTGTAACCCACTCACCAAGTGTAGCTGTAATCTTCTAAGTACGTATCCAGGCATATCAGTCTTTGCTGCAAAGGTGTCATCATACTCAAAAGGCCATGACTAGGTACTGTCACCTGAATCATCGAGCGGAGGCAAAATGTTTTTGGATTTGGTTCCAAGTTCCACATGGTAAGAAAGATTTTATGAAAGAGAGATCACCATTATCTTGCCTCATGGAACTAAACTTAAGAACAATGATGTTGGTTGAGACAACCCAAGTTAGATCAGTCTCAAGGACTAAAGTTCCATTGATCCGTTTGTTAGACCAGACATTAGTATCCTTGTTAGAGTTGATGATTTGGTAACAAGATGTAGAGAAAATGCCAATATTATGTTTTATGAATGCCCAGAGAGAGGAACATGGCTGCTTTATCATCTAGCCTCCTTGCATGTATTTTCCCTTCATGACCAGACCTATGGAGTCAACTTGTTATTTAGAAAGCACCAAATGTTTTTCAACGTAAGTGCAATGTTCTGGTCCCATGCATATTTGATGACAAGACCACCTACTTCCTTAGGGGATGCAATCATCTTCCAGGAGACAAGAGACAACTTCTTCTGGTCCATTCCACCTGACCGAATAAAATATTTTACTTGTTTGTTGATGTCATCACTGATAGATGAACAATCTACATGGCGTTTGAAAGGATGGTTTGTAGAGTGGGTTTTGCGAGAGTAATTTTACTTGCTAATGATAGATGGCATGCAGACCAATTTTCATCTATTCTTTGATGGTTGCAGTGATTAGTTAATGTGTAGACTTGTTCACCCAATGGTCTAGGATGGGAACACTAAGATAGTGTTCCAAGTCTTCAATAGATTCAATGTCAATATGGCTACTAAAACTATGTTTTTTCCGAAGAGGTGTTTGAAGAAAAGAAGCAACAAGACTTCTCCTTAGAAATGATTTTTCTTGACACAACAAAGGTTTTGAGGACAATTATAATAACTTCCGCTTGCTTAGTATCAACTTTAGCCATTGAAATGATATCATTGGCAAATAAGACATGTTTAAGGGGAAAACCATGTCTTGTAAGTTTGATAGGTTTTCGTAGAGAGTCACTTACAACTTGATTAATCTCATGTATGAGCCAATCCATGCATAAGACAAATAGTTAGGGCCTGAGGGGATTACCCTGGAGTACACTTTGAGAGGAATGAAATGCATCGAGTGGGGCTCCTTCCCATAGGATAGCAGTATTGCCACTATAGATGATTTGCATGATAAGATTGATAGTGATATTAGGTATCATAAGCTTGACAAGTGTATTGTGAATAAAATGCCACCTCATTATATTAAAGGCTTTAAACAAGTCCAATTTGATGTTGACCCATTTCTTGCGTCAAATTTTTTGTTTTGTAGAGTGTATAACCTCATGAACCAATAAGATGTTATAGAAGATCTGCCGACCTGGAATGAAACTAATTGCCTTTTTGAGATAATGTTGCTCAGGTAAGGGTTTAGGTGCTCCACCAAGAATTTTGAGATTAGTTTGAAGCAACAGTTGTTTAAAGAAGTAGGCCTTAAGTCAGAATAGTGTTGAGTCTTCCTAGTCTTTGGGATGAGTGCCATGTATGAATACGAAAGTCAATGATCTCTATTACTAGTGTTGAAAGAATCTTGGACTGTGTGGGTAACAACAATGCCCAACTTATCCCAGTTGGTTTGTAGGAATTTTTTGTAGACCCTGTCTGGATCGGGATCTTTAGAGGGATTCATTAAGAAAATTTTTCTTTTAATCATATCATGTGTATGGGTGTGAGCCAAGAAGTCCACAGCTTGAGATGTTATTTATTGGAAAGTGCTAACATATTCATTGATGCTACCTAGTTCAGTTGGATTTTCTTCATCTCTAGTCATAAGCTTGAGGAAGTAACCACAAATAGTTTATTTGAGTGTATTATAGTGGTCAATCCACTCTTCATCTTCATTATGTAGACGACTCAGCATGGTGAAGTGTCACCTTGCCTTGACATAACAATGGTAGAACTTGGTATTTCAATCATCAAATTGATGTCGGTTAATGTGCGACTTCTAGTGATAGTCCGTCTCTTCTTGAAGTAGGATGTTTCTATATATATTATTCTTGCAATGAGGTAGATAACATGTTTCTAGCAACATGAGGATGGGTGATGTTAATTATATGACATCAATCAAGCTTGAAAAGAATGTTGGCTTTCTCCTTCTTCTTTGCACATGCATTGAATTTCTCCCACTTTGTGAACGCTTGTTGGAAGATAGGAAGAGCATCAAGAAAAGACAATGACTTGTTCCATGCTGGCAAAAACTTCTTGTAGAATTCAAGCATAGTCACCCAACTGGAATTTGTTTCAAACACTACACATCTACATCATGGATGGTGGTTCTAGACATTAGGAGGAGATTTTTCTCTAAGTACAGATAGGGAAGGATGGTAGATTTGTATCCACCATCAATAGACATCCAATCATCATTGGCGATAACCCTATCTAGTTTCTTGAGTAGTTGTATCCACTTGAAGGTGTAGAAATGGCCATGCATCCAGACTTCAATGAGGCCAATATTGATCAACAATTCTGTGAAAAGAGAGCTATTTTGGTAATCAAAGTATTGACCTCCGTTCTTCTTAGTTATGTCAAGCATCATGTTGAAATCACCAACCACAACCGAGGCACTTGGAATGGTGGTTACGATCTCCATAATCTTGGACCATAACAGACATTGTTTGGTGGGACCTGGACTCCCATATATGAAAGTGATGTTCCAACTTCCATTCATTATGCAATGAATAAATTGACAATGTTTTATATGATGTCTATGTTGCAACGGGTGTTGTTCCATAAAAGACAAATGCCCCTAGAGAATCCAAGGGCCTCAACTATATGGGGAGGAGTATCCCAACTTCTTGATCACATTTTCATATGACTTTCCGCTACACCTGGTTTCAATGGGAACCAAAACATGCAACTTGTAATTGAACTTGTATTATTTAAGAAGAGGAAGTTTGTTCTTGGAGTAGGATCCTTGGAAATTTTAGCACATTATGTTGACCATAATATAACAGTTTAGGGGGGGGGGAGGTTAAGGTGGACCAAATCATTGGAGACAGCTTGTAGGCCCATAGCCTAGTTGTTATCTTCTAGACCATCAGCACCAGTCTCATCTTCAATAGTGGCATATTCCATAACCAAGTTGTCTTTGTTGAAGGATAATTTCTTCTTAGGGTGATTTACACCAAAGATTCACACCAGGGTTTGGTGACACTGGTATAAGGGATAATGCCAAAATGTACGTTGGAAGGGCAGAGGAAGTCAAAGAATTTATACAAGTGTGTTGATGGTGTATATGAAGGCTATTAAAAATAAGATCACAACAAGTTTTTGAGCTTTGGTTGATCTATGGGAGGTTAGAGAAAGGAGGTGACACCCTTCATGGAGATGTAAAAAAACTGTCAAGGCTGGGTGAAAGACAGTGGTGGATAAATGAGTAGCTCTGAGGCCAAGCTTCAGAATTCTAGCTTATGTATGAAGAACCAGGGCAATGGTGTCCTATGCTACAAGCCGACCAAGGTCTAGGATCTATAGTTGTAGGTGGAAATCCACGGTGAGGCTACCTGGTGTGTAGCTGAGTGGTGGTACATGTAGATGGTCCCAGTCTAGGGGTGGTGGTGGGCCTTATATAGAAGAAGAGAGAGAGAGTCCTACTTCTATTTGGTGGCTATCCGAGCCAATGCCAGCCACATGACTGGTGACAACACATTGCTTGCAAATAGGTTGCTGGAAAGGTCGAAGAAGAGGAGTTCATTAATGTTTGAATGAGATAACAAATGAATAGATCACCTTTCTATTGCACAATAGGACCCCACTACCATCCCTCTTGTCCCCATATTGGAATGTATCTGGTGGTGGGTCAGAGTAAGATGGATAGGATGTGCTCTTGAAAAGGAGTGTCCCTCCATCGTTTGGGATAGTGTTGCTACCCTCATACATTTAGTTCTCAATTAGGGTAACTACATAGTTGTTGTTAGGGTTATTTAGTTGATATTGTCTCTCCTAGGGTCTTGGACCCTTCCCCTTATCCCTACAGTTGATAATACTTTGTCATTCAGGCTTCTTGCCTGCATCCGATGATATAATATCACCTCCACCAATTTTGGCCATTGCTGGAGAAAGATTTGCCTCAGTCAAACTCCTATTGACAATAGTAGATGTGTGTGTGGTTTGAGATGTAGGATGGACACCCTTTTTATGTAATGTTTGTCACACCATCTTTGGTGTATGGATCTCCTATGTGTACATAATAGACACACACGACTTAGTGCCAGTGGATGATGAAGTTTCTAGTAGAACGAAGGGCTTAATGAAAGAGCATTCAACATTAGTGTTCCCTAGGCGTCTACAACACATGTATACCACTAAATGGTTTTCATGTTCATATCGGTAATGCTCACTATTCAAGAAGATATCAAGTAGAAGAGGTTGTGTAGTATCTACTTCCACATCCAAGAGAGAAATCTTCCCCCGATCACCAGTTGTAGTTGTAGCATTGGTTTTGATTGTCTTTCCAACCATGTTCCCGATGCTGGCTAGGAGTCAATTGTAATAACGAAAAATTGGGATATCTAACACTCTTAGCTGCACCACCAGTGGCACAATATGGGGCCGATGTTTGAAAGTTGGATGACCCTTGAACTGATAAGTAGTTACTAAAGATTATCTAGGGCCCACCAGTCATAGCTCTAACAAAGTCCTTATTTTGGATGATATAGTAGCCCTTCTCAAGGTCGATGGTTCTAAAGGTATCTATAGGGGTCCATAGGATAGAAAGTCCATTGACCATGGCCTGAAACCCTATGTTTCCACCTAACATTTTGACGGTGATGACCTGCGTCTACAGTTCTAGTAGAGGTGGGAGTGACTGAGGATTAATCCTGATTGTTGGCAAAGAATCACTCTGATCAATAGTAATATTAATCATTTTGAGACTGTCTAGGGAGACCACTTTGACAATATCTGGCACTTTACTACCAGTCATGAAATCCCTATAGGAGCGGTCTTTGGGAAGATTTACAACATTCTATTCATTTGATATATTGATGTTTACCACCATAACATCAGGGGGGTCATTTAGGATACCAGCCACCCTCAACAAGCCTTGTCTATGGCCTCCTCTACCACCACCATGTCCACCACAACCATGGACACCGCCTCGGGCAAACCCTAGAGGAGGGTCCTTGACACAGTTGCTTGAAACCTTCAAACCTATCCTTGGTCTAGAAAATAATAGACCATACTATGCGGTCTTAAATTATATCCTCATTCATATCAAATGTTTTACAACTCCATTTTATTTACTTTATTTTCTAACATACTAATTTCTTAAAACATTTGTGCCTTTTTGAAAAATGACTAAACAATCCCAACTTATTTTCCATATGTCAATTACTCCAAAAATTAATTTCCATTTATCCAATTAGTCTTTTTGAAAGATTCTAAAGCATTAGTTATTTAATTGACATTTCATGATTGTTGCAAGGTCTAATCAGACTCATAATTTTAAGTTGTACAAAACAATATTAAGGGGGTTAAAAATTAGCATTGTATGATAAATTCTCTTGAAATGAGGAACAAGATTGTAAAAATTTTCAAATGAGAAGAAATCAAATAATTTCGACATAATAAACTCAAATGGGGGCTATGTACTATTGAGGTGCATGATAACGAACAAAACAATATAATGGAACATGAAATGAGGGAGAAACTTGTAAATGGGCTTAGTTGGAGGAATTAAACTAAATTTTATGTGGTTATTTGATTTTGAGTATGTTATAACTCTTTCCTCCTTTAATTTTTTTTTGTCTAAAAATCCATTCCTTTCTAAAAAAATTCCCTTTATATGGTTTCATTTGTACCATTTCCAACGTACCACTTTCACTTGTCAATGTTACATATTAACTTAAAAGTTGCAATTCTAATTCTCTAACCAGTAGCATAGGATTTCATCATAATTATTTTATACTTTATCACTATTGAATATGTAAAAGAGTGAAATCACCCCTTTACTAAAAATTTGAAAAATAAAACATCCATCCAATACATACACAAAAGGTATGTTGATATGGGAGTAAAATTTTCAAATATTTATGTATATGGTATACAAAAGATCAAAGAGTATTGCAATGGAATATAATTTCATGACTATATATAATTTTTCAAAAGATTACAACATTTCCTCATATTCCCATATAGGGTTTAACAACAAAAGGATCTAGATAGAGGGAAATCTAAACTACACCAACTTTGTGTCCAAGAAACAACTTCATGAGATAGGTCCATGCTTAAAGCCACGTATGCCATATCCTAATCCTAGGATTGTCCTCCACTCTCCTGTTGTACAACTCTGATCCTAGGCCTTGCTCAACTCCTTCATCAAACCCTGGGTGGTTGGGAAAGCACCCAACAAAAGAAAGAAACAAGGTATGTGTCAATAAGATGAACAAGAAATAAAGATAAGAACAACAATGAAACATAAGGGTATAGATTCATCATAAGATGAGAATGCCAAGACTATGAGGCATATAATAAAAGATTCTTGCCAATACCAATAAATAATCATGAACTTGCATGAATGATTTATATTGAACTAAATTAACTAAGTAGGATTGAGGCACCTACTGAACCTCAACTTATAGAGGAGGGGAGAGTAATCACATTCCCAATCACCTATAAATTATTTTATATTGGGGAGAAATAACACATTCCCTAGGGGGAGAGAACACATTCCACAGGGCGAAATAACACATGCCCTAAACTATGGGTGGTTGTACATAAGCACCACTACTATAGCTAAATAGTCAAATAAACCATCATGCTCAAGAAATAGTAAAGTGGCAAGATAAATCATCATATAATTGCAACATGGCATGGGGTTCCAAGACCCCAGAATAATAGATCAAATCTGATTTTTGAGGCAATTTGAATAAGAGAAACAATAATAAAGAAAATAGGGTTCATATCAAGCATCATTATGGAGAATAGGGTTGGTTCAAAATATCCCAACTAAAGGATAAGATTTGTACATACCTCTCTTACTGATTTCAATTATAAAATTTCCCCACTTTTAGATGATCCAAGATCAACTTTTCTTATTTTCAAGTATAACCATGTATTAGGGTTCATTATGTACATTAATGTAAAGAAAATCCTAGTTTTAGACTTTTCGCACAAAACTTTGATTTTGACTCCAAAAACATCACCATTGATCTTATTAGGTTCTCCTAGTTAAGAACATATAATTTTATCTATTTTGGAGTTATGATGATTAAAGAGTATTTTTGATGATTTTTATGTATTAAAATCATTTTTAGAAACAACCTTTCGACAAAACTCAAAATCAAGCCTCAAATGTATTTTTATTAGAAAGATCACATTTTTCTAATTCCAAAAATACTTTTTTGCTAAATTTGGATAAAAAAATTAAAAGTTATGATTTTTATAATATCGACCAATCAGAAATTGCCATATAAGCAAATAATTGAGAAAAAGCAAAAGAGCAAGATCAGACCAGCTGACTTGGCCTAATCACACGTGGGAAAGTCACTAGTCAACGACCTCATCAGCTACTCACTTGACCTGCGCCAAAGTAGAAGAAACATGGGCAAAAAGACCAGAATGCCCCCAGGCGATACAATAAAGAAAGAAGGAAAGAAGGGGGGTAGAAGCGAGAAATCTCGCAAGGGATTGCTTCTCCCCTGCAGGGCATGCCATGGCTACCAACACGGAACAACAACTGTGGCCCAAGATTGAGGGAAATCGGTAGACGCCACTTTTCACGATTTTGAGTGCAAGAAAATGAAGAAGAGGGACCGCTTGACCATACCTACCATGCAATTGAACGAAGGAGATCCAAGGAAGAGGCCCGACATGCCGGCGACAGCCTCGTAGCCATGAACTCGCAACATAAAAGGGAGGAAACTTGGGTACAACTGAGAGAAAAGGAATGTTTCTAGAGGTGGGACGGAGGTGGGGGTGGCACTATTTATAGATGAGGATGCACAAGACAATGGATGGGCAAGTTGACCGAGAAGCTTCATGCCCAAGAATTGGATGTTTCACTAAATCACAATGAAACCAAGAGACTAAAGGCTCAAAAGATGCAGAAACTTAAATGGAACACAATTGTGAAGAAATTGTGCAATTTGGTCAAGAAACGAGGAAGAAATTTAGATATTTCCGAACCAAAAACAACCAACATGCTTTTTTTGGTCATAGGTTGAAGATGACCATGAGCCGTCATATCGTAGATCCAACAGCCCCGCTCATACGTGATCAATGTATACATGTGACATTTAAATGTAAATCCCATTCTGTTTCGAATAAAGTGCAAATGTAATTATTTCTTACTTTCACTCTCCTCTTCTGAGGGTGCAAAAGAGCCCCAAATTAATGAAAATTGACACAAAGCCTATTTTTGATATAAGGAATCTGAATATGCAATTAGATTTTCCTTTTGAGAACCTTTGACGTGTTAAGTAAATCAAATCTTATTTTCTCTTTCCTCCATCATTAATGGTCATAAGATTCTCCAAATTTGATGAAACTTCACCCATAAGTCACATTAAGTGCCTTGGATACAAATATTCCATTAATTGTACATGTTGAAGTTGTTGGTACATTTATTTAATACTTTGAAGGTTCTACACATTTTCTCTCCTGATTTCACATGTATATTAAAGATTATCCAAATTACATGAAAATTCACCCAACGACATATTTTTGCATGTAGATCATGAATATAAGATTATTTTCCACTTTTGTAATCATTAATTGTTTAATTTCATATTTGGAAGCACTCCTTTTCTTTTCAAAATAAAATTAAATATAGTTATTATCAACCCAAAATTATGAAACTTGGCCTCCAAGCAAAACCAAAACTAAGGAAAATGAATCTCAACTTATCTTTATCCAATTAGTCTTTCTTTTATGAATTTTAGTCCATTATCACATGTCTCCAACATTTAACATATTAAATAATTCCATATCACATTATCATGTTTAAGGCATTATTATTCATTCATTTTTCTCTTCATTGTTCCATAAGGCTAAGGACCGATCTAGAACAAATTTATTTTATCATTCTCACATATATGGTAAATTTCCATATTAGATCCTTATTAAAGCATTCACTGAGGTATTTGTGCATAAACCCATATGTAGACAATAATAAGGAACAAACATTCGCCAAACCACTATTATTTCTACAAATTAAACATCAAAGCCAAAAAGGATAGAAAAGAAAGGAAAAACTTAGAAAGAGGGTCAAAAAGAGAATACATCAAAGTTTCGGTATGTTACAGAATAGGATACTTATTGGTTCTTTTTTTAATAATGAGGAAGCCCTCCTGGGATCGACCACATTAGACCCAACCCAGCCAAGAGTAAACCCCAGGACCAGCCGTGTCATTGGGGGGACACCACGGTGCGCCCAATCAAATGTCAGTGACTGATGCACCACAACCAGCGCCCAGATTCGAATTCAGGTCCCTTCATTGGGGATTACCAAGACACACCATTGGGCTACTGACTTCCTTTGTAGGTAGTTAATATTATACCATTAATGTGATCACCAGACTATATTAACTTTTTGATAAATATATACATGCATATTCTCACATGAGGGTTGGAAGATTACTCTAGGGGATCTAAGTATTTTATCAAAACTATGAATAGGTCCATTAAGGTTATATTTAATATAATAGGGACAATAATTAACATTAGACAAGATTGAGCTATAGTTTGGAATCATATGAAATGTTTCTATGCATTGAAAAATCACCAGGTTTAATATAATGATTGCATCATAGATTATGTACAAATATCCATATCTAATTAATAGAAATATCAGTATGGTACTAAAAGTTTCTACTTACATAAATCTACTATGGATATTATCTAGTTTCTAACTACTAAGTTGTTCAAACTTTTAGTTACAAATTTATGGTGAAAATATATTGTATATATTTCAAAATGTCGAATTACCAACTAAATTAGTTACATAGGATATTTTTAGCTTAAATGCGTAAGTTTTAATATTTATAAACTCAAACACTACCCCACAAGTATACGAGTGCAAGTAGTAATTTCGAGATCATCCAAGGGAGCGGGGTACTGTTAGGTGCAAGTGTGTTAGAGTTCAACAATCTAGATTGGTTTACAAAAGTTGAGTTTGGTTTGATTTCACTAATTAGCAACTTAAAGAAAGAAATAAGGACTAACAATAAATGGATTTAGTTTCTAATTTTAAGAGATCTTGGTCATATGGTTTCATTTCCATACCATTACTCACATGTAGACACATAATTAACATGCTAATTAATTTGCAAAGGAGGTTGTTGTCATCATTCACCTCCCGATGATATGAGACGATTCTCATTTCTACATAACACTCCCATGCTTATGTCAAAATTTGTACAACAACATTAGATCCTCAACATATCTCTACCACTCCCATGGTCAAGGATTCATTGTCAAGAATAGCTACTCCCTACTTCTCTACACATCCTCTTGAATTGCATAAAGAAGCATAAAACATACAGGTTTGATGGCCAAGCAAACATATAAGCAATTCACACCATAGAAACTCTTGGAGAAGTAAATTAACTAACATAAACTAAGTAGTGCGGGTTCACATGAGCAATGGAAGGAGAGCTATTATCCCATTCCCAAGAAAAAGATAACTACTCATCCATAATGAAGAAATATATGAATATGCTACAAATTTCAGATTTTGACATGATTAGAGAAGGAAAGAACAAGGAAAACCCAAAGAATGGAGAAGGTCAAGGTAGAACTTTGGTATGAGGACAAAATACCATGCTTGATGGTGCTTCTACTCAGACAACCTTCTCTCTTAAGAGGTCTAGATGGAGTAGAGGATCTCCTGCTGTACTCTTTGAAGAAGAATTGAGAAGGATGGATGTTCTCTTATGAGAAACCACCTCTTCCTCCTCAAAATCACCTCCTCCTTGCTATGGACTCTTATCTGGATGAAATGTGATTCCAGTTGTTGAGAAATAATTGCTCCATATGTGTCCTTATATTTAAAATGAGAGGAAGTTGTTTTCAAACTTTGCAGAAACTGACAGAGACAAGATGTGTACAATGACAGACACGCCGTGTCAATGCGTGTAACTGCTAACTGGAACTACTTTCGTGAAGAGTATACAATGTGTTGCCAAAAGACATGCCGTGTGGCTGCCGTTTGAAGTTGACTTAAGAGAATAACACACTTCAAGTGTTAGTTAACACATGATGTGTCGACTTGACACAACAACCTCTACTAATTTCTTGACTGAGTGGGCACACCGTGCTCAAGGAAGAACACATTGTGTCTCTGCTTTGTTGCTGAAGAGTAACCTTTTGGGAATGATGCACGACATGTGTAAAATAATACACATCATGTCTTGTTCTGAAGCATCAACAACTCATCTGGATCAATTGCAAATAGGTGGGAGATCCAACTAAGTTTGGATTTAGGTTACATTAACCCCATTTCTTCATCTTTATTATGTACTAGTGATCATAATTATGAAACAAGTAAAACAACTAAAAAGGTGGTAAATCAAGTATGACTAAAGGTGAAATGAGGTGCAAAATGGATTAAAGTGTGTGTAAAAGTGGGTGAAAAGTAGGGGTGAGCATCGGTCCAAAACCGGACCGGACCGGACCGAGGACCGAAAAATCAATAATTTTTGGACCGTTGACCGGACCGTTTGGTGGTCGGACCGGACCGGGACCGGACCGTTTTGACCGCGGACCGGACCGGACCGGACCGTTTGGACCGCAATCAGCCTTTTTTAGATGTTTTACAACTTATTTAATTATACAAAGTTGATAATCTTAGTCACTTCTAACAATTATATAACTTTAGTATCAAACATTTATACTAGTAGTACTTATATATGTACTTTATTTGTAGTTATTATAGAATACACCTTCAAATATATATGGATTTTATATAAAAGTTAGTCTGCGGTCCGGACCGGACCGGACCGGTTTTGGACCAGACCGGACCGGACCGGACCGAAGACCGAATTTATCGAATTTGTTGGACCGCGGACCGGACCGAAGTTGAAATGGACCGGACCGAACCGGACCGAATTGAGCGGTCCGGTCCGGTTTTGCGGTCTGGACCGAGATTTGCTCACCCCTAGTGAAAAGTCTATATAAAATGTGCACATGAGATCCCCACAACAAAATTATGGTGAATATTTTCCCTTATTGATTAACCAACTTACTATGATATCTATATATGAAAGGTCAAGTAGGTATAGTATTTTACTATTGATTTTTCCTACATATTCTTAATTTGGCCCATGGTTAGAATAAAAAATAGCCTTGTACATGTCACTTTGTAATACGAGATGCCTCACCACCACCTTTCACTAAATATTCTTTCATAGAAACCTTATCGCATATCCAATTACATGATGATGATCTATCCTCACATATTTTGTATGTTTATGATGTATGTAGTTGATTTTAAAATATTATATTTTCCACCAAGTTTCATCATTCTAAAAAAATATTTTCATAAATCAAATTAAAAGCTATCAAATATGATGCAAAGATGATACTACATGTATGAATTATTTAATTTTAGGTTACCTCATCTTCTATCTAGAATTTCAAACGTACCAAATTAGTATTATCCTATGAAAGTAACTTATTTTTTATAATTACGATGGTGGCTTCATAATACACCTATTATTAACCAAACATGCATATACATATATCTCTGTGAGTGTGTGTGCGTGTGTGTGTGTGTGTTTGTGTGTAACTAGAATACTTATTTATTAACAATAGATCCAAGATCTTTAGGCAAAGATAAAAGTCCAACAATGATTCATCCCATGACAGATGTTGAGAAGAAGTCTAGAAAACCAATCAAGTAGATAAATAGTCACTCAAACTCTATAAATCTAGTGAAGAAGTCTAAAATACAATTGAATCCATATATATACATAACAATTCATGCTTTGTGAATAAGTTTGTATTTCATAAATAATTCCAATAGCTTGTAGATGAAGTATGCAAGTGCAGTGCATTGACTTAGCGGGGTTCATATATGAACACCAAAATTTTTATGAATTTCATATTGTATTCTATATAGGGATCAAAAGTTTATATATATATATATATATATATATAGATATACATATATACATATATATGCATATATATATATATATATATATATATATATATATATATATATATATATATATATATATATATATATATATATATATATATATATATATATATATAGAGAGAGAGAGAGAGAGAGAGAGAGGCTAGAATACACTCGAGTGTACAGATCACACTATATACCCCAATGGTGTTTTCCTATCTAGACCATATTTTTCTAAAATTTAATCTATTGATCTTCATGGTTACAATAATAATAGGCCACATACAAAATTTGAGCTCATTTGGATGAGTGTAAGTCACTCATCCAAGGACAACAAAATCGATGCACAAAACTAATTTGAAATGCAAAATTTTTGACTCCTTTAGATGCACGACCTATAAGTGTCCAAATGAGCTGAAATTTATTATATAGTATGTTCTTAAGATATTTAAGAAGATTAACGGTTTAGATTTTCCAAAAAGTTACCACATCTTTAAAAATGACTGAGGTGTACGATGCCTCCGGTACACTCGAGTGTACACTAGCCTGACTCTCTCTCTCTATATATGTGTGTGTGTATATATATGTGTGTGTGTGTATATATATACACACACATATAAATATGCTACTATTTTTGTGTCCAACTAAGTTACCACTATTCAAGTTCTTTTTCTATCCAGTCCTTAATTTCACGAGACATGCATGAGTTTTGACTGTTTATCGCTCTATTACATCTTGTAAATCTGATCCTTATATGACCAAAAGTGAGATTAATTTCTTTCATAAAGGACAAACAAAATTAGTTATCATATGTTTTCATCAAAACACATCTAATCCCTAGTTTTTATACATTGAAGCTAAAAATTTGAAATGTAAAATATCTTTTAGTATCATATTAGATAGAGGAAATCTCCTATATTCTTCATGTATTCTCTTTTAGGTTGTTTAGAACCACTTGATATGTTCATGCATTTCCCACAATGAAATATACCCATGTCAACCATAGTAACAAAGGGCCAATTACAAGAACTAGTAACCAATCTAGATATTAATAAGGAAAGAAACATGTTGGTAATTACACTTATTCTATATTGTAATAAGTAAGGAATTAATCATTTTGAGGAAATATTTAAATTGAAATAAGGGTAACCAATATGAACACATTTAACTACAAGATTAGGAGTTTAAGATATTCTCTATAAAACATGTAATGTCTATTTTGTTAAGGAAGTCATGCATCATCTCAATAGAAAACTAAAACAAGCAACTATGTTCCTAATATATAGGGGGCAACTATGACCATTCACTAAGTAAAATCGTGGAACAACTATTCCACTTAAACTAGTGGGCACGACGTTGCCATTTTATGTTAGAAAGTGTGCTACTATTTTCAGGAATAACTATAGTTGGTAGATTTCAGATGAGAAAAGGACAAGGTTTCAAGATAAATTCAAACCATGCATCATGTCTATAATGTATGAATTCAAGAGTCAAATAACGTCCTACTTTGGATAGTAATTGTTGTACCTTCTTATGAAGGTACACAAATTCATATATTGCAAGTATCATACTTTAGGAATCAATCAAGAGAATTGTATAACTACAAAGAGAAATACTTTTTAGTATTAACTTGGAATCATGTGCTACTCTATTATATGTGGTTATCACTGTTAGATTTTCTGTTGATGATTGTAATCACATATTTTCCTATCATCATTAGTCTAGGGTTTCTAAACTATGTTATGTATGATTAAGGTCACATACTGAAATATATATCACTATAGTAAATCATACATATGAAGTAACATTTTAGTATCCATCAAAATACCACGTCATGTTACTATTATACTAACGTATCTCTGTTTTGTGATTCTATATCTATTATGTGAATATATGCACTATGTTCTTACTAATGTGTTATTCGAATACATTTAAAAAAATTGTGTGAAGGTAACATTTGGTCATAGATTACTACACTTGTTAGTGACATTAGATAACTTTTATGTATATGGAGAAAATATTCCAAAATAAGTAACTTCATGATGACATATATTAGTATCCAAGTTAGGTAAGTAACTACTCATTCTTTAGATTGTTGATCTATATTCTTCCACTAATAACTATCTTTATAAAGATATATTTACCATTATAAAAGTTATTCCTGATCAATATAACTCTAAACTAGAACACATATAACTCCAAATTTGTTTTCCTAATATTATTTTCTCTCTCACTTACATCAAATTGTTCTATATTGTTCCCTATTAATATGATAAATATTGATAGTATAGTATCATTTCTAACTAATATGCCATATATTCATATCCATGTATGAAGTTTTGTCATGACTGGTATCAACAACATCTTTTAAGATAAATAGAGAAGCTAGTATAAAGGTCTAAGGAGGTGATCATGGGACGTGCATTTGTTAAGATGAATGAGGAAGTTTGTCACTATCATAGCCATGTCATTATCATGAAAACCCTAATGTTTTATTCTTCTATATTCTTTTGTTTCTTTGATCCATCTTCATCATAGGTCTTTGTCGTAGGTCATATTGTCATAAAATATGCAATTAGTCTAAATCACCATTACATCTATATCACACTCATATTAATCCTAAGCTAGAGTTTGTAAGTATAAAAAGACATTGTGTTGTTGTTGTTCTTTAGACGAGGATAACTTTTGTAGAGTCATGGTTATATATCTCACTTGTGGCTCGGTGGTTTCTAGTATCCTTTTTTGGCATGAGCATGATGGCTTACTATGGTACAATGAATTTACTCCCCAATTTCTTAAAAGAATCATATTTAAGTTACTTTAATTTTCTAGTTGTATGTTTTAAAAAAAATCTTTTAGTAGTATTATTTTTGCCACGGCTCAAAAGTGAGCTACCATACAATATTTATACTATATAGAAAAAGAGCTTGGGAGGAATTGTTTAACTTTTTACTATAATTTTTCAAATCAAAATTTAGACATTATATTCTTACAAGACAGTGATGTATTACCAACTCCTTGGGTCATCCGGGCTCTGACACCTGTTTGAGGAGGAGGGGGAGCGGGATCTCCCTAAGACTCAAAAAAAGAGAGTGGTGCATTACAATGTATTCCTAGTACTATAACCTCCAACGATCTTTGAAGACGTCATAGATCTCCTTGACAAACAGGCAAATGTTAAAATAAAACAGGACGCACAACCTTACGCAATTTCTTTTTCTTCAACTCTTCAGTCGACGATATAGCTAACATAATGTTCCTCTCCTCACGTAGCGCATCTAACCCAACGATCGACTCCTTTAGACATGTGCCTCCAAGTATAGCCAGATCTGCGTTTGATGGCCAACGATGGGATTGATCTTGTGGCAACAGCAAAGCAAACTCATCTTTGGTCTCGGTACTAGTGTCGCACCAAGCGATGGTGTTTCCATCCCCTTTGTGTTGGTGTGGGCAGATCCTCACCAATTCCCTGTATTTGCGAGACCCACACAAAAAGTGATAATCATCCTTACTGTTGGCGTTTCTACGACGCACGGCAAGTAATGTGCCTGCCCAACAATACCCACTCAAAGAATCAAGTTGAATTCTCCGATTAAGTCACTGTAGTTCAAGTTCCATAAATAAAAAAAATCCTCTCTTGTAGTTCATTTCTGCCATGATGCAAATCTGATTCTCTCTCTCGTTCCCGCTAGCGTGATCTACAGCTACGAACATGGTGAAGTAGCTATAATCTTGTAATTCCTCAAGTATTATTCGTCTCAACTTGATAGATCTGTCGACTCAATTGAATCCAGAACCAAGGCTGACAACAAGAATACTCCACCTCTTCCCTCTCGCCGTGTTTTACTCAAACACATGCGGCGTATGGAGGTCATAGTAATAGGGAAGCACCTTCTTCCTTGTCCCTTGCCATCGGCCGTTCGTGCCGAACGTATATACTTCAAATTTGGCAATTATATTGAATCTAGGTGGAGCACCGTAAGGTATCATTCGTAGAATCTGGTAGCGATTGTTGCTGCGGCTATATCCAAAGGATGTCGTCGGAAAATAAATTGTAGGCCATGGGATAGTGGGAAGCTTTCATAATGTGTAACATGGAATCGACTATGGATTGTATAATTTTGTTAATTACTCATGATATGTAATAATTCCTATACAATTAGCACTTGTTTTGTCTAAATTTTTCAATCCAGATTTAAGCCAGGTTGAACAAATGATTACCCAACCCGATTTCAATTCGGACATCAACGTCTAAACCTAGAACAAACCCAGATTGACAAAATTCAAAACCAAAACCTAATTTTTTTAGACCCGGACGAAATCAGATTTTGCAGATTCAGACAAACTTTGACATCCCTAATTACTACACTGCTATTTCTATTTACCATAAGATCCGCAAAGATTGAAACATGACTACATTCTAGGGCCTATTTGGTAGGGTGTACTCGGATGACAAAGTGTGTATTTGACGTATATTTTTACATGACAAACTCAAACAATTAGAACACATAATTTTCATTGAACTTTCTTATACGGAATGAACTATCAATCTCACCTAAAATCTTTTCCCTAGTCAGGGCATTTTTTTGGAAGTAAATCACATTTATCATGCCCCCGTCAACACAATATATTTAAAACACATGTTTCATCGTCATATATCTTCCCTATGTAAAACCTTGTACAAGTAAAACTCCAAAATTATGATTCTAATGGGTGAGATTGTTACAAAGTCTATGCAGACTATCGAATATTGGGTGATTGTGATTTTGAGTTAGAAGAGACATTTAGTGTCTCCCCTCCCTCAAAGAGCATGCCAAATCCTGGATGATTGTAAGGGTGGTAAATACTGTACGCAATGGGAAGTTCAAACTTAGATATCCAGGAGAGGACCTACCATGCTCAACCATCCGCGCTACACATGTCGAGTCCCCCCGGGAGGACCTACCATGTTCAACCATTTGAGTGGATGATTATTGTAACATACCAGATCTCGATCCCTATCCTAGAAGCTTGACATTTTGGACTTAGCCAAACAAGGTTGATGTTGGACCTAATAATGTTTAATATAACCCTAACAAACTAATACATGTAATGTCACCCTAATGTAACCTAATGCTCTCACATTAATCTTAGACCAATAATGGACACATAAAATATGTCACATGAAGTAATATAAAATTCATGAAAATAGTCACACATAATTCTTTTTATGATAATATTAAGTTATGGAACATAATGGAATAAGCAATAGTGATAATAATGAGATAATATGTTAATAATGTCTACATATATTAATTGTGACATAATTCATTAAATGAAACCCCAAAAGTGAAATCTAAGTTAAAAATTGTGTTCCTTGGGTCCCAATTACCTTGGGAGTCAAGTTTCACATTTTTCACATAATAATAATTAATTTAATTTACTATGGATAGAGAAGATCTGTGACTTTCCCAAAATATTAAATAAAATAATAAATGACTCCAAAAGAGGAAAATAATATTAGATTCATAATCTACATAATAAATATAGCCTTTGGGTGAATTTTCATCCAATTTGGAATATGTTTGATTAAAAGATGAAATCAGGAGAGAGAAAGTGTGTAGGACCTTCAAAGTATTAAATAAAGGCATAAACAACTCCAACATGTAAAATTGACAACAAATTTGTATCCAACTCATTTAATATGATTTGAGGGTGAAGTTCCATAAAACTTGGAGAATCTTGTAACCATTAGTGAAGGAGGAAAGAGAAAATAAATTTTGATTTATTTAACACATTAAAAGTTCTCAAACGACAAATCTAATTACAAATTCAGATTCTTCATATAAAAATAGTTTAGGTGCCAAATTTCATTTAATTTGGGATTCATTTGCACCCTCTATGGAGGAGAGAGAAAAGATACATAAATATACCATCACTTTAATTGGATTTTGATTGGGATAAGGTTTTGCGATTAAAATGTAACGCTTTAAATGTTCGAGACTTTCGAAAGTCAGACTATGGTTCCAGGTCACGCGATGACGTGTTTCATCGTGACCATTAGATGAAAATCTAATGGCAACGGCGTCATCTTCTACCTCCCAACCGAACAAGGAAACCAAGTTTAGATCAAGGAGAGGATAAGGAAGGTGGACTTGGACAACAACATTTGTAGCTGAACTTTTAGGAGACTTGAAAGAGGTGGTCAGATGATTCTCAACTAGATCCTTATTTGTTAAGAAAGTTTTCCTTTGACTCACCTATGTATGGTGCAGTGATGTATAAAGATACCAAGTTTTCTAATAGTTAGATAAATTTCTCTTCCGCCGCTACTTTTTGTGTTATGATACATACATGTTAAATGAATTGGTTATCATCCCTTTGGTGAAAATTTTTATGTGGCATTTGATTCAGGGATGTTGCCTTTTATTTCTAGTAGGGAGTGGTTCCCCTCTGGGATCCCACTTCTTACAATTATGATTTTGAGTTGGTTTTATCTTAATGGAACAAAACTTTATAGATGAGACCTCTCTAAATACTCCTATCCTTTAATAAAAAAATCCATAAAAAATATTAAAGTTTGAAATATACTAAAACCATGCTCATATGTTATTCTAAAGTCCATACCTTATGCCACATATTCTAATATAATAAACTAGTTACTTATTTAATTTTATTTAAACTAATTTAAATTTTCTCTATTTTATATGACCATGGGCATGTCAGGCCGTTTCATGTAAAACAAGTGTCACATATCATATAAAGTAGTTGATTTGGCATATCCTCCAAAATGACAAACCATAAATTGGACTTGATTTCGTAATCTCTAACTCAAAATTGAAGTTAAAATGTGTCATATTCTCTTCTTGAATCGTATTTAATTAATATTAAGGTGATTTCCTTGATATAAAACAATTTATTTGTGGTTTATTATGTTTTATTTAAAATTTACATATTTTAAAATAGTGGTAAATATTATTATTTCATATTATATATTGATGTATACTTTAATAGAACCTATAGTGTGTAAATGCCTCAACCAAGATATTCAATATTGTTCCGGTCAATGTAGAGCCGTCACAAGCAAGTTAGTTGGGTTTTCCTCAACTCAAGTAAATCCAACCTTTCAATAATTTTGCATGCAAACATTTTAAATTGATGTACATTCTGTATGCACCTAAAAAACTCTAGGGTAGTGCCCATAATCTGCTAGTGTTTCTCTATTAATGGTGAATCTATTTGTAATTGTTGTGGGTCAAATTAATTAGACATCATCTCAGTTTAGGTTGTAGAATACCAAATTCCTTGACAAGCCTAGATATCAAACAATCCAAATTACACTGATTATGTGAATACGACCCAATCCGACTAAGGGTCAAGTTAGACCAAGTTTGAATTTTATTATAAGGAGTGAGACCTGAGAGAGGGATCTTCTCCCTACTAAATTTGAGGAATTAATCCATTTATTCCAGGCATACTATAAATATATGATGAAATAGATGTAATAATTTTTTTAATTTCGCTAATGATGGTAAAAAAAACCAAATCATAGCAATGCAATATGAATCATGACTATATTTCAAGTGTGCATAATATTATCCCATTTGGGATTTATATGAAAGCAACAACATAAGAATCTCAGTAGAGGGATATCCAGCTATCTCAACTTTATCTCCCCTAGAGCTACACCTAGCAGGCACATATCACCATATATGGTCTTCCAAATCCTACATCTGGGGTAAGAAGCATATCCTAGAAGAGAAGACAAAAATGAAAATTATCGGCATCAAGATTGGTTTGTGCATATAAAATATGGATTGAGCCATATAAGAACAAATGACTTTAAATATAACAAGGCTTCCCATAGAAGAGGAAAGTACTATCCAAGTGGATAGCAAAGAGAAAATAAAATTTAAAATGATAATGAACGATAAGAGATTTCTTGCCTTAAACAATGTCACATGAATAAGCAACGCATGTAAACAAGCATAGATTAAGTTATTTCAATCAGGGATGATACACTATAAGATCCTAGTCTAAAAATATTGGGTGGAGATAGCGCACACTTGGCAGAAATAGTGTGCCCCTATATAAATAACGAGCGAAAAAGTATCCTCGGGGCAGAGAAAGTGTGCCATATATATGGTTGTACACATGTACCACTGCAAGTTATAAAATTAGTTTAATCCATGCATAATGTAGAGACAAGAACAAGTTCAATCAACATCAATTAAGAGATGAGATTATCCATCAGTTATAATGTGGAGTCAGATGACCCATATATCAATATTCAACAATATCTATAAATAAGATGCATAAAAGTTCACATTTAATTCAATATATCAAATTATGGTTCCACAAAGAATAAGAAGAACAAAATATAAATGGGAGTCCAATAAGAATATCCAACAAAGATTCATATCATCTAAATAATATGAGTCAACCTCTGAGAGGAGAGAGAGAAAAGTGTATAAGGATATTGTGTCCCAATGGACCAAGAGAAAGAGTGAATGTAGGTGATTGCTAAATATGAATAATGTGGAATGCAAGATACCTTAGTTGAAAGCCTAAATATCCAATCCACCACAAGATGAAGGTAATGGTCACACCAAAACCTATATTCATTATATTATATTAATCCAGATATCAATATTCTATTCTTCTTTTTGTTTATCTACTTAACTAAGCTCTGATTCAATTCAAACTACAACAAGAGAACATTGACTATTGTTTTGGAGATGAAGGCATCTAATATTTAACAAGTTGGGTTGAAACTAGCCTTAGCCAAATAGACTCATGATCTTTTTTCGGTCACAAACAAGGTTAACCATTGACTAGTCACATGGATCAAGATCATCATATTCTTGATTGTTGTTGAAGAAGAAGACATGATCACATATCAACAGATGGCTTTGAAACATCTATGGAATGTCAAAGGGATCAAAGCAGTCTGAGGGTTTGGTTCAAGTTTCCAATGTCCATGAATCCAACTTATCTATAGTGTCCAAACTCTTTGAGTTGTAGTTCAATGGTTTTTGTGGTTGTAGCTTCTTACATGTACTCTTAGATCTTTTACACAAGTCACCTTGTATTGTCATGGAATACTCTGAATAGTCCATCAACATGAGGAAAAGAACCAAGGTAAATGTCAGAACTAGTGGAGCATGCTTGTGCACTGTAAACATGATGCTTTGATGATGTTTCACGCTTCTTCGAAAAGAGGATATCATGATGATAGGAGGAGTTACTTCATGGTCATGGTGGATGTGAAGAATAGGGAAGGAAGAAGAGAGGAGGAAATCATGAGCAACCTTCCACATAGCACCCGACTTAATAGGGTTGCAGATACAGAAAGGAGGTAGGAGATTTATAGAATTATGAATGAGGTTCAGGGGTTGTTGTCTGATTCATTTTATTTTGCAGATATATAATGTAGTGTGATAGGAAATCTTTAGGAAAATACAACCCAACTAAAGAAATAATATTCCTTATGTACTAGTTCCTTTTTTGTATTTTATTTAAGGAAACAAATATTAACTAAACAAAGTAAATTTGACATGTAGTCTGATTATTATGTGTATAATACAAATTTAACATATGTTTCTATTGTGAAACTATTCAATAAGTAATTTAATTTATATGTGTCCTTTTATAATTGTCATGCTAATTTATTTTATAATTTATCTATGGAAACTTACAATTATCCAATTGACCTGAAATATCATAAATAGACTAACTAATACATGACAAATCGAGGTTTAACAATAGTACTTCTTTTTAGATTATTTAGTGAAATGTTTAATATATAAAGCCATTTTTTCTATTATTTAAATAAATATTATCAAAATGTATAATGTGTTAATATATTTATTTTTTATGATCCATTGGAAAATATCTACTAATAAGGGAGGTATACCCTTTTTATATTTCTTTAAATACATATTGTCATGCTAATTTTGCATTAAGTAAGTGTAACGTAATTTACTTCAAAAAAAGATGTCTAGGTAATTAATGTAAAGATAGATTCTAATCTTGATTTTTGATCTCCCCAAACTATTCTAAACTTGCCACAAATTTGATTATATCAATAACTTATAATAGAAAACATGTGAAGATATTCATGGTATATATAATATAGTATTTTTGTTAAATTTGTCTTAAATCCAAATAATGATGATGAGATTACCAAATTGATTATTTTCCATTTTTGAAGAATTTCATAGGAAAGTGGTAATTTTTTTAAAGAAAAACATACAAATAAAATTATTATAAATTTTCAATTAGTATTCATTTATTTATTAGATGTTTGTATATTGTGACATATTTTCAATGTAAAGTAAACTTCACAATGAGAGTCTACTTCCTTTACTGTAGGCTAGATAGGATAATTCTACCTACATGCTATTTTATATATAAAAGAGAGAGATATCAAAATAGGTTTTTGTGAAATTTATATATTGTATTAAATGGAACAATGTCATTAAATTCCATATACAATCACCATATATGGAAATGAATATTATTTGAATTCTTTTATGATGAACAATTTCACACATTTATTACACATAACACATTAGCTTCCGTAAAGAAATTTGTTAGCCAAGGGCAACATAAATTGTCCCAATTGTATAAAATACTCCTTAATATTTTATTAGACGTTTAAGCATGTTGTTAACATTAATATATACATATGTATATCATAATATCTATTACCACATATATTGTGAGAAATATTGCATGTGTTTACTGAATCACTATATAATTGTATGTAAATATAAATTTATAAATTAGAGAGTAAGGTTTCTTATTTTATTACATGTTACTCCAAATCCATAAAGCCTTATATGTCTTTTCATCCCAATTTTCACTAGGACTTTTATTATTGCAATTCATTTAGGAAAAAACAACACGTTTACCAAATCATGATAATTTTCTCAATAATAAGAAACTGACTTCTATGACCAATAATAACGGAGAAAACTACTTTTCTCACAATTTTCTATTTTTGAAGTAATTCAATACTTCTTAAAACATATTTGGCATTATCTTTTATTTTCTTTCCTTAATGAAATTGGGATAGTTAATATTGTTCAAATAAAGCGAAACGTAACATCCATGCTAACTGGGAATCAAGAAACACGATTTTACCATTATATTTTAGTTTTGAGATTTCCTTTTATGTATTATGGAACCATTAGGATTTTTGGCTCGTTGACATTATATTTAGCAAAATATTATATCTTTATTATCAAGATTCACTTAATTGAGTCATATTATCTTAAATTCATTACCAAATGGATTTCCTTATATTATTATGCATGGATTTTTATATTTTACTTATTTAACATTTTTATTCCATTAATTTAATATTTATTTTAGATGATAACACATTATTAATTTTTCTGGTCATGGGAAAAAGAATTGTTATCCCAGAGCACAATTATATCTCTTACTAAACATCTTGTAGACATTATCTAAATTTTAGTTATCCAAAGCAACATATGTGACATATTTAATGAATTTACTTATGTGTTAACACGTTATTAAGTTATATGTTAATATGAGAGTATTATGATATATGTTGTTGGTTATAGAACCTATTGCCACAAAATATGTGATATACATCAACAATATTCACTATGGTGTAACTTTATCCTTATCTTGTCAAATTTAAAAGACCAAATATTCTAATATCCTAATCATGGGAATAGGATTTCTAGAGTCAAGATGCTAGGTTTGGATATATTGCAACACTCCATCCCTTAAAGGGGTTATGTCCCTAAAATTCAGATATCATTATTTTACTAACCAACTTCCCTCCATCCCTTAAAAGGTTTAACCTAATAAGCCAACCTAAACAACTCTTAAAGATATTATGTACATTTTTTTAATGGTGACCTTTTTTATGGTGTTATTGCATCCACATCATACTCATGTAGGGTTTAATTATAGGTCCTTGTGTTTCCATCCTACCGACCCTAAGGTTCACATCTCCAAACTAAAGACCACAGGGTGCAGAAGGGTAGGTCAACCAAACCTTAATCACAAGACACATCTTCCTAGTCATCACTCCAAACACCAAAACTAGGGTTTAGGATATTTTGTTTCAACTAATTCACGATTTCTCTATTAAGAGTTCACACATCTCTTCATTGTGACTTAGTTCAAGAAAACCTTGATAAAATCCTATAAAACTTTTTTATACATTTATTATTATAAAGAAAAATAACTTAAGGGCAAAATTTTGTGATGTAAAATGGAAATTAACGCCAAAATCAACGTGAAACCAAGTCACAATTTTCATTTAAGATATCCTTATCCTACGACCTCAACATTTTTCATAACCTAAATCCATCATCAAGTCAAACCTCATTATATTAAAAAATACATGTCGTAACTAACCTACATCATAGGGTTTGAGAAACTAGAGCCTCATCACATTAGAGTTTACCAACCATGATTCTTTTGTGTACCTTATATGCTCCTAAACTGGCCATTCACCATCTCATGAATAACACAAGTAAGTCCTAAAGTAAGCATCTCATTTAGAGGGTGACTATGTTCGGTAAGGGTTATAATTAGGGAGAAAAAATTGAAATAATAAGAATCCAACTACTATGGCTTTGATACCATCTTGTAAAGTGCATACAAACTTGGAAAAAACAAGCAATTATTGGATATAGACAATAATATCATTACTGTTGTTCTTATCATTTCTTTTCCACTTGTTGCCAACCCATACACATATCACCATACTTCTTTTATCTAGATTGAGAATCCAATTTTCAAGTCAGTAGATCATGTCAATCCATTTTCAAGTGACCTACAAGAAGAAAGATGAAATGGTTGCCAATCATATTTTTGGTTCCGGAGGGGTTATCTTAGCAACCCAAGTCCTATTTCCTTTGGGTGCCTTCCTAAAAGGACAATATGTAGAATAATGACCAATTTTATATAATAGTTACAAGTTCCCTTTGTTGGTATGTATGCCCTGAGAGCCAATCATGGGATGATTGGTGGGATACATTAAGATTGATTTGATTAACATCAAAGGCAAGCTTCCAATTCTTTCTGGTTCAGTCATATGAGATAGTGATAGAACAGATTGAATGTCTAGAGAATGACAGTACTCAATGACGTATGCCTTCAGGTTCATGACCTGAACGATGAGATCATACGGATGCTAAGAGTTTGTACATTCTTGTTATGTCCCTAGTCGGATGTCATTGTGGAAGGTAGATAGACAACAATGACACACAAGACTAGATTGTGGTGTTGGTTGATGACAAAATCTCATTAGTCATGATATGGAGATATCAAACCAAACACATAGGTACTTGTTAGAGAACAAGTGTACCGGACAGACCCACCGTGAGTTTGACACATGGAACCATGAGATGGTAGTCACAGTCAGTACTCACAGTGATGGTGGTGAGTGTGATTCTTTGACCTAAAATCACTACACTCAACACATGTCGTTGGGCACACTTTGACATCATCAAACGCAGTCCTGAAACATGGGTTGTTATAAAGGTGATGATTGGGTGGCTTTGACACATGGGGCTTTTGAGGGGTGAGTGATAGATATGGGATTTGTCCCTCCTGAGGGAGTTTGATATCCAAGGCCACTTGATGAGTAGGATTGAGATAGGCATGCGCACGCATGTGTGAATCAGTATGTGATATTGATGTCATACATATCTCCTTCAATCTACTCTGAGATCAAGAGTGTGAATGGACATTGACAGGATGACTGTTCCATGCCTCGAGTTCATTCGGGATATCAGTGACAAAGGAATTATACATTCACTGTAACACCATTCACGGATTGTAGGATGAAAGTTGTTCTCCAACTTTCTACTTTCACTTGGGTAGCACTGATGTGTGACTAGGCACCGCTCTTTGCTTGTGAAGTCATAAGTGTTATGGACTTTCACGGCCAACGTGAAATGGACCTGCAGGGTCACACACATAGGATTTAACCTGGAAGAGGAGTTTTGTCCACAAGCAACATTTAGATTGATTACTAAAGGAGTTTAGTAGTTCAATTAAACACTCAATCACTCGATGGCTCAATATCGTATGGTTCAAGGTGTTGGACGCATTGATTGGAGTATCGGATTGATTGAAATCGCAATTGACTGGTTTTGCCCAACCTGTGCTCCCAACCGATCGGTTCATGTGATGAACCGGTCGGCTGAGGTTTCTGAACCGGTCGGCTAGAGTGTCCAGGCCAATCGGCTCATGCCTAGGTTGAAACGACCGGTTCAAGGGTTGAACCGATCGGCTCAACTGGTGCAACCGACCAGTTGGGAAAGTCATGTCGGCAAGAATTTTCCTTTGGTTTCAAATTGCCCAATTCGATTGGGAATAACATTGGTATACGATACCAATTGAGAACGAAACAAGGAAAGTCTTTTTTGAGCCGGATTAGGACCATGAACCGATCGGTTCAGGGCACCAACCGATCGGTTGGAGTGCCCCAAACGATCGGCTCAGGTCCAACCGATCAGCTCAATGGCCGAACCGATCGGTTCAGTAGTGAACCGATCATTTCAAGTTGCAAACCGGTTACTTTTTGTGGAAAAATCCCGAACCCTTCTACTCCTGCTTTAGTCCCATATTGTCGGGCATAGAGAACCCTGTCCCATGACCCGCCTATATATATAGGGGTATTGGGGGCTTCTCAGAGTACAACTCAATGTAAGCCGGTTGCTTTGCGAAGTTGCCGTTCTCTCTGGTTTTGGTAACCGTGAGAGATCCCGAGCAAGTGCTTCCCGCAAAGGGAGGTGCAGCAAGGGAAGGACAACTGTAGTTGCAACTGGTAGCAGGAGAGTGTGTTGGCGACTAGTACGTCAATAGGAGGGTGCGACTCTTTCCACTTCCTTGTGGGACAAGGAGTGTGGAGTTCCAGGTGGTCCGTGTGGACTACTGCAGAGGCGGGAGGACACTGCCGCTCAGGAGTACAACTATCATCCGACAGTCCGGTAGGAGGAGGAGTCGTCAGTCCCGGTGCGACCAGGAGCTGCACAGACACCGTCCAAGACCGGAGTTGAAGACCGCGCATTGCGCGAGGTATTGTCGCCGAGCAAGCCTCGGGACAAGGTATGATTCCACAAACCATCCTTTCCTATTATATAGACGTTGACGCGTTTCCTCGGTATGGGTTGGGGGAGAAAATTTTTGTTTCCGCTGCCTTCTATTTCTCCCCTAAAACCCAACAGTGGTATCAGAGCCACGTCAACTGCTCTATATTTTAGGAATATCGATATGATCGATTTTGGTTTGTCGCCTTTATTTATTGCATACGATGAGAATAATATCGGCTTTATGCATGTCCAATCCTAAATCCACAAATCCCTAATTACATATATGATATGTATTATTAATGCACTCGATACGCGTCGCCCTTAAACGAGTTTTGTGGTGGATGTGTGTAGCATGATTATGGCCTATAAACCCCTATCTGTGTGTGGTTGTTTGTGGTTGCTTGCATCTCGGTCTGCGCACCGATCTTCCCTCTCTTATTCATGATGTAACTCGAAATAATTCGAGATTCTTTCCTACCTTTGCTCCCCCCGAATGTAACTCAGGGTTTCTTCTTTTAAGCAATGTAATAATAGGATAGATTTTATTTCCTGTTATGTCGAAGACCGGAGGACATCAAGACGACTGCTCAGACGATCGTTTCAAGGCGTGAACCGATCGGCTGACCTTGCAGACGGTCGGTTCAAGGAGTGAACCGATCGGTTGATGACCGGTTTGAGGAGCGAGACGAGCGGGTGGCGGACATGACGAGATGCACGACGACCAGGCCAACCAATCGGCTGGTGGCACCCAGACGACTGGCTGGAGAGTACAGATCATTCATGTGATGAGTTGATCAACTCGGATGGCAAGGCACAGATGTTCATCTTGTACAGGTTGCATGTGATGTAGACCTAGATGACCGTGATTCCTCTTGGCTCGAGGAATCACATTAGGATGGCCATAATCATCGCTTTTTATCATTTGTGCATGTTTTCTGTGGGATATAGCATGTATATGATACGTACTATGTATTGTGGTGATTGGATATGTATATATATATATATAAAACCAAATCCCTCATTAAAATATTAAGTTTTAGATGCCTTCCAAATGCGACACACGTGAAAAGCTTGTTTGACCAAGTGTGGGCACGCCCTAGCGTGGTGCACCGTCTACCTCGTAGAAGCGTGAAGGATGAATGTGTGGGTCTGCCCTAGCAGGGTGCATGTTCATCGTGTTTGCTTTGGGTCGGACTTAACAAGGTGATCTAGATGGGATCTAGTACCTTGAGGCATGGAGATGATCATTGCAAAGAGTTGTAAATGACATCTTATCAAGAGTTGCATATGATGCAATTGGCAAAAGTTGCCTACCTGAGAGATCTATGTTGTGGGTGACAGCCCTAGCTGGTCCATGGCTTAGAGGATTTCAGGATCTTGCCCACTAGAAGGTTGTACGCTGCAATCTTCCGAATTGATGGTGAGGGCTATCAATTTGAACTAAAATAGTGGGAGCGATAATTAATTAAAGGCCTAATTTTATCGTCAACTTTTCAAATCAATCAAATAAGTTAAAAGAGTTTTGGACTAAAATTGCATATATTTCCTTTTTGTTAATATAAATGATTAATCAACAAATCACTTTATTTGCGATCGGTCTTTGAGACCAATAAATTAAATGGGAATAATTCCACGACTGGTTAGGACGATGAGAAGTGTTCTCAATCAAGGAGTGAAAGCTCTAAGTCCTAGTTATACCAGAACCAGATGAAATCGATCCCACCACATCAATGGCTGAAAGTATGCTTATGGAAGCACACCAAGGATGACATTGATGAAGAGTGCTTGATGTTGTATTCTATGAACTGTGAGTTGCAGAGACAACATGAGACATATGATGTCTCCAAGACACTGTCCTAGTATGTCATGACAGAAGGAGATCCAGTAAGGTATTCACACACTCAATGTGATTGGGTATGTGGAAAACCTGATTAAGAAGGATTCCCTCTGAGCCAAGAGTTGGCTATTGGTGTGATACTGCAAATGTTGTGAGAATCATACAAATCATGATAAGCTGCAACATGAACAACTTTGACAAGCGTTGACAGAGTTGTTGGACATGTTGAGGATAGTAGAGGCAAAGATGAAGAAAGACAAACCATAATCTTTAATGTGATCAAAGAAAAGGTAAATCTTAAGGGCAAGGGCAAGGGCAAAGCTAAGAAGTGTTCTGATGCTAGCCAACAATCCAATCCGTCTTCAGCCTCAATGCACATGGGGAAAGGGTGTATGAGGGAACTGCCCTCTATATCTCGAAGAACAAAATAAGATGAAGGAGGGGATGGAGATCTCCACCTAAGGTATCATGAAATGAACCACTTCTTTATCCGAGGTATATGATACCAAGATATGGATATGTCATATATGATATGCAATATCCGCAAAGAAGTGATGGCCTTTGTGAAAGGACCAAGAAAGAAGTACCCATCATTGGAGCAAGTGTTGCTGTAAAGACCCGATCTTTACGATCAAATATTTACAAAATGTATCAAAAGTATAAACAATCTTTATTACAATCATGCTTGTACATCAGAGTTGCGGAAGCTTACAAATATAATTACAAGTTTAAGGAATATAATTCATTCTATCTAGTCTTCAACGGAGGACTACCCAGTGCATGTCTCTTCAAGTTCTTCCATCTATCACCTGCCCATGAGTTCCCGGAGGGAACGAAACCACACATGGACCCCATTGAAGGGAAAATAAAAGGTCAGCAAAGCTGGTACTAAATCCAAGTAATTGAACTATGCACGAAATAGGTTTAGATGTATAATAAAAGTTAGGAAAGGACTATTTAGTGGACTAAAGGCTTACAAAAAGAAATTCCAATATCAACTTCAAAATAGCAAATCTTTCACAAGAATATCATTAAGCAAGATTCAATAATTCAAGTATGCAAAATTTATCCAAGCTATTCACAAGGTATATCAATTTCAAGATATTCTATTTGGCAAGTTTTGGCACCTTTCTATCATATCTTTTCTAGGGCTAAGTGCCTTGTGTTCTCACACTCTAGGAGAGAACGACACTAGTGCCTTATTAGCTATTCCAGTTAACTGGGGGACAACTAATCCCTATCCACTGCGCAGGGTTGTGGGGTACTTGGCCCACTCAAGTGAGCCAAAGCTCTAAAGGGCCAAAGCCCAAGGGACCAAAGTCCACAGGGAGTCAAAACTCCAAATAGATCAAGTCCAGTGCCAAAATATTTTATCAACAATATTTCATCAATTGTAAAATGAGAGTGGTGAACTTTCAAGAATAAATAAAGGTTTCAAAACTATATGGAATTCACCACGAATCAAGATATATGTATGTCCATCAAGAGGGAAAATAGTTCAACAATGAAATAGAGGAATAGTACCTTAATCAATCAGGACTGCGGGAGTTGCATAATCATAATGTGGCTCCATTAATTATGAAGAGGTAGCTACAAAAAAATAATAATCTTGTCATTGTTTGACTTGGAATCACTCCATATTTTCTTAATTAGGTTTAGTTTCCCACCTAGGTTCGTTACTATAATATGGTTGTTCCATTACTTTCTTTTTAAAGTTTATTTTATTGCACATCTATATAATGAAGGTCACATGTTTATGTATGTAACTATAATATAGATAAGTGCCACATTATTTTGCCAAGATTATATCATATTCTCATTTAATGGTTTCTAATTGTCTTAAGCCAACATATAATCTATTATATATGTATTACTATCCATGTGAGTAGTTAATGCATGTCTACCTTTACAATATTATATGTTGTCATGCATATATTCTTCCAAGATTATAAACATAGTAATTTAGAATGGACTAATATGTAGGTCGACAAAGTGGGTATGTATACATATATATAATTGTATTTCTCGTTAAAGATACAAGATATGATTTCATATCAATCAACTTATTCTTTTCACGATAGGGTTTCTTGATCTACATGCTTTCTCCAATGACTATATTTAAATTATGACTATTCAAGTTCTCTCAAAAAATTCTATTCATCAATATGAATCTAAGTATTCCAGAGTCACTCATACATATAGTTCATAATACATTTTCCTCAAATTAGATTTTAGTTAGATACTTAAACCCAAGTATGCAGTGAGATTATGATTTGGAATATGGAGTCATTTACAATCAAATCCAGGAACTTATATTCCTTATTCATTGTCTTTGTCTAGGATCCATTTTGACAAAGTTTTGAGTAAAGTTCCTCATATCTCAATCTAGACCAAAATGTTTCATTATTTTATGTTTTGTTTTCCAATATACCCCTAACCTATATATATTTCGAGGACCTTGATTTTATAAGTAACCCATCATGTGATAAACGACACTTATTAGTTTTAGTTGTAGGCTACATATCTATATCTATATACATAATGGAGGTATAATCATTATCCAACTACTGAAATGATTCACCACTTCGTATCCACTAAAACCCTTATATATATGCATATACAATTCAAATCAATATGTATGTGTGTACACGTTAACTATAATGGGTTGACTATTAGTATGGTCGACTTTCACATCCTAATAATTCATATTATTATCTAATCTAATGTTTAGCGTTAGGAATATACAGCTGCAGAATTTTAGATTTCCTGTTTACTATTTTAGTACAAAATCTATATATTTTTATGCATATCATAAGTTAGGTAAACGAATCTGAAACCTAAATAGATGATGTTTACTATCAATAATATTGTATTAATAATATTTTAAGTATAAGTATCATCGCTATATAATTTTCTACGATATGAAATAGTGTAGCCATGCATACTGAATTTCCAGAATTTTCTCCTTTTAACTAATACACATAAAAATGATACGCGTAGTTGGATCTTTGTGTCAATATGAATATGTTATATCTCCTACAAGTTCAAGTGCTTAGTTACTTAATGTATTGTCCCTTAGTGACATGTTTTATCTCCTACACGTTACTTAATGTATTGTTCTTTACTGATTTCTGAAACTTCCGATTTGTACAGGAAATGATGAACCTACTAACCTGTTGTTCGTGCATACTATGCATTAGCTCTTAGCTTCAGATCTACGAGGAGAGGTCGATCAAGGCATGCCATTACATTCTGCAAACCCTTCGGTCTTCTGTATGCTCAATGGTTCATCTTGGAGTTGACAGCAGGTTGCAGGTTAGATGTTGTGGGAGGATGATGGTGACGGATTCTGGTGAGGCGCCAGTGATCATAGTTCGGAGTAGTTGCAGGTCGACAGTCAAGAGGGATGAGACACGATGGAGCTGATGTTGGTAGAAGGTGAAAGTGCAGGTGCGAGGGGCTTGAGTGACGGAGTACAGAGTTAGCGGCGGTAATAGCTTGTAGGGCGCCATCGCAGATTGGATTTGTTACAGATCTGTAGCTGGCAAGGGTCAAAGAATGTGAGGTGCTGCCAAACTAGTGGTGCTCTTGGTGTAAGGATGACGATGATCTGCAACTCTATGGTAACAGGACGGCGTTGCTGGTACCA
This sequence comes from Alisma plantago-aquatica, assembly GCA_963693085.1. Classification (NCBI taxonomy): domain Eukaryota; kingdom Viridiplantae; phylum Streptophyta; class Magnoliopsida; order Alismatales; family Alismataceae; genus Alisma; species Alisma plantago-aquatica. The sequence continues at coordinate 904,869,650 of OY856412.1, forward strand.
TGGAGGAAGTAGCAGGGGTGTGAGGCTCTTCATCGAACTTGGGGTGATCGGCGGCTTGTCCGGGACTGCTGTCTGTGTTTCAATACGGTAAGGTTTGAAACTGGTTGGAGTAGACAACTGAGGGTCCACGATGCTCTTGGGCCTCAAACCACGCCGACTAAAATCTGTGTGGTGGCTGCCGGAGTCTGGGTGAAGGCGGCAGCAAAGAGTTTGCAGATCTTCAGACTCCTCGCCAGTGCAGATGTTAAATGAAATTGCGGTGTTGGGTTTGATGGTGTCGTCATTACTGGTTTGCCAACCATCCACGATGGGTCTCCAGTGGTCCAGGCAAGTGTGAGGGATCATAGAGGACAAAACAGGGATGCCTAGCATCAAAAGGTTGGTAAGGCAAGTCTTTAATTTGCTGGCGAGGCTGTCATGGGGGTTGATTGCTGATCACTGGTCGTTGTTGCAGGTCTGTGACTGTGATCAGAGGCAACGTTGCAGGTTGTCGTGATGGCCGATGGGCGGCAGCGTTTCTATGCCATTATGGTGGCTGGCGAGGCGTCCATGGATGCGGTTGTAGATGGGTAGCGTCGGGTTGGTGGTGAGAGGCAGAGGGCGGCGAAGATTCAACCAAGCATTACTGACAAGGTGGGGGCGCATCCATGGCGAGGTCAGGACTCAAAGCGGATGTAGGGATGCTGGAGGAGGAGGAGGTGAATCCAAGTGGCGGCATTGCTATGAGTTTGCTGCTGGGCCAGCTACGGTATTTATAGGAGTGACGACCCTAGGGTTCGTGTCCAAGGAGGTCGACACAGGTTTAGGATGGCGCGGCAGATGGAAGACGGCACGTCGGCCGTTTTTGCCTTTAGGTCGTCGCCTGCAACGCCCCTGGCGTCAAGATCTAATCTACCTTGCGACGGATGATCAATAGGTGTTGGCGTTAGGCCAGACCGTAAGAGAGAGAGGAAGCAAAGTTGTGGAGTGGCCACAAGGTGAGGACGATGGGGCGTTTCCCTACCATTCATTACTGCGAGGTAACGGCTGCGAGGGAACAACCCTGGCCACGTGGAAGAGACGCAACGTTATGCTGTCCTCGGTCAATTAAGGCCAAAATCAATTAACTTGGAAAGTTTCCAAATAGCTTAGGCTATTAAAATGGTAATTAATCCTATCTCTCCAATTATTCCATAATTTTGTAATTTCTAATCGAAAATCCCCAAAAGATCTAAGATTATGACCATGGCTTTCATTCTTATTAAGTGCCACAACGCTTTTTTTTTCTAATTACATTATAACTCCAAAAAAGGAAAGCTCAATGCAATTGATCCTTCCTTTTAATTACGTGTTGTTTAAAATTTTACTTTTTAATAAAGAAATCGATAAAGATACCAACTCCTCAACTATGGTCCTTAGGTGACTAAATTGATTGATCTAGTAAATCATTTACTTATACATATATATTAATATATTTGGTGAATTCACTTATATTAAAGTGATTTATCTGAATCAAGAGTATATCATTCGACGAAAGGTTAGATCAAAATGTGTAGGACCACAAGTATTGAATTGAACTAATTGGTAATTGAGTACTATGATATTTGAGGACCTATATGTATATATTTCTTTAGAGAGGGAAAATAACTTACTTAAACCAAATAAGCACTAAAAGGTTAACTATATCAAAGGATATGATGTGGAGTCAAAATAAGTAAGTGAAATTTGGATTGAAAGGCAATATTGTAAATAAATTCAACTTAGGGGAAAATTCCTCAACATAAATATAATAGCTAAAATTTGGGTATGTTACAACACTACCGCCCTTAAAAGGGATTTCGTCCCCGAAATCCTATCCTTTCTTGACCACTTTATTCCTTCCATGTCAAATTTTTCTACCATATTTGTAAACCTAGGGGTCAAAGTGATGCTCTACTTGACCTCATTGCAAAAGTCAACGCATATATTGTAGTTTTTGTTTCATCCATAACTCAAAATAAGTTCATGCCTAGATTAAGAGTTGAAAATCTACTAAATGAAGCAATTATATCCTAAGTACTTCTACGGAAAGGTACATATATGGCCGCTTATGCTTTTATTTCTATCCTTGGTAGTTAGGGCTAGTAAAATTGGAACTATTTATCTAGGTCCTCACTACTGAATTAATGTTCCTAATTACCTAACTTCCATGAGACATGCATGAGTGCCGACCGTTTATGGCTCTGATACCATCTTGTAAAGACCCGATCTTTACGATCAAATATTTACAAAATGTATCAAAAGTATAAACAATCTTTATTACAATCATGCTTGTACATCAGAGTTGCGGAAGCTTACAAATATAATTACAAGTTTAAGGAATATAATTCATTCTATCTAGTCTTCAACGGAGGACTACCCAGTGCATGTCTCTTCAAGTTCTTCCATCTATCACCTGCCCATGAGTTCCCGGAGGGAACGAAACCACACATGGACCCCATTGAAGGGAAAATAAAAGGTCAGCAAAGCTGGTACTAAATCCAAGTAATTGAACTATGCACGAAATAGGTTTAGATGTATAATAAAAGTTAGGAAAGGACTATTTAGTGGACTAAAGGCTTACAAAAAGAAATTCCAATATCAACTTCAAAATAGCAAATCTTTCACAAGAATATCATTAAGCAAGATTCAATAATTCAAGTATGCAAAATTTATCCAAGCTATTCACAAGGTATATCAATTTCAAGATATTCTATTTGGCAAGTTTTGGCACCTTTCTATCATATCTTTTCTAGGGCTAAGTGCCTTGTGTTCTCACACTCTAGGAGAGAACGACACTAGTGCCTTATTAGCTATTCCAGTTAACTGGGGGACAACTAATCCCTATCCACTGCGCAGGGTTGTGGGGTACTTGGCCCACTCAAGTGAGCCAAAGCTCTAAAGGGCCAAAGCCCAAGGGACCAAAGTCCACAGGGAGTCAAAACTCCAAATAGATCAAGTCCAGTGCCAAAATATTTTATCAACAATATTTCATCAATTGTAAAATGAGAGTGGTGAACTTTCAAGAATAAATAAAGGTTTCAAAACTATATGGAATTCACCACGAATCAAGATATATGTATGTCCATCAAGAGGGAAAATAGTTCAACAATGAAATAGAGGAATAGTACCTTAATCAATCAGGACTGCGGGAGTTGCATAATCATAATGTGGCTCCATTAATTATGAAGAGGTAGCTACAAAAAAATAATAATCTTGTCATTGTTTGACTTGGAATCACTCCATATTTTCTTAATTAGGTTTAGTTTCCCACCTAGGTTCGTTACTATAATATGGTTGTTCCATTACTTTCTTTTTAAAGTTTATTTTATTGCACATCTATATAATGAAGGTCACATGTTTATGTATGTAACTATAATATAGATAAGTGCCACATTATTTTGCCAAGATTATATCATATTCTCATTTAATGGTTTCTAATTGTCTTAAGCCAACATATAATCTATTATATATGTATTACTATCCATGTGAGTAGTTAATGCATGTCTACCTTTACAATATTATATGTTGTCATGCATATATTCTTCCAAGATTATAAACATAGTAATTTAGAATGGACTAATATGTAGGTCGACAAAGTGGGTATGTATACATATATATAATTGTATTTCTCGTTAAAGATACAAGATATGATTTCATATCAATCAACTTATTCTTTTCACGATAGGGTTTCTTGATCTACATGCTTTCTCCAATGACTATATTTAAATTATGACTATTCAAGTTCTCTCAAAAAATTCTATTCATCAATATGAATCTAAGTATTCCAGAGTCACTCATACATATAGTTCATAATACATTTTCCTCAAATTAGATTTTAGTTAGATACTTAAACCCAAGTATGCAGTGAGATTATGATTTGGAATATGGAGTCATTTACAATCAAATCCAGGAACTTATATTCCTTATTCATTGTCTTTGTCTAGGATCCATTTTGACAAAGTTTTGAGTAAAGTTCCTCATATCTCAATCTAGACCAAAATGTTTCATTATTTTATGTTTTGTTTTCCAATATACCCCTAACCTATATATATTTCGAGGACCTTGATTTTATAAGTAACCCATCATGTGATAAACGACACTTATTAGTTTTAGTTGTAGGCTACATATCTATATCTATATACATAATGGAGGTATAATCATTATCCAACTACTGAAATGATTCACCACTTCGTATCCACTAAAACCCTTATATATATGCATATACAATTCAAATCAATATGTATGTGTGTACACGTTAACTATAATGGGTTGACTATTAGTATGGTCGACTTTCACATCCTAATAATTCATATTATTATCTAATCTAATGTTTAGCGTTAGGAATATACAGCTGCAGAATTTTAGATTTCCTGTTTACTATTTTAGTACAAAATCTATATATTTTTATGCATATCATAAGTTAGGTAAACGAATCTGAAACCTAAATAGATGATGTTTACTATCAATAATATTGTATTAATAATATTTTAAGTATAAGTATCATCGCTATATAATTTTCTACGATATGAAATAGTGTAGCCATGCATACTGAATTTCCAGAATTTTCTCCTTTTAACTAATACACATAAAAATGATACGCGTAGTTGGATCTTTGTGTCAATATGAATATGTTATATCTCCTACAAGTTCAAGTGCTTAGTTACTTAATGTATTGTCCCTTAGTGACATGTTTTATCTCCTACACGTTACTTAATGTATTGTTCTTTACTGATTTCTGAAACTTCCGATTTGTACAGGAAATGATGAACCTACTAACCTGTTGTTCGTGCATACTATGCATTAGCTCTTAGCTTCAGATCTACGAGGAGAGGTCGATCAAGGCATGCCATTACATTCTGCAAACCCTTCGGTCTTCTGTATGCTCAATGGTTCATCTTGGAGTTGACAGCAGGTTGCAGGTTAGATGTTGTGGGAGGATGATGGTGACGGATTCTGGTGAGGCGCCAGTGATCATAGTTCGGAGTAGTTGCAGGTCGACAGTCAAGAGGGATGAGACACGATGGAGCTGATGTTGGTAGAAGGTGAAAGTGCAGGTGCGAGGGGCTTGAGTGACGGAGTACAGAGTTAGCGGCGGTAATAGCTTGTAGGGCGCCATCGCAGATTGGATTTGTTACAGATCTGTAGCTGGCAAGGGTCAAAGAATGTGAGGTGCTGCCAAACTAGTGGTGCTCTTGGTGTAAGGATGACGATGATCTGCAACTCTATGGTAACAGGACGGCGTTGCTGGTACCATGGAGGAAGTAGCAGGGGTGTGAGGCTCTTCATCGAACTTGGGGTGATCGGCGGCTTGTCCGGGACTGCTGTCTGTGTTTCAATACGGTAAGGTTTGAAACTGGTTGGAGTAGACAACTGAGGGTCCACGATGCTCTTGGGCCTCAAACCACGCCGACTAAAATCTGTGTGGTGGCTGCCGGAGTCTGGGTGAAGGCGGCAGCAAAGAGTTTGCAGATCTTCAGACTCCTCGCCAGTGCAGATGTTAAATGAAATTGCGGTGTTGGGTTTGATGGTGTCGTCATTACTGGTTTGCCAACCATCCACGATGGGTCTCCAGTGGTCCAGGCAAGTGTGAGGGATCATAGAGGACAAAACAGGGATGCCTAGCATCAAAAGGTTGGTAAGGCAAGTCTTTAATTTGCTGGCGAGGCTGTCATGGGGGTTGATTGCTGATCACTGGTCGTTGTTGCAGGTCTGTGACTGTGATCAGAGGCAACGTTGCAGGTTGTCGTGATGGCCGATGGGCGGCAGCGTTTCTATGCCATTATGGTGGCTGGCGAGGCGTCCATGGATGCGGTTGTAGATGGGTAGCGTCGGGTTGGTGGTGAGAGGCAGAGGGCGGCGAAGATTCAACCAAGCATTACTGACAAGGTGGGGGCGCATCCATGGCGAGGTCAGGACTCAAAGCGGATGTAGGGATGCTGGAGGAGGAGGAGGTGAATCCAAGTGGCGGCATTGCTATGAGTTTGCTGCTGGGCCAGCTACGGTATTTATAGGAGTGACGACCCTAGGGTTCGTGTCCAAGGAGGTCGACACAGGTTTAGGATGGCGCGGCAGATGGAAGACGGCACGTCGGCCGTTTTTGCCTTTAGGTCGTCGCCTGCAACGCCCCTGGCGTCAAGATCTAATCTACCTTGCGACGGATGATCAATAGGTGTTGGCGTTAGGCCAGACCGTAAGAGAGAGAGGAAGCAAAGTTGTGGAGTGGCCACAAGGTGAGGACGATGGGGCGTTTCCCTACCATTCATTACTGCGAGGTAACGGCTGCGAGGGAACAACCCTGGCCACGTGGAAGAGACGCAACGTTATGCTGTCCTCGGTCAATTAAGGCCAAAATCAATTAACTTGGAAAGTTTCCAAATAGCTTAGGCTATTAAAATGGTAATTAATCCTATCTCTCCAATTATTCCATAATTTTGTAATTTCTAATCGAAAATCCCCAAAAGATCTAAGATTATGACCATGGCTTTCATTCTTATTAAGTGCCACAACGCTTTTTTTTTCTAATTACATTATAACTCCAAAAAAGGAAAGCTCAATGCAATTGATCCTTCCTTTTAATTACGTGTTGTTTAAAATTTTACTTTTTAATAAAGAAATCGATAAAGATACCAACTCCTCAACTATGGTCCTTAGGTGACTAAATTGATTGATCTAGTAAATCATTTACTTATACATATATATTAATATATTTGGTGAATTCACTTATATTAAAGTGATTTATCTGAATCAAGAGTATATCATTCGACGAAAGGTTAGATCAAAATGTGTAGGACCACAAGTATTGAATTGAACTAATTGGTAATTGAGTACTATGATATTTGAGGACCTATATGTATATATTTCTTTAGAGAGGGAAAATAACTTACTTAAACCAAATAAGCACTAAAAGGTTAACTATATCAAAGGATATGATGTGGAGTCAAAATAAGTAAGTGAAATTTGGATTGAAAGGCAATATTGTAAATAAATTCAACTTAGGGGAAAATTCCTCAACATAAATATAATAGCTAAAATTTGGGTATGTTACAGTTGCGGCCATAGATAGGAGTATCTTTCAGTTTATTTTAGCCTAAAGGGCACGAAATAGAGTTGAGAACTGCTATTTCATATATTGCTAATAGATAGAAACACTTTATTATTGCATATTGTATGACAATGATGGCAATTAATAAAGTTGATGTTTCAATCTCAAAGATATGATCTTTGTGGCAATGCCTTGTTTATCTTGTGATACATGGTATGCATAAGATAAAATGATACCTAAAGTTATTGATAACTCAAACGATCAAATTAGCATCAATCATGAGAAATTCATTTCTAGTTTCCATATGATGGATAAATCTAGACTCTTTTGGTTAGAGAACCAGTAAGAGACATGAATCTCTTGTACATGATTAATCAATCTTCACTAATGGTAGTGGGAGAATGATTGTCCTATTAGGTATAATACATGTGATGTATTTACATACCTATTGGAGCGAATGCTAATACTTCTAATGGTGTTTAGAGAAATACCAATATGAACATCTTGAAGTGTTCAAGATTGTCATAGATGAAGTACAAATTTGGTAAAGTATTAATTCTTGATGAGATCAATGAATGAAATACTTGGACCAAATGTTTGAGATCCTTATGAGTGATTATGATAGTGTATCATAGTGAACTCATGATTAAGGCATGGTGATGTCTAAATCAAGAAGGAATCATACTCTAAGGAGTTAGAGAATGATTATCAAATAACTGAATTCTTCTTAATAAAAGAATACCCCACACTAATAAAGGAAATTAAGAATCACAAGGGTTGTGAGTTCTTATATCATTAACAGATACACCTCAATTATCTATGTGATGAGTTGTTCATGTGATGAGTCAGCTATCAAGATGAATATGAGGAACCAAATCTTGAGTTATGGTTTATGACCATTACATCCTAAATGACATCCATGTGAACCATAAGGTATGACCTTGATGGTAGCACTCATTGGATCATATCCATAAGTGCAAATAAGTCTTAAGTGTTAAGAAACATGGATAACATTTTGAAAAAGGATGATGCTTGTTAATTGCAACTTAATGACTAAGACGTTTGGCATATGGATACTAAAACTGCATTCCTATGAGGAATAAAATAAGGATGTGTACGTGACACAACCTATAAGGTTTATGAATCCACTAGTGCAAATGAAGTCTATAAGTTACAATGGACTAATCAATGTGATTGATTGAGTACAAGCAACTCAAAATTGGATCTTTACTTTGATGATATAGTCAAAGGGTTTGACTGATATGTCAAAGATAAAGAAGGATCTGTGATTTAGTGGGAGCGTATTCACATTCCACATATTGATGTGAAATGGTATTGTTCTAGAATGGAAATCCAAAAGTGGAAATTATCTTTAAGGAAGATAGAGATGTTTCCTATGTGATAGGAATAGAGATCTATAGAGATAGTTCTCAAAAACCTCTTGACCTGAAAAGAGAAAGCATACATTGGCAATCTGTACTGAAGGGTTCAGTATGCACAAATTCAGTGGGAGAAAACTTGTCCATGTTATATGGATATTAGTATCCCAAGGCCAAGTGTCCAATTCTTATGAAGAATGGGAACACTAAGAATAGATATGGATCTATCATGTATGTAATCATCCCATTGTCTTGCATGTATGACATGGCAAGAATAAAATGCATTCATCATTTTATATGTAGGACATGACAATATGATGTGCTCATCCTGATAACTCGTATGTGGGACATGACGAGTGTATGTCTGTCTGATTCCAGTAAGGGTTACTGGAATACCATAAGAACTTGATAAGTACTTGGGAAGTACTAGTTCTATGGAGATAAGGAAGAGTTCGATGTAAAGAGTTACATTGATGCGAACTTCCGAAAGGACAGAAGATTAATCGCAAAATATACATAGGATGTATAAAACTGAAAGTTTGTTGATAATTGGAAGTGTTCCAATAAAACCATTTAAAAGGGAAATGCCGAGTATCTGTGTGTTAGTGAACAACAGTGGATACTATATGGATCTGAAGGTTCATGAGATGAACTTATATTCCACTCATTGATGACAAGTCTGGAATCCTTGATCATGCAATGTGGCTAAAGGTTAGCAAAGGAATACTAGATCGCATATTACGGCAACTCCATCTCATACGTGCGACGTACAGCGAAGAGATGAGAGACATGAAATTTATACTGACTTTGGCAAGGTGTTGCCATTACTCACTATGTTGGCACTAGAGCAGAGTGACATGTGGGACATGTTTGAAGATCACTATGAATATGATTCATGGGTGATTGGCTCGCAGTGCAAGTGGGAGTCTGTTGGTATGTATGCCCTGAGAGCCAATCATGGGATGATTGGTGGGATACATTAAGATTGATTTGATTAACATCAAAGGCAAGCTTCCAATTCTTTCTGGTTCAGTCATATGAGATAGTGATAGAACAGATTGAATGTCTAGAGAATGACAGTACTGAATGACGTATGCCTTCAGGTTCATGACCTGAACGATGAGATCATACGGATGCTAAGAGTTTGTACATTCTTGTTATGTCCCTAGTCGGATGTCATTGTGGAAGGTAGATAGACAACAATGACACACAAGACTAGATTGTGGTGTTGGTTGATGACAGAATCTCATTAGTCATGATATAGAGATATCAAACCAAACACATAGGTATTTGTTAGAGAACAAGTGTACCGGACAGACCCACCGTGAGTTTGACACATGGAACCATGAGATGGTAGTCACAGTCAGTACTCACAGTGATGGTGGTGAGTGTGATTCTTTGACCTGAAATCACTACACTCAACACATGTCGTTGGGCACACTTTGACATCATCAAACGCAGTCCTGAAACATGGGTTCTTATAAAGGTGATGATTGGGTGGCTTTGACACATGGGGCTTTTGAGGGGTGAGTGATAGATATGGGATTTATCCCTCCTGAGGGAGTTTGATATCCAAGGCCACTTGATGAGTAGGATTGAGATAGGCGTGCGCACACATGTGTGAATCAGTATGTGATATTGATGTCATACATATCTCCTTCAATCTACTCTGAGATCAAGAAAGTGAATGGACGTTGACAGGATGACTGTTCCATGCCTCGAGTTCATTCGGGATATCAGTGACAAAGGAATTATACATTCACTGTAACACCATTCACGGATTGTAGGATGAAAGTTGTTCTCCAACTTTCTACTTTCACTTGGGTAGCACTGATGTGTGACTAGGCACCACTCTTTGCTTGTGAAGTCATAAGTGTTATGGACTTTCACTGCCAACGTGAAATGAACCTGTAGGGTCACACACATAGGATTTAACCTGGAAGAGGAGTTTTGTCCACAAGCAACATTTAGATTGATTACTAAAGGAGTTTAGTAGTCCAATTAAACACTCAATCAGTCGATGGCTCAATATCGTATGGTTCAAGGTGTTGGACGCATTGATTGGAGTATCGGATTGATTGAAATCGCAATTGACTGATTTTTCCCAACCTGTGCTCCCAACCGATCGGTTCATGTGATGAACCGGTCGGCTGAGGTTTCTGAACCGGTCGGCTGGAGTGTCCAGGCCGATCGGCTCATGCCTAGGTTGAAATGACCGGTTCAAGGGTTGAACCGATCGGCTCAACTGGTGCAACCGACCAGTTGGGAAAGTCATGTCGGCAAGAATTTTCCTTTGGTTTCAAATTGCCCAATTCGATTGAGAATAACATTGGTATACGATACCAATTGAGAACGAAACAAGGAAAGTCTTTTTTGAGCCGGATTAGGACCATGAACCGATCGGTTCAGGGCACCAACCGATCGGTTGGAGTGCCCCAAACGATCGGCTCAGGTCCAACCGACCAGCTCAATGGCCGAACCGATCGGTTCAGTAGTGAACCGATCATTTCAAGTTGCGAACCGGTTGCTTTTTGTGGAAAAATCTCGAACCCTTCTACTCCTGCTTTAGTCCCATATTTCCGGGCACAGAGAACCCTGTCCCATGACCCGCATATATATATATAGGGGTATTGGGGGCTTCTCAGAGTACAACTCAATGCAAGCCGGTTGCTTTGCGAAGTTGTCGTTCTCTCTGGTTTTGGTAACCGTGAGAGATCCCGAGCAAGTGCTTCCCGCAAAGGGAGGTGCAACAAGGGAAGGACAACTGTAGTTGCAACTGGTAGCAGGAGAGTGTGTTGGCGACTAGTACGTCAACAGGAGGGTGCGACTCCTTCCACTTCCTTATGGGACAAGGAGTGTGGAGTTCCAGGTGGTCCGTGTCGACTACTACAGAGGTGGGAGGACACTGCCGCTCAGGAGTACAACTGTCATCTGACAGTCCGGTAGGAGGAGGAGTCGTCAGTCCCGGTGCGACCAGGAGCTGCACAGACACCATCCAAGACCAGAGTTGAAGACCACGCATTGCGCGAGGTATTGTCGCCGAGCAAGCCTCGGGACAAGGTATGATTCCACAAACCATCCTTTCCTATTATATAGACGTTGACGCATTTCCTCGGTATGGGTTGGGGGAGAAAATTTTTGTTTCCGCTGCCTTCTCTGTCTCCCCTAAAACCCAACACCCTTAGCCTTAGAACTAGAGGTTTCTCCATGAAATATTGGAGGTCCTTCATCTTTGTTGTTCCTTTGTCTACAATCATACCCTATACCATGTCTACCAATTTGTTTAGTAGTATGGTGTAGGATATCATTAAGTTTCTTTTTATGACATATAAACTTTTACAAAGAGGATCTCAAACTATTATTATCATGCATAAGAGAAGTAATAGCATAACATAATTGATTAGTATTATCTCTAGCATGTAAAAGATTAGTTTCTAAGAAAATAGATTTGGTTGCATAAGAATATGTTTCAATATGAAGAGAAACAACATTATTCTCTCTAATAGTAGATTTAGAATAAGATTCAATTACATTGATTTTACCAAGCTAGGAAGAATTTATTTTCAAGAAAAGTAATTTTACAATGATAGACACTATTTTTAGATTCTATTCCTTGCATAACAAAGCTTTTTCCTCTTTTTAGTTCTAAAAACATTAATGTCAAGCATGAGACAAGTCACAAATTCAGTATGCTCTTCATTGGAACTAGGCATAAGATGTTGAGCTTCTAGAAATCTAATATTATTAAGTAAGTTGTAATGTTCAACCTAAATAGATTCCACTTGACTAGGGTAAGTATTCTTTTCTATCGCAAAACCATTGAATTTCAATTCAAGTTCTAAATAATACTTTTTTAGTTTGTTAACATCATCTTGCAAGCACATGTTAGCATATTCAAGATCATCCTTTTCTTCATGCAAGTTATCAACAATCTTAGCAAGCTTTTTTATGCTTAGTAGACTGAAGAGATGCACAAGTAGCATGAATAATGGTAATTAAAGATTCTTTATCTAAACATTTTATATTTACTTCATTTGAATCTTCATTTGAACTTGCAATGAGGGCAAAATGTCATTCTCCAATTTCACTAGAGCTTGAGTTGGATGAGTCACTATATATTTTGTGCCATTTCTCCTTCTTCTTGTGCTTCTCTTCCCTTATCTTGTGATAACGAGTCTTTTTTCCTTGTGTAAAGTCTTCCTTGAAGTGATCCTTATTTCCACATTTGAAGCACCAGGTGGAGGAAGAATAGTTTTGTTTGAGGTATTTACCTTTGGAATACATGGCATCTTCACTTGCAAATGGATAAGATTTGCATGTGATTTTTTGTTGCACAATGGCTTCAACTTGATCTTGTAATTCACTCTCCTTCACCTTTTTAGATTCTTTCTCTTCTAGCTTTTGTTCTTCTTTCTTGTCAAGTCTCACTTCAAAGGACTGTATATTTCCTATCACCTCTTCGATAGGAATTTTGTCAAGAGACTTTGTTTCACTTAGGATTGATTTCTAGCCATTTGGGTGTTGCAACAACTATATTTTTGAGTTTTACAACACTCTAACGACTAGAAATACTTTTCTACACTTTGTCATATAATGTTATCGACTGAGTTGCCTTTTGGAAACCTTGACCGTCAACACTATATGACAAAATAACTTGAAGTTGTTGGTCGAGTTTATCTGGGATGAAACTCAAATAATGAATGTAATTTGTTTTGCTAGTGTAGGGTGTTGGCCGAGTCACCACCAGGACGAACTCGTCCAACCTTGGGTAATGCTAAAAGCTAGATTGGTTGTCAGATGAGATTCCACCAGGACGAACTGGCCCGACAAACAAGTATGTAATCACTTTTGACAAATTCCCAAAAAGTGTTTGGATATTCAATGTAACTACTCTAAATTTCCATTAAGATTAATTACAAGTCATACAATCATTACAAGTAATTTACGTCAAAGATCTATGGAGAAAACTATATATTCTTCCATCATGATCTTTATGCATGCATGACTTGATTTATCCAAGTTAGGATGCACAAATTTAAGCATTTGGAGTGTCTCATCTAACCTGAAATCACTCATGTAGAAGCATTAGACACAAATAAATGGAATGGTTTAGTCATCATCAAAATAAGGGTTTAGTCAATTTAGACTTTGAGTCAATAGAAACCAATGTTGATGCATCCTCCATAGGAAATTTCTTGATAAAAAATGATTAAAGGGAGGAAAGATATTTGAGATGATGTTCAAGAATTAACCCATGATAAGGTCCGAGAGAAAGAATAAAGGCAACATAGTGTGAAGGCAATCAAATCCCTCAATGCAAGATAGTTAACATCACCAATCAGCTCAATGCTATGAGTTTGAGTCAATTGTGACATGTTAAGAGGTGTCAACTTTGCAATGTCCACATCATAATGTTGACTACAACTTAATAGTTACGTCTAAATCAAGTGAAGAAAAAGTGTATTATATAGGTCAAATCAAAGTGAAAATCCATTCTCTAAATCCTACAATAAATATGGATAAATCATCCTAATTTTAGTTGGGAACACATGGACCAATAACCACATCACAACCACAACATGGACGAACAACAGATGTAGCAAGACAAGCCTGACGCTCTTGAATGTATACTAACTAAATTTATGAGTAAACCTTCCCCAATTTTGTAGAGGAAAGAACTATTTATTAAGGGGTTAGAAACACAAATTTGGGAGCTTATTAATGCCATGATAGAAGGAAGGAAGGGGAAACAAGACGTCCCTAGTAACATTAAAGTGAATCAAAGGGAACATTTAAAGGTGATATACTAAAAAATAGAAGAGAATGGAACCAATAATCAAACCAGATCAAGTCGAGGAAAACAAAATTAGAATTGTAGAAGAACCAATTTCAGTCACCAAACATGAAGAAGATGTACCACACGCCTTATATAAGAAGATAGTTAAAGTGCAATGATTTAATTGCTTTGACACTCAATGTAAGTGTTATAATTCAAAGAAACCCACCTTCTAAAATAAATGGACCCTACTGCATTCTATATTTCTAGTAAGATAAGAAATATGAAATATAATCATGCATTATGTGATCAAATGTAAAGTGTGACTTCAGTACCATTAACTTTTTTTTAAATGTCCACGTTAAGTAACTCTAGATAATTTTAATGTATTTACAAATAGAAAACTTTTCATTTAGACACCCTTAAGGATTAACAAAGATGTGTACGATATAGTTTGACAATCACATACTTCTGATAGAATTTGGGGTTCTTCTAAATGAATAGGGAAAAGACGCACATGATACTCAGAAAAATGTTTCTAAAGACTTCTAGTACAATCATTAATGTAGATTCAATGAAGATGACCTTTCACATCTTCAATGAAAAAATTACTTCTAATGTAAATAGAGATATCAAGGAACCAGAGGATGTTGAATCATGCAACTTCATGGAGAAGGCGGATGACTGTGTTACATACACTACACTAGTAGAGTAAATGAAGATACCTTGGAAGAGTTTGCATCCCTTGATTAGGGTGCATTAATGAATATATCTATCAAGGAATACTTGGGCCATTACCTCCAACCATAAAGCCATTCATTGAGGAGGCTCCTATTCTTCAACTTAATCCACTTATTTATCATTTGAGATTTACTTATTAGGGGGAGAACTCCACACTCCCTATGATAATTCATACTTTTCTTACACCTAAATAATAAGAAAAACTTTTGCAGGAACTAAAGGATCATTGAGGAGCCTTTGAGTGGACTCTTACTGAGATAAATGGTATTTCACCTACAATCTGCATGCACAATATCAAGATGGTGGGCAATGAGAAGACAAATGTTCAACTATAAAGGTGGACCAACCTTGAAATGAAAGAAGTGGTGAAAGTTGAGGTTGTGAAATTATTCAATGATGGCATAATTGATGCAATATCTAATAGCATCCAGGTGAGTACTGTAATCTAGTACCTAAAAGGTGGTAACTACTTTTATAAAGATATTTGAAAATGTACTAATACATAGTAGGGTGGTTACTGTATATATTTTGTATTTATGATTGTAAGTTAAATAATGAGAGTAGAAAATACCACTTTGATATTCCCTTAATAGACCAAATACTGGAAAGATTGGATGATCACCCCTACTATTGCTTTCTAAATGGATAATTAGGACATTGCCAAAAAAATGGCACTGAATGATCAAGACAAAATAACTTTTTCTTGCACCAATGGAACTTATAAGATAATTCTTTTTGTGCTATCTAATGCCTTGTACACTTTCATGACACACATGATGGCTATATTCTCTTATATGGATGAAGGATTCTTGAAGTATTCATGGATGATCATGCATTTTTGGAAATTATCTAAATAACTTCTACTCCATCGAAGTTAGATGCAAAAAGACTAACCTTGTCCTCAATTAGGAGGAATGTAATTTTATTGTTGAAGAATGGATAGTTCTAGGACACAAGATATCACACACGGGAATTGAGGTACATCTGACTTAGGTCTATCTTACAAAAAAAATTGGCATCGGTTACCACCGTAAAGGGGGTTAGGAATTTACTAGGACATGTTGGTTTATATATATGTTCAATAAGAAATTTTTAAAGATAACAAAGCCCATGATTAATATGTTGGTGAAGGACACCAAATTTGACTTTGATGAAAAGTGTATAAATGAAAATAGTAAACTAAAGCTATATTGTTGACAATACTTGTCATAACATCATCCTATTGGACCCTATCTTTTGTATTGTGTGGTTCTAGTGATATAACAGTAGAGAAAGCTCTAGAAACCAACATGGTGAGGTTCTTCACATAATCTAATATGCTAGTACATTACTCAACCAACCTCAACTAAATTATTCTTAAATAGGACAAGAACTTCTAGCTCAAGTTTTGCCTTTTAGAAATTTTAGCAGTCTGTCATTATTTCAAAAGTCATTAATACACATACCATTATGCTCTATATACTTTCTGAGGAAAAATGATGCAAAATTGACTCTTATTTGGTGGGTTATGTTATTATAAGAATTTTACTATGAGACAAATGACATAGAATGTTTTAACCTAGTTTTTTCCATGTGTTTTTATATTTGATTGCAAATAATTAAGGACATATTAGAAAATGGTTCTTTATATGTCTTGTTTGAAAATTGTGGTTGGAAAGAACAAATACTCCATATGCAATGAATTTCGTGTAGTCTAGTGTTTTCAATAATCCATTAATAGATTTTCGACAAAGAAATAAATGAAAATCCAATAATAAGGAAATTACTAAAAGTAATTCATGATGGGTGTTTTAAATATGGAATAATGTGAAGTTTTCTAAAAAAGATATGTCCGAGGCAACTAATAACTTGGACTCGGCTCAATATTGTATTTAATAAGAATATATATATATATGCATATATATATATATATATATATATATATAAAGAGATATTGCCAAGTTTGGAAGAGAAAGGGGGTTATTTGATTCTTTAAGTAAATCAAATAAAAATAAGAGTTAGGGAGAAAGAAAGGTGTATTTAACTTCTATATTTTGGTCTCAAATCTCATACACACCTAGATAGAAGTATTAAAGACTTTCCTTCAAAATTAGGGATTAAAAGGATAAAAAGGAGAGAGAAATTATTTTATGGAGTTTTCCTAAAGTGAAATGGATTTCTGGGCAATGTATTAAATGTCACCTATGCTTTTTTGGATTTAGAAAGTAGGAGCCCAACCTCTTTAATGTTCACATGAGTTAGAGGTTGTTCGATCACGGATCAAAGGTATTCATGTCATATCCTACCCCCAACCAGTTTGGGAAAGGATCCTTGTACTCACACAGTAAAAGTGACATCTTGTTCTCTCTCCCCTCTCCACCTTTTACCTGATTCATTCTTCTTTTTTTGGAGAACATGCGAATCTAACGAGTCATAATTTGACAATTATCTTGCCATTTTTGGGAAGTGCACAATTCCCTTTTTCATCATGATTCTAGGGCTTTATTGAAACCCCTAGATCTCTGTTGATGCTATCTATATAGTGCAATAGCAAGTTTGTGTGTAATCCCTAAAACCCTCCTCCTTGTCCAATTTCCTCATTAGCCTCCCTGTCCCTGCCACCTTTGCCATTGTCTCTCCCAAGGATGATGAGTTCCCATCCCTTGTTCTTGAGCATGGCAGTGCAATTGCCCCTACCCAGAGCTTTACAAGGGATCATCAAAGAAATTGCAACTATTAGGAGAAGGTGAGGAACTTTGAGACTTTATCCAAGTTTTGAGAGGCTCTGCGGGACCAAATTGCCTGTCAGAGGTCTACTTGGTTGGCGATCACCAGGGTCCTATGAAGCCTCTTCAACCGATCAAGCATCACGAGTTGAGGTAGCATTCCCTTTCCATTAGTCCATGTCATAACACTAAAGCTCAACCTTGCCATTGTCTATTATGATCTCCTCTCAAGCTCAGACCTAGCCCTCTGAGTTTGGTCGAGGGAGAAGACAACTAGACATCTCACTAAGCCATCATCTATTCTGATCTCCTCTCAAGCTCAGAAGACAACTAGACCCTCACCTAGGCATCTCAAAGCTTGGGATGGAGAGTCAAATCTCTAGTTGACCCTCCCATGGTCAAGCAACAGAGGCCATGGCTCGGGGAAGATAAGAGATAATCTCTCAGATTAAACTACAATATTACCCCCAAGCTCATGATATATCAAAGTCCCTACACAGGGCATTATGGCCTTTTGACCTCTCACCCAATGAAGTGATTGTGTGGCTATAAAGCTGAGATGGCACCAGCCTGGTGGCCAGACTTGGGACCATGTGCTAAATTATATATATATATATATATATATATATATATATATATATATATATATATATATATCAACATATCATTGACATTAAAAGGCTAATGTTAATATAATTACAAAAAATGATTTGTAACTCAGATTAAGAAGAGTCATATATGGAATTTGAATAGCAAAATGAGAGAAACACAAATAAAATATAATTGAGACCTAATTATTCTTCCTTACCCAAAAATGTAGAAAGATACAATGTTTAATGTAAAATATGTATAGAAACCCTAGTTTCATGATTTTAACGGTTATCACTTATTTAAATTATACTATTGATAAAGTCTAACCTTTTTGTATAAAAGAGCATCTAGGGTATAATTCTAATCCAAATTCTAAAAGTAGTGCTAAGATGTGTCAAAGTGGTGATTATTGTCTAAATACCCTAAATTAACATGTTGAATACATCATACACTCTTAGTTCATGTTGTAGTCTCATATTGTTGAATAATTTGACTTCCATGATGACCATGACAATAAATATGATAATTAAGGTTAATAATGTGGACAACTATATGTGTGAATAATTAGGGTTATGAAACCAAGGTTTAGAACATGCAATGTTGTTAATGGACATAAGTGAATCGAAATGATCATAATGAAAGGATATGTTGGATATAATAATCAAGGTTTCACCTAATGATTAATATGTAATGGAATTAGGGTTTACACCCTTATTCCTCACCCAAATCGGAACATGACCTCAAAGCCCTAGAATAGGACTCAGTAAGGTTTAATGTGATGTGATAAAAATGACAGTTCTTATTTTCAATTTATTGATAAAATATATATTTTAATGTATTTGCACATTTTTTCATGAACCCTACATAAATAGAATGTTTTGATATGATGATACATTCTTTTGTTTCATGATGCTTTAGGTAGATGCTAGATAAGTGATATCAAGATATGATGTATGGGTAAAATTACTTGTAGACATTAAAGTTAACTTGTAAGGAGGATTGATACAAACTTCTTCTCATACAGTTCTCATATGTATAGTTTTGATGATAGAAATTCATTTAACTCATTAGAGGAGCATCTTGTAAATAGTATTTCATTTAACGGAAATTATTTACTATTATTGATTTTTTGGTTAAATCAGGATCCTTGGGAAATTATATGTAATGACTCTCAACTTTAAGGCCTTCCTTAATTGGGGTTTGTTAAAAAATGATGTCATTGCATTTGGTATCAGAGCCTCGATTTTTTCAAATAATATTTAGTAGTTTATTATTTCAAGTAATCTATAGAAATATGAAGGAATTATTAGTGCATTTTCTAAGGACAATGGTGTCTACAAGGGACCACGACCCAAGGGCTGGCAAAAGTTTCCTCTGAACCGCTAGTCGACTTACGAGGACTCCCAGGATCGTGCTACCTATCTGGTCAAAGTCAAATGATTTTGTCCAAAATAAAATACCTTTAGGTTTTCTTCTCATCTTGATTCATCCACTACTCATCCTCTTGCTTAATAAACCCTAAAAGGGATTTCCCTCCTCATTTCACATTAGGGTTTTCGAGAAGAAGTAGGATTAAGGCATCCTCCTCGAATTAATGTACAACAATGCGAAAATAATAATGTACATGTAATGTGGAAATAATAATGTACATGTAATGTGGAAATAATAATGCATAGGTAATGTGGAAATCATGAGAAAAGAAAAGAAAAACAGTTTATGTGTTTTTCCTTAAGAGGGTAACCCTGGATGGAGCTAGGTTGGTTTGAAAAAACCCTAGTGGGTCAAGGAGCATAGAAACCCTAAGATATAGAATGTAGTCTCTAACCTTAATCTAAAACCATAATCCTGGGAAACAAAAGTAGTGTGGATGATATAATAACTCTCCCCATATGAATCTAGGGTGAAAAGGAACAAGAAAAATGTAATGTGTTACATGATCCAATCTCCCATACATGCGTGAATGTGGAGTAATGCATTAACGAGAAAAGTTTTAAGAACACATGAGCAACCTATGAATAACATTCTCAAACCCCCATGCTATTTTTGGAAGTTTGGATATGATAAGACAGTCATTTAGCTGGCTATGATCAAGCCCCTGGAGGGGAAGGCCAGAAAAGATCAAGCCCCTTGAGGGAAAGTCGCAAAAGATCAAACCCCTAAAGGGGAAGGTCAGAAAGGATCAAGCCCCTGGAGGGGAAGGTCGCAAAAGGTCAAGCCCCTGGAGGGGAGGCCAACATGGCACCAAGCCCCTGGAGGGGGAGTGTGGTCCCAGTACATTGCAAGGAAAACCCCCATGAGAGGGTATCCTAGAGATTGAGAAAACATGGTAGAGAAGTTATAGTAGAAAATGTATACTTATTGCATAAAATGAAAATATAAAATCCTCAATTCAACCTTTTAGGATGAGTGTCCCAACCTAGGTGGGTCAACCCAAGGGTTGGGAAAGGACCTAAGGAGGGGGTAAACCCTACGACCTTGGGATCAGGTTGTGGCTATAGATCCTATCCTCCTCCTATGAGCCAAGAATGAACCCTAGGTTAGGACCTTCCCTAGAAAGGTAACTTGACTAAATAAATTTAAAGATTGGGGTAACCATGAATGTCATCTGAAGTGTAATGAATCAAAGATATAAAGTAGGGGAGCACATATATTGATTATAATTCTTTGAATCCAAGTACACCCTCTTTGAGGATAATGAGGAAAATTCATTATGGAAGTAGCTGACAGTATGAGACCAAGCCTCAAAGGGAAGGTCACCTTGAGCCAATGAGGACATAAAGTGAATACTAAGCACAATAAGGGATGGAGGAAATGCAGGTTAAAGAATTACATATAAAAATAATGTGCCCTCGATAAACCCTTGGGAAGGGTATAGCCCTAAGTCAATCCTAAGGCCAAGTAGGGAGTATCAAAGGTACATAAGATCGATGAGATTAGTAGCTTATTGTGCCCTGAATGAATAAGACCTTAGGGTCGGGAGGTAACCGCTATGTGAGGTCCATGACTCAGGAGATTGGCCATCTTCACGAGTCCATGTAGCCCAAGGGGTGAATGTGAGAGGCACCATAGATGCATAAGGATGAGATCACTCCAAAAAGTACATGTACCCCTAGAGACATAAAGGAAGTGGTTAATGCTTATAATACATGAGGTGTAAAAATAAAAGATACAAGAAGTCATGTAATAATGAAAGGAGTTGTGTACAAACTCAAGAATGAAAAAGGCATTTGACTTCATGAAATATAAGAAAATTGGTAACTAAAAAGGAAATTTATGGTTTAATGACATTATGAAATGTTGGTTAAGTAGTATATGATGAAATACTACCTTTTGGATGACTACTCAAATTTTAAGGACAAAGTTCCTACAAGAGGGAGAGGATGTTATAACATGGTTTTTCCCATGTGTTTTTATATTTGGTTGCCAATCTTTAAGGACATATTAGAAAGATGGTTCTTTATATGTCTTATTCGAAAATTCTGGTTGGAAAGTATAATACTCCATTTCAGATGGATTTTGTGTCGCTTAATATTTTCAATAATCCATTAATAGATTTGGATAAAGAACGAAAGGAAATCCATTAGTAAGGAAATTACTAAAAGTAATTCATGATGGGTCTTTTAAATATGGAATTATGTGGAGTTGTTTAGAAAAGAGGTGTTGGAGGAAACCAATAACATGGACTCGACTGAGTATTGAATTTAATGAGAATATATATCCAAATAAAAGATCTTGCCAAGTTTGGAAGAGAAAGGGGTTTATTTGATGCTTTAAGTAAATCAAATGAAAAGAAGAATTAGGGACAAAGAAAGGTATATTTAACTTTTGTATTTTGGTCTCAAATCGTGCCCAAACCTAGGTAAAAGTATTAAAGACTTTCCTTCAAAATTTGGGATTAAAAGGATAAAAGGAGAGAGAAATACGAATATATGGAGTTTTCCTAAAGTGAAATGAATTTGTGGGCAATGTATTAAATGTCACATATGGTTTTCAGATTCAGAAATCATGGGCCCTACCCCTTTAGTATTCGTGTAAGTTAGAGGCAGTTACATCAAGGGTCAATGATATTTGTGTCATCTCCTACCCCAAGCCAGATCAGGAAAGGAGCCTTGTACACACACAGTAAATCTGACATTTTGTTCTCTCTCCCCTCTCCACCTTTTTTCCCAATTCCTTCTCCTTTGTTTCTGGAGGATCAGATGAATCTAACGAGCCATAATTGGGCAATTATCTTGTTTTTGAGAAGTGCCTAATTTGCTTTCTCATCAGGATTCTAGGGCTTTACCAAAACTATAAGGAGTGAGACCTGAGAGGGGATCTACTCCCTACTAAATCAAATAAAAAGGAAACATCCCATATATCAAACACCACTGTAAATTTTTCACCAAAGGGATGATAATCCATTTTATTCAAAAGTATGATTCAAGTAACCAAAATGTAGTGGTAGAAACAAATATCTGACTATTACATTACTTGATATTATCACTATACGTAACCACGCAGGGCGATACATATGAAAACTAACTATACTAAAGGATAAAGAGAGGGTCATCTAAAAACCTCGAGAAAGCATCCTGAAAGGGTGAGCTAAACTTGATGAGGTCTTGGTTTAACTTGGTTATCTTCTCCTCGATCTACACTTGGGGTTAGAAGTGTACCCCAATACGAGGAAAAAAAGTAGATATGTTAGCAAAATGCTGATATGACCATGCTAAATCAAGTATTTAGCAACATTATAAAACAAACGATGTCAAATAAGCAAGGTTTGAGACAATTAGGGTTTAATGTGTAATTAAACTAATAATTAATATAAACCATGATTAATTTTAGGAACCTAGGACTCGAGTCAGGATCTGGGAAACTGTGATTACGTTTTGCTCCAATAAGCTAAGCGGGCCATGTCATTATGCATATGTATTTTGAATGAGTTGCTTGCTATGTATGATTTAATATTATGCTTTAGAAAACCATGTTAATGAATGGAATCAAGATAATGATTATGCCTTTGATTATATTCTTGTTATTATGTCCATAAATTCATATGCTTATCACTGATGTTAATTATTTTAATGTTATGCTTATGCAATGATTAAGAAGTTGAATAAAGAATTATGAAAATCATGTAATGTTAATGTCAAGATTAAGAGGGAGAAATCCCATGATGATTAAGATAACACACTTAACTTGTAAATTGTTCCTCTTTATGTTATTTTGTCTTTATGACATTGATGAGCACTTTGGTGCAACTAAGGTGAGCCTTTACTGGCCTGATGAGCACTTTGGTGCAATTATTGGATGAGGACAATTTACATTGATGGCAAGATAAGAACAATGATGTTAATGTTAAGTTAAGAGGATTAAGTAACTTATTATATGTTTCTCAAAATGATGGACCTTTATGGTCGTTATGGGCTTCCTAGCAATGATGGGCTTTTCGAGCTTGATGTGCCCCATGTGGGCAGTGAGGAGAGAATGCATATAATAATGTTCTTAATTCATTGATGTAATGAAGATTAATGCGTAATGAGAATTCGTAATGCCAAGTTATGACAAGTTTATTTCAGCTCAAGTATATGTTTATTTTCAGTTCTTATAACATGCATAATGCCGCTTACTGATGTTGATGATTTCTTTCGCATGGCCGTGGGACGAGATGTCCCTAGATCAAGGAGCAAGAGGGAACTGACATGAGCAATCAAGGGTAGCTGACTCAAGGAAGACCTTAGCTTGGTGGGGTGCCATCTACCACTCAGTAGATCCTCTAGTCTAGTTTATCTTTCCATGTTTTAGCTTTTCTTAGTTTATACATTTTAGACTTGAGATCAAGATAAGACAGTTTATTCTTTAGTTTTGCTCAACCTACATTTATTAGGTTTTGATATCAGATGATATAGTTTTGTCTTTCCCTTCCATGAACAATGTATGAATCTATATTTTGAGTTGAATGCATGGTGTTTCATTTATCTTATTGCAATGTATATCATGTTTTGTGATGTTCCTCTGAGTTGAGCCACCCATGTTATGGACAACATGAGGTTTGTTTCCACTGTCATATATGTGCTTGGAGGGGTGTTACAATATGGTATCAGAGCAATGAGTAGATGGCCACTAAGCTAAAGATTCACATGTTCTAACCCTAGGTGTACCTTGTTTTCTAGATGGCTCCTAAGAAGTCTGACAAGGGAAAGGATAGGGATGATGGTGCTAGCTCTTCAAGTGAGGGAAGTGAATCGTGAAGAAACCCTAAGGCAACCCTGGAGGAATTAGTCCAAATACTCACCAATGCCCTAGGACAAGGACAACGTCAACCCAGACACCACGAGCTGACCTTGGTGTATTTCTTGAAGATCATGCCCGACTCCTTTACTGGAGAAGGAGAGGATGATGTCGTCACCAAGGGAGAAGAATGGATTATGAGCATGGAGCATTGTTTTCGTGACCTGGACTGCCCTC
Source organism: Alisma plantago-aquatica (assembly GCA_963693085.1). NCBI lineage: Eukaryota > Viridiplantae > Streptophyta > Magnoliopsida > Alismatales > Alismataceae > Alisma > Alisma plantago-aquatica. The sequence goes on from OY856412.1 coordinate 904,894,337, forward strand.
AACAGTCTAGGGTTCGCTTTGCCACCCACATGCTGAAGGGAGCAGCCCGCACATGGTGGGAGAACTTCCTCAACTCCAGAGTTGCTGATGCACCTGCACTCACATGGGAAGGTTTTGTGGAAACCTTTTAGGAGCACTACGTGTCCGAAACCATGATAGAGAAGAAGGAGATGGAGTTTGCCAATTTAGCTCAGGTTGGCGACATGACGGTGACCCACTACACCATGAAGTTCAGGGTTCTGCAGAAGTACGGATATGATTACGACGAGCGACGCAGGACAAAGAAGTTCATCCGAGGTCTGAAGCCAGACTTGAGCTTTGCCCTATCAGGAAGAGGCCACATGACCCTTCAAGCTGCATTAGATGCTGCCCTAGAGCTAGAAGACCACCCTGGGAGGTCCTACAAGAAGGAGGCTATTCAGAAGAACAATCAGCATCAACCTCCCAACAACAATAGGAAGGCTCCTGAGGTTGAAGCCCCTGCTGCCCCAGAGAAAGCACAGTGCCCAACTTGCAAGAGGGTCCATGGAGGGCCGTGTAGGTTCAGTACTGGTTTATGCTACTATTGTGGAGAACCTGGACACATAAAGCATGACTGCCCTAAGATACAGAGGAAGGAAGCAAGAAACCAGAACCCAACCCCTAAGAGACAGGCCAGAGTGTTTGCTATGAACATGGAGGAGGAAAGTGATCAAGGTATGGTTTAGATTGTCACATTTAGATTTTGACTTTATCCTTGGATCATATATGTGTTAGTCTTGAGCTTTGAATGATAAGTTATGATGTTATGAGATATGGAAAACTAAAGTAGAAGTCTAGATGTGAGACAATGGTTTAGATAACGATTAGGGTTATGTGCCTAGATGTTTTGGATTTTTATGTTAACTCTTGAATTGTATATAGCATACTCTCTCTTTTTCTCGCGTGTCTGTGGTATGGGACACAGGCTCATGGGGTTTTGTAGAGAGGATGTTATATTCATAATCATGCTTATCTTTTCCTTCCAATTGCATGTGGTATGGGACATGTGCATGGGGGAGGTACTAAGATAAGTGTGATAAGATAAATCAGCTTTGAATGTATGACCGGCCGGCATGTATCCAAAGATGACTAATAAAAGAAGAGTTTGCATTAAAAAGTTTAAGACATATAGTCACCTAAACCTGGTCAAGACACATAGTAAGACCAAGCATGAGTAGGGGTAGTAGATATTTGACATAGATGAGCAAATAATATCCCTGGTAAAATTTGAAACCCTAGAGAAGAGTTCAGAGATGTAAATGATGATGTTAAATAGAATCATGAGTAATACACCCACTTGGAGGTCAAGATAGTGTTCTACCATGAGAATGTGACTTTAAGATGATTAGTGTAGAAATGAAGCCCTAAGGTGGGTAGCATGAGAAAATTTCGAGGACGAAATTTATTTAAGGTGGGTAGAATTGTAACATCCTCAAAATCCTAGATTTATTAATGTACCTTAATGTGAAACCCTAGTTTCCAAGTTTAAGCTTTTATCCAATAAACTAGAATTCAATGGGATCTCTTGAGCCAATATATGATGAAATAATCTCATAAACCTAGCTTTGTCTTAAATAACTCATTTAGTAAATGATAATTCTATCAATGTCACCTTTTTAATAATATGTGCATAAATAGCAGCATATATGGGGTTAATGAACAAAAGTTGATGAAAACCTAAATATAAGTGGATAGGGAGATTCTAGAGGTCCTAATTAGCTTGTGGTATAAATTTGAGCCTAATCGGACTTTGTTTGACCCTCCAAATCCATTAGGGAAGTTAGCATATAGTTTGGGTTATTTATTCATTGATATTTTGATTTATCTGCCTAAGTTTCCATTTATTTAAGTGTCGCACGCGCCCTCTGGATTTCGGATTTGTTTTGGGCCGTTGGATGCCCATCAGACGCCTGCGGACCCGTCTCCTACCTCGGGTAAGAGACCGAGAGCACCCAGGTCTCTGGCGCTAGCTTCTCCGGCTCGGTTCTCCCTCCTCAGACCACGGTTCTCGATGATTCCTTCGCCATCGCGACCGGGAGCAAGCCACGAACCCAATGGTCCCTGGTTTGACGCATTTTGGTGCCCTATTGAGAAACGCCCAATCGAGCTCGGACTCTCTCCGTCGCCCCAGGTTTACAGGAGGGCTTCTCGATGCCCAAATCTATATTAGAGGGGTCGAAAACGGTCGTAAGCCCTAGAGAGACCCCCCTGTCCGCTTAATTTCATCTCCTTCCCTCCAAGACGCCGCCACCTACTCAGTTTATAGTCTCCAGTGACCTGCACCTCACCCCAGCCACTCCAGCCGCCATCGTTCGATTGCAGCCTCTGTGAGCTTCCTTGACCCCCGGTAGACGTTTCCGCATAGCCTTTATTCGCCGAGCTTTCCCCAAACGTCGGGTCCTATAGACCAGGTTGGAGCACGACGCCGATGCTCGCCGCCATGGCTCCTCAGAGCCCTTTTAGACATGGAATATATGGCACCGACTTCGCCTTCCTCTGACTTTTGCTTTGCGAGTTTTGGTTCTCATTATCTTGCCTTGAATCGATGGTGTCAGCGCTTCGATCCCTTATGCTCTGTTCCGGCCATGGTGGGAGGGACTGCTGGTTCTCCAGGAGTCAAGACAGCCCAACCTTGGGCTTGTTGTCTTCGTAAGGATGTGGGCAATTCATTACAGATTGTGGTCTCTTTCTTGCTTTTGATCTCAGCGATCTGGAATAGCACTGATCGTCTGTCCGATTTCTCTGTCTTAGTTCCTTTCGTCGATTCAGTCGAAGGAAGACGCAATGTGCAACTTTCCCCTTTTCTGCCCTCTGGATCTCGTTTGATATGTCACACATATTTAGGGCATTTTAGGACTTTTGCTTTTATTTTAATCAAGCGGCAGTGCCTTTGATTGAGATGCGAGTTTTACTAATTTGCCCCCGTATGTTTAATCGGATGTAACACTTGCTATGGATTTCTTGGTCATCTTAGTCTCATTAAATCGATTTTGTTTTCATGAATATATTTCCTGGATTTCTGATTGGCCGATGCATGAAAATTCATAGCTTTTAATCGGTAGATCGTATGGGGTCAAGTTTTATATGAATCTTGTTCGTTTTTTCGAGATCTATCCAATGGTTAGGGTTTTGAGATGTGTTTTGGTTTGGTTTTCACAAAGTGTCAGGTTTGAGACAATTAGGGTTTAAGGTGTAATTAAACTAATAATTAATATAAACCATGATTAATTTCAGGAACCTAGGACTCGAGTCAGGATTAGGGAAATTGTGATTAGGTTTTGCTCCAATAAGGTAAGCGGGCCATGTCATTATGCATATGTATTTTGAATGAGTTGCTTGCTATGTATGATTTAAGATTATGCTTTAGAAAATCATGTTAATGAATGGAATCAAGATAATGATTATGCCTTTGATTATATGCTTGTTGTTATGTCCATAAATTCATATGCTTATCACTGATGTTAATTATTTTAATGTTATGCTTATGCAATGATTAAGAAGTTGAATAAAGAATTATGAAAATCATGTAATGTTAATGTCAAGATTAAGAGGGAGAAATCCCATGATGATTAAGATAACGCACTTAAGTTGTAAATTGTTCCTCTTTATGTTATTTTGTCTTTATGACATTGATGAGCACTTTGGTGCAACTAAGGTGAGCCTTTACCGGCCTGATGAGCACTTTGGTGCAATTATTGGATGAGGACAATTTACATTGATGGCAAGATAAGAACAATGATGTTAATGTTAAGTTAAGAGGATTAAGTAACTTATTATATGTTTCTCAAAATGATGGACCTTTATGGTCGTATTGGGCTTCCTAGAAATGATGGGCTTTCCGAGCTTGATGTGCCCCATGTGGGCAGTGAGGAGAGAATGCATATAATAATGTTCTTAATTCATTGATGTAATGAAGATTAATGCGTAATGAGAATTTGTAATGCCAAGTTATGACAAGTTTATTTCAGTTCAAGTATATGTTTATTTTCAGTTCTTGTAACATGCATAATGCCGCTTACTGATGTTGATGATTTCTTTCGCATGGCCGTGGGACGAGATGTCCCTAGATCAAGGAGCAAGAGGGAACTGACGTGAGCAATCAAGGCTAGCTGACTCAAGGAAGACCTTAGCTTGGTGGGGTGCCATCTACCACTCAGTAGATCCTCTAGTCTAGTTTATCTTTCCATGTTTTAGCTTTTCTTAGTTTATACATTTTAGACTTGAGATCAAGATAAGACAGTTTATGCTTTAGTTTTGCTCAGCCTACATGTATTAGGTTTTTATATCAGATGATATAGTTTTGTCTTTCCCTTCCATGAACAATGTATGAATCTATATTTTGAGTTGAATGCATGGTGTTTCATTTATCTTATTGCAATGTATATCATGTTTTGTGACGTTCCTCTGAGTTGAGCCACCCATGTTATGGACAACATGAGGTTTGCTTCCGCTGTCATATATGTACTTGGAGGGGTGTTACAATTAGATCAACATAAAAGTTGTTCCACACAAGCACATATAAAATTTTGGGCACAGAACCCATCACAACAATATTAGCCCACATGCATGTGAGATAAACATAGCACTAGAACAATATAAATAACAATGGCGGTCATGGATCACAATCTTGAAACCTAATAGAGGATGACATACCACCAAACTCCCCAATATATACAAAAGTGGGCATACAACTTGGGTATGGGGCACACAATCTCCATGCCAAAATAGAACATGACACACTAACTCCATCCCAAAATATAACATGTCACACATCCCAGAACCCAAAGTAATTACACTACTCTCGGGCTACTGAATCACATAACATGCATAATATAGAGGCAAGTATAAAGTGTAGACTTTTATAGAATAATTAAAGTTTCCATCATAAAAATAAACAATATGAACATCAACCACATAAGTGGGAAAAAATAGGCTTTCATCAAGAATAAAAGTACAAGTTAGAGTCAAAAGAATGCTCAACAAAGTAGGATGATCATAAGATCATATCAAATATTTCACATGGAACATATTCTAAGAAGGGAGAGATTGTGTAGGCTATCAAGAGAGAGTTGATTTGAGTCAACTGCTCACTATACAAAAGTAGGGAATGCAATCATACATTGAGAGTGAGGTATTATAAATTTCTCAATATAGAAATAATATGGGATGCAATAATACATTGAGAGTGAGGAATTAGAAATTGCTCAATATAGAAATAATATGGGAGACAATCATACCTTGACTTGAGTGTTAAATTAGATATTGAGTGTTAATCCTCCAAGTCTAAAGTCAACTCAACCTACATATAGGATCAAGTCCATCAATTGGGGTTTATGGTCTAATATTTATATGTATTGTGAAAACCCTAAAAATATAGACTTTTGGCAAAACCCTAGATTAACTCACAATTTTAGTGTAGAAAGTGGGTAAAAGGTTATTAATCATGGATTTGACCCACGATCTGATTTTTCCCCTTTAAAATATTTCTTCAATTATTACTAAGTGAATATGGATTAGTAAACCCTAAAAATCACATTTTTAAAACTTTGAAATTAGGCAATGAAAACTAGACCAAAAGATAGAGAAAAAAACCACGATTCTAAAACATATTTTTTTTATATTTTTCTAAAACTCCTATAATTTATTAGGAAATTTACAAGATAAATGATTTTACTAATTTATAAAAGAAATTATATTGTGAAGGGAAAAGAATACCCTCACATGAAATTAAGTCTCTTAAGTTGTCACATGGGCACAATAATCAAATTAGCAAGTGACTAAGTCTGCGTATAGATAAGGAAATGAGACAATAGTGACCAAAATAACCCTAGGGTCAAGATAGCCAAAAAGATGACAACATCGGAAAAACAATAATCTCATGGTGTCACCTTCCTCCTCTAGTCACACCATGGACGTGAGCAAGGAGTTGTCCATTTGAAGCCAAAATTGGGAGAATATCTATGGATCATGATTGGAGATTGAAACAACAAAGATCGAAATAATACAAGGTTGGAGAACTAACCCTAGTTGGAATCTGGTTGGGTTCGGGAGCTTCTTAGACACGACGCCAAGAATAGAAGCACACATACTCATGATGTAGACTGCAAAATAGAGACCCAAAAGTAAAATTGATATCGTCTTTCAGTTGTAAGAGGTGTGGAGAAGGAAATGGTGGGGTTATATATATATGTATATATATATATGATTTTGTGTTGGGGATTCAGTGGGGAGTTGGTTCGAGAAGCAATGAAAAATATTTGGGCATTTCTTAGATTTGATTCGATAGGATAAGAGTAAGGCATCATTTTGTGTAGAAATTGATAAGAAAACTAGTGGAGAAAAAATTTAGAAGAAAGAGCAAAAGATGACAGACATATCTGTAATTTACAGAGCTGTCGTTTTATGCCTGGTTTCCGATTTGGACATAGGGTAGGAGCATATCTCATTATCATCAGATCAAGATCCAATAGTTGCCAAAACGTACACATATCAGCTAAAGTCAAAAATTTACGTGACAACGTGACATTTAAGCATGATTCCAAATCTGATTTTTTTCCTTAAGTGATATAATATTAATTTGTCTTTCTTTCCTAATCAAATTGAGGGTACAAACAAAGTCTAATTATTATAAAATTTTGTACCTAGGATTCTTTAGGGATGTAGATTCCAATTTTGGAATTAATTTTCACTTATGAGGACTTTAGTATTTTATTTCTTTATTTTAGATTATATCATATATTCTCTTTCTTGATGAATTTGAGGCATCTAGAAACATTTAAAAGATGTGAAACTTAGCCTACAAGTGAACTTAAACATTATGGACTTGGATTTACAATTAATTTTCCCTTTTGGGGTTATTTATCATGTTATTAAATGTTTTGGGTTTTAATATACAATCTCTTTCCTAGACTACACTAGGAAAGATAAATTTGTCTAAATAAGATGAAAATTCACATATAGGATAATTTTAATATTTGGATTTTGAACTTGAGGTTTATCTCCTCTTTTTGAGACTTTTAGTAATTTATTTAAAACATTTGGCATTTTCTCCTTTTTTCTCTAATTATGTTTAAGATAATTATTATTGTTCAAATAAAGTGAAACTTGGCAACCAAGCAAATTGGCACACAAGGAACATGTTTTTACCATTATATTTTACTTTTGAGTTTTCCTTTTATGAGTTATGGCATGATTAGAAATTTTGACATATCACCATTATTTTTATTAAAATATTATGTCTTCATATTCAACACTTACTTTATGGAGTCCTATTAATTCACATTGTTACGATAAGTGTTATATATTATTATTATCATGCATGAAAATTCATATTTTAATCAATTAACATATTTCATCCATTAGTTCATTCTTTAATTTATATGATTGCATATGAAAATTCTAATTATCATTTTAACAGATGTATTAATAATATTCCTCCAATATTCAAGTGTTAGTTAGCAAAAGAATGTATGTAATATATTTCATGAATTAACTTTAACGTTATCATATATTTAAATTATTATGTAAATGTATTTTAATTTTATCCTTTTTGGTCACATATAAAGGAAAAAACTCACTAGCTTTTTAATCATGAAGTAGGGTAGGATTCTAGGTTCTGGTTTGCTACAAAAACCCATAGATCTATGTTAATGTTATCTATATAATGCAACTGGGAGTGTGTGCGTAATCCCAAGAACACTCCTCCTCATCCAATTTCCCCTTTAGCCTCCCTATTCCCTGCCACCTCGCTATTATCTCTCTCAAGGATGATGAGTTCCCATCCCTTATTCTTGGGCATGGCAGTGCAATTGCTCCTTCTCAGAGCTTCGCAGAGGATAAGAGAAGATATCACAACTTTTAGGAGGAGGCGAGGAACTTTGAGACTTTCATCCGAGTGTCGAGGCTCTGCAAGACCAAATCGCTTATCGGAGTTCAACCTGTAGACAAATGGGTGGTGACGTGAGTGGTGGATTGTAATCACCATGGTCCCATGAAGCTTCTTCAATCGATTAGGCATCACGAAGAGGTATTACTCCACTTCCATAACTACAAGTCTTAACACTAAAGCTCGACCTTGCCATCATCTGTTCCGATCTTCTCTCAAGCTCAAACCTAGCTTTTTGAGTTTGGTCAAAGGAGGAGAAGACAACTAGACCCTCACCTAGGAATCTCAAAGCTTGTGATGGAGATTCAACTCTTCGATTGATCCTCCCATTGTGAAGCAATAGATGACATGGCACATGGAAGAGAAGAGAGACAATCTCTTGGATAAAACTACAATAATACCCCCCACAAGCTCATGATATATCAAAGTCCCTACATAGGGCATTATGGTCTTTGAACCTCTCACCCAACGAACTAATTGTGTGGCTATGATGCTAACATTACGCTGGTCTTGTAAGCAAACTCAGGCCCACATGCTGAGGATAGTATATATACGGATGTGTCAACATATCATTGCTGTAAAAAGGCTAATCTTAAAATAATTAAAAAAATGATTGTAACTCGGATTAAGAAGAGTTATATACAAAAATTTATTAAAAAATGAGAGGAACACAAAGAAAATATGATTGAGACCTAATTATTCTTACTTTTCCAAAATTCATAAAGATATAATCTTTAATCTAAAATATGCATAGAAACTGTAGTTTTGTGATTTTAATGGTTATCACTTGTTTAAATGATACTAATGTATAAAGTCTATCCTTTTTGGATAAAAGAGCATCTAGGACCTAATTCTAATCCCAATTCTATAATTAGTGCTAAGATGTGTTAAAGTGGTGATTAGTGTGTGAAAATGCTAAATTAAAATCTTGAATACATCATATGCTCCTAGTTTATATTGTACTCTCATATTGTTGAATAATCTGACTTCCATGATGACCATGATAATAAAGATGATAATTAGGGTTAATAAAGTGGACAAACATACATTTGAATAATTAGGGTTATGAAACTAAGGTTTATAACATGCAATGTTGTTAATGGACATAAATGAATCTGAATGATCATAATGAAAGGATTGTCAGATACAATAATTAGGGTTTCACTTAATCTTTAATATGTAATGGAATTACTGTATGTACCCTTATTCCTCATCCAAACCCAAACATCACCTTAAACCCTAGAATAGGACTGAGTAGGGTTTAATGTGATTAATATGATGGTAACACTTTATGATTTACATACATGTAGATTAAATGATTGGATTCATCTTTGCTTGCTTGATTGGATAATATGATTAATGACTACATAATCTGCATGGCTCACCATTGAGGTACGTAGTTACACTTATGACTACTCGTATTAGTTTGCTGGTGTTTGCCGAATGTTAACGACAGATTGAAAAACTAAATTGTTGGATGTTAACATTCTGTTCAATTATAATGCCACTATGAGTATCGCATAAACAAAGGTTATGTGAAGAAAATAATAGTTGTAATTTGTAAGTATTTATTGAATATAAATTGTTCTGTATTTGCACACTTTTGCATGCACCCCACATACACAGTATATTTCGATATGTTGATATGTGCTTTTGTTTCACAACATTTTAGGTACATGATAGATAAGATGATATCAATATATGATGGAAAAATGAAATTTCTTGAAGACATTAAAGTTAACTTATAAGGAGGATTGTATAGACACTTCTTCTCATATAGTGCTCATATGTACAATTATGATGATGAAAATTCATGTAACTCGTTACAGGAGCATCTTGTAAACACTATTTTATTTAATGGAAATTAATTACAATTATTTATTATTTGGATAAATCTGGATCCTTGTGAAATTTTAGGTAAGGACTCTAAACTTTAAGGCCTACCTTAATTGGGGTTGTAGAAAAGTGAGGTCGTTACATAGCAAGTTCCAAGAACACCATAGTTGATTACCTCTCTAGATTAGAAGTATTCAAGGTGACCAAATTCAAGTTCCGATAGGAGATCTCTTCCTTTATGAGAGACTCTTTAGATTTCAAAGCTTTACCTCATGGTTCATAGACTTTGAAAACTTCCTGCCCAGTAGTGTTATGCTTAATGATCAAAGTTGCCAACTAACAAGAGATTTTGATTAAGTTAAGTTCTATTTTTTGGGAATTTTTTTACCTGTATAGGAGGTGTAATGATGGGACCGTACAAAAGTGAATTTTTGAGGAGGAACTAATGGAAATTTTGCATCATTGTCACTCATTACTGTTAGGTAGACACTCATATTTCAAAGCACACAAGTGCCAAGTCTTAGATTTCAATTTCTATTAAACAAACATTTCTAAGGATTCCTACCACTTTTTGCTTCAACATGATAGGTGTCAATGTGTATGGAACATATTTAAGAAATATGAGTTACCCCTTTAGTACATGTTAGAGGTTGAATCGTTTGATATTATAAGTATATATTTCTAAGGTTCCTTTACACCATCCAATTCTTACGTTTACATTCTTGTAAAGGTGGATTATGTGTCAAAAAGAGTACAAGCCTTAGCTGTTACAACTAATGACTCACTAGTAGTGTGTGCTTCCATAAAGAAGAATTTATCTTCCAAATTTGGCACTCCATGATCCATTATTACTGATGGTGGGACATATATATGTAACATAAAGTTTGAAAGTGTTATGAGGAAATATAGAATCACCCATAAAGTTTCAAATTTACCATCCTCGATCAAACATGTTACCAAGTAGAGAAACCAAACAAGGATATCATGAAAATCCTAGAATATATAATATCTATTATAGGAAAGACTAGTCAATCCTCCTTAAAGACCCCATGTTGAAAAAATAGACTACTTGATAAACACCCCCAATAATTTCCCCACATAGGATCATATACAAAAATTCATGTCACTTACATGTAGATATGGAAAATTAAAATTATTGGTCCATAAAGAAACTAAAATTCATATATTTTTATTATAGGGGTGAGCTTGATACAATTAAGTGAACTTTATGAAATTAAGATTAATGCCTATGAGAGTGATATGTAGTACAAGAAAGGAAAAATAAATGGTATGATAGGTATATCTTCAGTAGTAGTACGGTTCAACCTATTCAACTTGTGCCTTTATATAATACATGTTAGAGATTAGTTATAGGAAAGTTGAAGCTTAGTTGGTCGTGGCCATTTTGGGCTATAATGGTCTTTATTAATAGAGAAAGTAAGGTAAATGATGATCAAATATACAAGTTTAAGGTAAACAAACAACATTGAAAGTCAACTATGGTGGTGAAGTGGAAGGATCCGTGCATGTTTTTTGTATTTTGCACCTATTGGGGAGTGAAAATAAGAACACCATCTGATAGAAGGACAAAAAATCCAAGCGCTCGTGGGAGGCAACCTACACTTACAATTCAAGTAGTAATGAGAAATTTTATTTCAACTTGAAATTCATATAGGAATGTATACATCTGTGTTGCAACCTTTTAGTTTTAATCCATGATTATTCTTCTTTTTTTTGAGTTTGATGCTTACTTGAGTGCAAAAGGTTCACAATCTTCTAGCTGAAATTTCTCACAACACACTGCTTTATCTACATCACACGTTGTAACAAAGGTCTAGATGAATAAAGGATTAAGTTCACTAATAAACTGACATGACAAGTCCTACACTATCACACTCTGACCTTTTTTGTAGCTTTTCAAAACTCTACTACTATTTGACACGAAAACATCCAATTCAGACACAACTTATCTGATAACTTCAAAAATACTTGGAAATTATTGACGCTAAAAGTCATTTGCTATATGGTCACATCTTAACAAATATTTGATGAATCCTCCAAATTCATCCTCACAGTCACCATTTCTAGGAATTTTGTGCCTCATATAGACTGATCCACCCTTCTTTTGGCTTACTCTGAGTGTCTCCTCAGTTTCATGAAAATAGTGCTCTTTTTTGACAGCTCATGAAAATAGTGCTCTAATAGCTCTAATTACCAGTTTATTTGATCTTATCCTCCTTTACTCACTTTCCTTCTTCTCTATAGATCATTCTCATCCATCCAATAACAAATCTACATCTCCTCACGGTTTAGCCATCCATCCGGTTTTACCTTTCATACGGTTTCAAGACTGCTTGAGGTCACACAGTCTCAAGACCGTGTGAAGCCTCACGATCTCAAGACCGTTTGGAAGCCGATGCACAAGACTAGTTGGCAAGAGATCGTTTAGACGGGAAGATCAATGAAAGATCTTTTGGATGAAGAGACTGCAAGGCAAGATCGATCAGAGCAAGACCGTTTGGAGTAGAGACCGTTTGGAGCCAAGACCGGTTGGAAGACAAGACTGTTTGGAAGCCAAGACCGTTTAGACCCAAGACCGTTTGGAGCCAAGACCATTTGGACCCAAGACCATTTGGAGTCTCTGTTTGGACCCAAGATCATTTGGTGCCAAGACCATTTAGACCCAAGACCATTTGGAGCCAAGACTGTTTGGACCCAAGACCGTTTGGAAATGAAGATCATTTGGATCCCAAAACCGTTAAGACTCTAGACCGGTTGGACAACAAGACCGTTTGGATGAAGACTGGTTGTCAAGACTGTTTGGACCCAAGACCGTTTGGAGCGAAAACCGTTTGGATCCAAGACCGTTAGGAGCCAAGATCGTTTGGAGCCAAGACCATTTGGACCCAAGACCATTTGGATCCAAGGCCGTTTGAAGTATTCTCATATCAAAAACGCGAAGACCCCATCCAAGCCTATAAATAGGACCAGCAGGGTCTTCATTTGGGCATCAGATCCGCGAGGCTGCAAGGCTGCTCCACTACTACCTCATCTCCACCAAGCTCTGCCTGGCCCTACACGTATGTCTCCAGAGGTGCACATGAAGATCAAGGTAGCAAGAGATAGACTTCATCGACCAAGTCAGAGCAGTCTCGAAGACTGGGGTGATCTACATCGGGCTGTCACAGATCTACTCTTCCGCTCTGACGATGCTTGTTCTATCTTTCTTCTCTATCTTTATTGCTCCCTCTATGAGGAGCGAGTAGTGTAATTCACTGGAGTGTGGGGACTAGCCCTGCTACCCATGCTTTGTAATATGTACCTAAAAATGTTATCTTTCCGATTCAATGCTAATAGTTTCATTGCATGCTCGAATGTTGGCCGCTTTCTTGCATGATCTATTGTCTTTTTTTGTGGAATGTCTACGTCTACTCTTGAGACTCTATTACCGATTTAGCGTTGGTTCTTGATGTGTGTATCCACCACACATCTATTTCGGTATCTAGGAACGCCTTTCAAGGAGTAGAGTAAACTCACCTCCATCGTTGTACTTTCATACTATGAAATGGAATCAGTTGATGTATGAAAGTACAATCTTGATAGGTCAAGGAACACACTCTATGAAGGGAGTGATGCAAAGTAAGTGACCATTCGTTCGAGGATGGCTGGCATTGCAACACTCCCACGTTTCTCGTAGCTATGTCCCCGAAAGAGGGATAGTCTATAAGGATACTAATCGAATTGATAATATCGCTCGCTTGTTAGTCTTTTGATGCACGTTTTACGAGGTTGAGTAAGACCTCCCTTCGAAGGACACATATCTTCATTGACACCTAGATATGTACCAGATGGGAGCTACTCAACCCGTGAAGGATGTGTGCAATGCTCCTTGTCCAAGAGGGCACTGCCATTGCACAACATCCATGTATCTTGCTTGCAGGTCTTGCTATGTTGGTACAGGTACAATGCATGTGTAGTAGTGGTGAATATCCGCATCACCCCAGTGATCCATCATCATCTGATAATCTTAGATTTCGAACTTTAACTAGATTTCATACTTGCCTTTATTTTTTCATGCTCTAGATTAGTTTAGATTAATCCTATCAATCACTTGATTGTAAACGATTAACTTAGATCGAGATGAAATGAGACAAAGACATCCAGATTCTTCAAGTGGTCCTTTGGGTTCGATCCTAAATCTATACTACGATAAGGCTTCCACACTCTTGTGGGGTTGGAGCATTTATCTAGAACTAGTTGTAGGTAAACCTAGAGAGAACATCAACTCCCTAGGGTTTTTGGTGCACATTAGGACTTCCATCGGAAGAGTAATCGTTTGGTGTAAATCATAGCTCCATCAAAAAATGGCACCGTTGTCGGGGACAATGTCATAAGAATTGTTTTCATTGAATTCCGTATTGACCTAAGTTTCTCTAGGGTTTTTCGTTTTCTTTTCAAAAATCTAAAAAAAAGGGTGGGTGAAAACCTTGATCTCAAAAGTTAAAGTTTTTTATTGCATACTCTCTTGAATTTGAAGTGATTGGTCAAGCCTGATAAACACCTTCTTTGATTTCAGGTACGAATTCTATTCAAAATGAAGTAGTCAATGCCACCAACCATTAGATGTCAATTATGTGGTGACTACTCCCATTCATCAATCAACTGCTTCGACACTCCTCCTCACTACGTGAATGCACTACGTCAAGTAATCACAAATCGTATAGTTGGGAAACTCAAGGCAGCCTCTTCACACGACTATGGATATAACACAAGTTATAATCCATATCCTCTTGGAAGCTACTACGAAGAACCCAATTATGACGGATTTCAAGGCGTAGATTGAAATGCAGAAGGAAATTTGGACTGCAATGCAAATCAATACTATGATGAGGAGAGCTACTATCAACATCAACCCAATGGGTACAGTGAAGAGCCCAACTATGAAGATCGATACGCATTAATAGAAGAAGTACGTGCTCTACAGAAGTTGGTGGCTCAACAACTAGCTGATCAGACAGCCACGAATGAGAAGTTGATAGCCGATCTTGATCAACTTACGTAACTTGTCCTCGCTTCTGAGCAACATGAAGAACAGTCACTAGTTTCCCTTGAGCACACTCCTCATCCGCATATTGCAATCGATTACGATGCCAATTACGATATCATGTGGGAGGTGCCTTCCAATGATCTTCTAGTAGTAGTGCAGGGAGAGGAATCATTCTCAAAGCAAATGATTGAACCCGAGGATGATTTCTCCACAATATCACAAGAAAAAGAATCATTTTCTGAGCCAAGGTTTGACTTGAAAAATGACTCCTGCACTATTCCCTTATATGAAAAATTGATTGGCCAATATGAAGTTTTTCTTCAGTCGGGAGATCAATTGGGGATAAATTTTGGTATTTACCCATCTTCTTCCCCCATAGACCCAGATCCAACCATACATATTGAGGAGCAATCAGCAATGATTGACAATGATTGACTCCCTATACAACAAATATTTTTCAACTTCATCTATCTTGTTGGTGAATTCCAATGAAGAAGGGTCTACGTTACAAGAACTCTACACTCCTTCACAGTCAGACTTAGATGAATATGTGACTGATTCAGATAAGGAGATGTCTTTTATGCAAGAAACTCAAATTTCTCCATTACTGGAACAAGATCGGATTTGTCCTTATGAAGAAATTTCTGATCATTTGGCTGATCAAGGAACAGACTTTGAGGATGAGACTAATCTAGATCTTGATTCTAGAGTGGACCATACCATTCTCACTGACCCCAATGATGATGAAAAAGAATCATGGGAGGATGATGGGTCTCAAGATGACGATTCTATGACCAATCCTTTCCAAGAAATGACTTTACCAGAGCTGCCACCTCTGCAAGAAGTCCAAATAGAGCCATCTCCCGAGCAAGAGTTCTTTCTTCCCATTGAATCTTTCTCTAATCACTCACATAAATTGAGAGTGAACTATGAGGAAGAGTCGGATTAACATCTTGACTCTGGGATGGGATACGTAGCTCCATCCAACATCAATGGCAATTCCCCAGGAGATAACGGGCCCCAAGATAATGACTTCATGACCAATCCTTTCCATGAAATGACATTACCAAAGCTGCCACCCCTACAATAAGTCCAGACAGATCCAGTTCATGAAAAAGAGTATGTTCTTTCCGTTGAATCTCCTCTAGTTACTTGAACGAGTTGATGGTGTACTATGAAGAGAAACATGAACCATCTCTTGATTTTGGAATGGAATATGATATTTCTGAAGACCCTTGTAATGACAAGGAGGACCTTTGGGAAGACATTGAGCCACAAAAAATATTCTTATGACCACTCTTCCCTATGGAGAATCTCCTCCCGAGCTACCAAATATACAAGAGACTGACATATCTCCGTTACCTGAATAAGGTTTCATTCTTCCCATAGAAACTCTTCCCGAACACTTAATAGAACTGGAGGAGTGCTATGAGGAAGAACTAGAACAACAACCTGACTTAGGAATGGAGTATATTGGTCTCAATATCGAAGAAATATATTTGTGGGAGGATTCTAGTCTGCAAAACGATGTGCCATGGGCTAACCCTTCCCACGAAGAGACATCACTAGAGCCTCTACTTCAGGTTCTCATGATTCCCTTATCCGAGCAAGAGTTTGTTCTACCTGTTGAATCTCCCTCTAGTTACTCAAACGAATTAAGAGTGCACAACGGAGAAGAATTTGAACAACACCTTAACTTCAGAATGAAACATGCTGCTCCTATCGACCCCAACATTGATAATGATAACCCTCCAGAGGACACATGGCATCAAAAGGATGATCCTCAGAACAATCCCCTTGACAAAGAAATGTCACCCTGGCTACCACACCCTACATAAGAAAAGCTGGGTGATGAAATGAAGTATGAACTAGATCTGCCACTTGATATGGTACAAGAAGAAGTTCAAGTGGCTGACCCTCTATCAACTACTTTGGATCATGAAGAAGGCATCTTGACTCTGAATTTTGAGGGCGAGCCACAACTGGAGGACACATATAGGCATGACTTCAATTATTCACCTAGTCCCCCAGTTTCAACTGCATATATTCCACCTCCCCCGCTGATGGGAGAAGGTCTCTGGATTCTTCTAGATGGACAAAGAGGTGAAAGAAATATGCATCCAAGTCATCCAAAAAACCCATTTGAGTTGCCACGACCACCCAGTCAATAGGTTGTCCATGCCGCTTCCTCAATCTCAGTGCTGACTATCACGAAACATCTTCGCCAAACCTTCTTTGAATTGTGGGGACCGCCTGGTTAAAACTGCACAACTCTTCCCCTCCATCTCGAACCTAGTGTTTGCTCGGAGACAAGCAAACTCATAAGTTCAAGATGGAGGGTGGGTGGTATGTTTCTCACTCCACCCTCTATCTTTACTACTTTCTGATTTTCCATTCTAGTTTCTTTTTCATATTTTTTTCCCGCATTTTCATAGTCTTCTTAAAATAAAGCATTTATCTAGTCGGCTTTTACTTTTTGAATATGTGTTCATCACCTCTTTTCATTGCAAATTCATAAGAAAAGAATGCTTAAAACTAGCCGATAAATGATTTCATCTTATATAGTCTGTGAATCCTAATGTCATATCCTTAATAGAAAAAAAGATGATAAGCTTCATTAAGACTGAGATAGGTCAAATGCATCACACCTCTCACTGATTAATGGATCAGCTGTTTGGAATTCTCATTTGAAGTTTTATCATGTCACTTTTTGAGCAGAGTGTGATGAAGAAAGGGAACCCATCATATGGAATCGCTAAGCAAACTGCATTATAATCCGAACTCTCTTCTACACTACTTCTTTCATCTCCATACCTCTCCGCTCACCAACCATGCCAAAGCTTTAAGTTTGATGTGGCACACCACACTCTTTTCTAGTGTAAGCTAGAACATTGCCGAACTCTAAGTTTGGTGTGGTACACCACACCTCTTCTTCTATAACTGCTTCCTCCATACCCCTTAATACATAACAGGGTTGTATCACCTTCTCATTTTGTTCAAAAAGTATACGATGATGATTGTGCACATACCAAGGTTGAGGAAAAATCTACCCCAATCCAAAAAGAGGCTCGACAGCCCAAATATACAAAAATCCAAAAATACCCTTTCTCCTAAGCCAAGTGAGAATGAATAAAAGCCAGAGTGTGAATAAAAGCATGAGAGTTGTGCCCTGAATAAGGATAACTGACAAAGGTCTTGCCCAGCTGGTACATTAGCTGCCCTCGCAAAGGCAGATGTGTCGAGCCCGGTAGTGAGACCCTAAGGCTCCAAAAATAACCCCTTACCTCCTCTCGAAGAGGTAAGTTAGCCAAAAGCCTTAAGCCAACCTATACACACTTCTGAGTTACCTTTAAAAAAAATCAGGTTTAAGGCTAAGTCAACCAGAGTTGTGCACAAAACACTCAAAGTATCTTGATGAATCCACCAATAATAAGAATCTTGAATCGATTAGATGAGAGACTCTTATCTTTTGATCACACCCCTATTCTTTCCTTTTTCAACCTACTGGCAACACAATTGCCTCCATTTCAACCATTCTCTTAAAAACACCAGCGGCAGATCATATATATGTTTGATTGATTCTACGAGTCTTTCCAAAATCACATAAAGCTTTTAAACATGACTGATACAACAGAGAGTGAGAAGGAAATACTTTAGTAAAGTGAACTCAGAAATGAGGATATCATAAGATGTATTCCGTGATCTAAGGAAGCCTTGATACTGTATCGATCTGAGCCATGAACAAAATTATGATAGGACATAAGGATGAGGCAATCACGAGATGAACAATTTCATTGGTGAATGTTTTAAGTTTTCCGTTCCTATGGACGAGCAACGCTTAAGTTCGGTGTGGGTGATGAATCCTCTAGATTCATCCTCAGTCACTAATTCAAAGGATTTCCAATGTGTTTGCCCTAATTTTGTTTTGCTTCGTTTTTTTCTCAGTTTCGTGAAAATTCTGACATTTGCACAAAGATGAGGAAACTACGACACGAATGAGCTTTTTTGCGACTGTCTTGGGCCTTTCCATTCCTCGAAATGAGCAACGCTTAAGTTCGGTTTATTGATAAATCCTCCAAATTCATCCTCAAAATCGCCATTTCTAGGAATTTTGTACCTCATATCAACTGATCCACCCTTGTTTTGACTTACTCTGAGTGTCTCCTCAGTTTCATGAAAATAGTGCTCTAATAGCTCTAATTACCGGTTTATTTGATCTTATCCTCCTTTACTCACTTTCCTTCTTCTCTACAGATCATTCTCATCCATCCGATAACATATCTACATCTCCTCACAGTTTGGCCATCCATCTGGTTTTACCCTTCATACGGTCTCAAGACCGCGTGAGGTCACATGGTCTCAAGACCGTGGGAAGCCTCACGGTCTCAAGACCGTTTGGATGCCGAGGCACAAGACCAGTTGGCAAGAGATCGTTTAGACGAGAAAATCAATGAAAGATCATTTGGATGAAGAGACTGCGAGGCAAGATCAATCAGAGCAAGACCGTTTGGAGTAGAGACCGTTTGGAGCTAAGACCGGTTGGAAGCCAAGACCGTTTGGACCCAAGATCGTTTGGAGCCAAGACCATTTGGACCCAAGACCGTTTGGAGCCAAGACCATTTAGACCCAAGACCGTTTGGAAATGAAGACCGTTTGGATTCTGAAACCGTTAAGACTCCAGACCGGTTGGACAACAAAACCGTTTGGATGAAGACTAGTTGCCAAGACCGTTTAGACCCAAGACCGTTTGGAGCCAAGACCATTTGGATCCAAGACCATTTGGAGCCAAGACCGTTTGGATCCAAGATCATTTGGGGCCAAGACCGTTTGGACCCAAGACTATTTGGAGCCAAGACCGTTTGAAGTATTCTCACATCAAAAATGTGAAGACCCCATCCAAGCCTATAAATAGGACCAACAAGGTCTTCATTTTGGCATCAGATATGGGAGGCCGCAAGGCTGCTCCACTGCTACCTCATCTCCACCAAGCTCTGCCTGGCCCTACTTATATGTCTCTAGAGGTGCACACGAAGATCAAGGTAGCAAGAGACAGACTTCATCGACCAAGTCAGAGCAGTCCTGAAGACTGGGGCGATCTACACCGGGCTGTCGCAAATCTACTCTTGTGCTCTGACGATGCTTGTTCTATCTTTCTTCTCTGTCTTTATTGCCCCCTCTATGAGGAGTGAGTAGTGTAATTCACTGGGGTGCGGAGACTAGCCCCGCTACCCATGCTTTGTAATATGTACCTAAAAATGTTATCTTTCTGATTCAATGCTAACCATTTCATTGCATGCTCAAATGTTGGCCGCTTTCTTGCATGATCTATTATCTTTTGTTATGGATTTTCTACGTCTACTCTTAAGACTCGATTACCGATTTAGAGTTGGTTCTTGATGTGTGTATCCACCACACATCTGTTTCGGTATCTAGGAACGCCTTTTAAGGAGTGGAGTAAACTCACATCCATCGTTGTAATTTCATACTATGAAATGGAATTAGTTGACGTATGAAAGTACAATCTTGATAGCTCTAGGAACACATTCTATGAATGGAGTGATGCAAAGTAAGTTACCATTCATTCGGGGATGGCTGGCATTGCAACACTCCCATGTTTCTCATAGCTATGTCCTCGAAAGAGGGTTAGTCTATAAGGATACTAATCGAATTGATAATATCGCTCGCTTATTAGTCTTTCGATGCACGTTTCATGAGGTTGAGTAAGACCTCCCTTCAGAGGGAACATATCTCCATTGACACGTAGATATGCACCGGATGGGAGCTAATCAACCTGTGAAGGATGTGCGCAACGCTCCTTGTCCAAGAGGGCATCGACATTGCACAACATCCATGTATCTTGCTTGTAGGTCTTGCTATGTTGGTACAGATACAATGCATGTGTAGTGGTGGTGAATATCCGCATCACCCCAATGATCCATCATCATCTCATAATCTTAGATTTTGAACTTTAACTAGATTTAATACTTGCCTTTATTTTTGCATGCTCTAGATTAGTTTAGATTAATCCTATCAATCTCTTAGTTGTAAATGATTAACTTAGATCGAGACGAAATGAGACAAAGACATCCAAATTCTTCACGTTGTCCTTTGGGTTCGATCTTAAATCTATACTACGATAAGGCTTCCACACTCTTGTGGGGTTGGAGAATTTATCTAGCACCAGTTGTAGGTAAACCTAGAGAGAACATAAACTCCCTAGGGTTTTTGGTGCACATTAGGACTTCCATCGGAAGAGCAATCTTTTGGTGTAAATCCTAGCTCCATCAATATTCCAGTGCCAAACATGCCACATTGAATAACAAGCGAAGCATATGCGTTTCCTAGGAATAATCTACCAAACACTGAAACAAACATGACATGCGAATCTTCAAACACATCGTATCTAAACCAAACACTTTAAAATCAATAATGGATAGAAGAAAATGAGAATGACACTTCTTCTTGGCCCACTTGGTCACACTACCAACAATGGCCATTTGACCTTGACACCTCATGATAAGTGTCCAATCATGGCTGATCAAAATATTACTCTTTAGAGTGTGGACATTGTATTCAATAAGCACGGGGTGGGGTGAGAACTAGACTTATTTCAATAGTTTTTTGTTTTCTTATACTCTCCTGGCTGTGATGTTCCTACATCATATATGTGTATTTTTTATGTTTGCATCTCATGTTTTGATCTTTTATTTACATTTATTTAGCACATTCTTCCAGTTTGGATGTAGCTGGTACCAATATTGGATATTTTTCATGTAAATTGCATATGTTTCAATCGTTTAACTAGTTCATCTTTTCAACCACCGCCCATGCCATGGTATTTTTTTCCCATATCTTAGAAGATGGTATTAAAAGTCAAGTTGTATTTTAAAATTGAAACTAAAATCACCAATTTCAAAATCCTATAGTTTTCCAAATTAATTTCAAGACCTGAGTGATGAAAATGAGTAATGCAAAAGCTACTTTTGAATTTTAATGTGGTTATTTTTTTTAGATGAAGTGACAACTCTCCCTTATATTTGAACCAACCTCACTTGACTACCCATTACAGGACACCCAATGACTGACCCACTTAGGAAAAGTTGTTTATGGAAGCAACTTCACCCAATTTCTACTAAATGCAAAAAAGGAAATAAGTTGATATTCAGTATTCCAGCCTAGCTTGAAAATCAATCTGACCACGATGGTTTGATGATTTGTAAAAGTAAGTGAACCATAATTATTAAATCTTTGAAACCTAGAAAATAGGAATAATAACCCCCTTGGTATGCCAACCTATTACAACATCAATATCTTGAAAGTTTGATTTTTTGATTAAGAACAAAAAAAGTGAGTCAATGTGCCCCAACTATGCAATTTAAGAATTATTTCATATATAAACATGGTCATATTTGTTCTTAGATGGGAAATACCTAGATGCGGGTCTAATAATCATGATTTATTTTTGCGGATAAATAATATGTAATCGGATATTTATGGAGGTGAATTAGGTTGTTTTATCAGAGTAAAAAAGACTACACATGTATAATTAGGATTTATCATTCATACCAGCAAACAATTGGATAAAATATAAATTGTAGTTTGTTCAAATATCCTTTTATCATCATCATTGAAAGCACTTTTCTTTAATTGTTATTTTAAAATGTATTGCTAGAGGACACACAATAGTTGAGATTGGGGGTAATTTAATGAAAGTAGTTCATACTATAATTCATTCCCACTTTTATTGATTTTGATTCTCCAAATCCTCAATTTTGGCTACACATTAAACTGTTAAAAGTGTATTTATTTTAATTAGCTCAATCATTTCTTTCTTGAATAATTGGAAGCATTTTGTGTAGGTTTCATGAGACATGGTTCATATGGAACTCATACCACCTTAAAAATTGACTTTAGAAATTTAGGATCTTTGATTCATACCTTCTTCAGTCAGACATGATGTTCTCAACCCTGAGCATCGTGTCCCTACCCAGCAGTTGGGTCATGCTACCCCAGATATAGACATGGTCTTCTTCTAGAAAACATGAGTTGTCTCATTACACTACTATCTAGCCGATTAAATTAGCAAAGGATATGCCATGATTTATCTTGAGCACATTATGCCCCACCATAATGGATTGACCATGTTGAAGAGAGCACTTCGTGTCTGACCAACAACACAACGTGCACTCTCATCTACAGTTGCTCCATAAAACTCTCTAATATGGTGGGGGTGATCCCTAACATCATGTTGAATGGTTATTTTTCCCAACATTTGAAAATTGCAATGCAATGCAATGTGGCCTTGCCTAGACACCACACTTCCCTTCAAGTTTATGTAAAAAAATAAAATATGGGAGAGAGGTTATGAGAGAAGACCTTTCATTTTATCAACTTCTAACTTTGGGATAAAAATTTAGGTGACGAAGAGGTGATTCTACTTTCCCATAATATGAAATGAAGAAGAAAGGATAAGCATAGGTTCCCATTCCTCTTGGTGGAACAAGCTCATATGTGCATCCCCATTGTAGAGGAGTCCTTCTCTACAACAATTATATATTGTTTCTTCCTCTCTTTCTCCATATAATCGCCAAGCATATTGTATAGAACTTGATTGACATGTTTGTTTGTGAGTCCCCCATATTTATAGAGTGGTTTCTATTTTATTTGTTGCTTTTTTAGCATACACTACTCATATGATGAACAACATATAATTTTATTTTGGATTTTCTTATTTATTTGTTGATATTGCTTTGCATTGTTATGAGGATCTTACTGAAGGCCTCAAGCTACTTTTAATTTTTCATACTTAAGAGAGACACAAATTTGTAGATAGGAATTAGAAATTTAACTACCAATTACATGAAAATGAATATGAGTTACTGCACTATTATTTCCTTGCTTGTGAATGATGATTAATCATTTTTTCCCTTTAAAGAGATTTAAGAAAGTTTTTATTATATGCTTGGTTGATAGTTGAGAGACAGAAACCTATCTATCTAGTTGATTAATAGTTGGAAGAGATTGCATTTCTTTATAGATAGGATGTAGAAGAGAATATCTTTCCCTTTGTGTGATTTAACCCTATGTTTCATGGAAGTCGTGGAAACACATTCTCTCCCCTTGAGTTGTTAAACTTGAGATTGATTTTATGACATGCTTAGCTAACATAGATTGATCTCAAGCCAACTTTTGTCTAATTGAACCTTCAAGTACTTGAATCAAATTAGTACACGGTATGCATTGGCTTCTTGTGGAGACAACCTTATGCTCTTATTACTGTTGACATGTAATATTCTAGGCCTCTAGCATGTGTCTATTATACTTATTATTAAACACACACATTGTGAGCATATTAGTTGACTGCTAGGATAATCTATCATCAATGACCTAAACTTAGCAAAACATGAACCGAATTCTAGCAACTGCTTATGGTCTTGTTTATCACCCTAGGTATAACTAACCGTCAACTAAGTCCTAAAAGGTATCCATGTTAATTTTATGACTTAGAAAACATAAATATCATGCACATAGCCATTTAGTTGAGATTATCTTGTGAATTGGCCGCATTCTTCTTGAGATTTTAATTTCACTGAAAGTAAGACTTCATTCCACCAAATCCTAACTTAATCAAACTAGTAGCAAGTAACCTACATCTTTAACATCTCATTCACTAATCTATATCAAATTTTGAAGTTATTAAACACAAACCAATTTAAGTTGTATCTTAGATTAAAGTCTTACAAACATCATCTCTGCATAAGAAAGATGCCTTATTTGAGGTGATGGATGAACATGTCTTTAGGTGATGTAAAGATGCCTAGCCCACTTATACTATCATATCACATTGTACTATTGACATCACACCTCTTCAAGTTTCCAAGATAATGATAGTAAAACATCATGTAACAACATATGATTCAACCACTTAAAAATAAAGAAAAAATAAATTGACAGACACATAATAACAACAATCAAGTTATATAATAAGGAAAATTCTTCCCACAACACCTCATCCACCAACATCTCCACCCCAAACTCGGGAATTCACACAAGTGCAACAATTTGCACTGTGTGGACAGGCATAGCAACGCAGAAGTGTAACAGCCAGCCCCCGGTGATGATTGCAGCTGTGCGCAAATCTCCATTGACCAATAGGCGTCCAGCTGCTCCATGCAGTCCATGCGACCGATTTTTTTCCTATTGTAGCAACAATTAGTAGCAGTGTTGACTAATCAAAACACGAAATGAAAATTAAACATTATGCCTCTTCATCTTCTATCACTGTTCAGCTATATAATCCACATTGTCCGCCATTTTTTATTTGAATTTTCAATATATTCCCTCCATTTCTGTATCCTATATATACACTCATACCTATCAAGCAAGAAGTCTTGGTTGCTCATTTGTGTTCCCGTGACCTGAGTTTGTGCCTTCAACACAATAAACACATTGCTACTAATTGCTGATTGAAGGTTAGTCTTTTAAGAGTAACATCATCCAACGCTAATTCAAGGTTATTCTGCTCTCATAACATTTTATTTCCAACAATTAAAGATTTACACAACAAGAGAGGTTATCCAATCTACTGATTAAAGGTTAGTAACCTTTTTAACTTTTTCAAACCATAGATCAATAATATGGTCCATATCCACTCCAACAATTATTCCAATTTGTTTTTTTTTCCTAACGACCGTTCGTATACCACAATAAGACCATATTTCTATTAATAGATGTACCAATTTACAACAAACACAGTACCAATTCAGAGACCAAACATTGATCGACTAATAGTTTTTCAATCAGCAACATTGTATATCTCTATTAATTGTATCATTCCATATATCATTAATCTTTGCCTAATTACACTATCTGTAACATTACATTATTAATCTCCATATAGTATTCTGACAATCATCACTAAAGTTGGTGTATCGAGGACCAATAACTTTCTTTCATTAGAACAATACCAATCAATACCTCATACCGTACCATTAAATTACATAAACAATGTTTACTTTTTTTACAAACGTTGCAGATGCCAGTAGACGACATCGATCTTAATGTGTCATTTAATTACAATCAGGAAGATATTTTCGCTCAACTAACCCAGATGTATCAATTTCACAAAATATCAATTTCTCTAAACTTATCATTCCAAGTATTGATGAACGAGTTGAAAAACCAAAAGTTGGCATGATATTTGATTCCATTAAAGAAGTCAGGTCATTCTATGAAGCGTATGCTGATGCTTGCGGATTTGGAGTATCAACAACACATTTTACAAAAAAATCAGTGCACATATTCTATTGTGAGATTAACCCTGCCATGCCTTAAAGCTGATAGACCTCCAATAACTTCAAATACAACTATGTACCGTCGTCGTCCAACCGCTAAGACCAACTGTGTTGCCCATATTAGATTTTGCCACGACATATATAGCGATCAGTTTGTTATTACATCTTTTCAAGAATAACACAATCATCCCCTTTTAGAACCAAGTGTTCTAAGATTGTTGCCTTCAAAAAGAAAGATCCCAGAAGACATTGCGAGGAGGATTGATCTAAACGATCGGGTTGGTACATCACCTGTATTTTTTTACATATAATAATATTAGATAATACCAAATTTACATATAAACCGTACTAATTAATATAGGTATCAGTGCTGCAAAATCTATGTCCAGCTTTGTTGTTGAGGTAGGAGGATACGACAATTTACATTTTACTGAGAGGGATGTCAGAAAGCATGTTGCTATATCTAGATGTCTAAATCTTGGTAAAGGCGATGCAAAAGCTATTCAAGATTATTTTATTAATATGCAGACCAAAAATCCAAAACTTTTCTATATTATGGACTTAAATGATGATGGTGTTCTTCGAAATGTATTTTGGGCCGATTCAAGATCCATACATGCTTATAAATATTTTGGTGGTGTAATCACATTTGATACTACATACTTGACTAATTGGTATGAAATGCCTTTTGCTCTATTTGTTGGTGTCAATCAACATTGTCAAAGCATTCTTCTTGGCTGTGGTTTTCTATGTGAAGAAACAACTGAAAATGATGTCTGGCATTTCTAGACATGGCTCAAATATATGGGTAAGTCATCACTACAAATATTCATCACTATTTAATATAACATTTAGTACTATGTTCAATATTATAAAGTATTGTTAAGTCAGACCATACCAATGCTAACATAGTGCTTACCATTATTTAACAGGTGCCCCTCCAAATGGTATAATAACAGATCAGGCCCAACATATAATGAACACAGTCAAAATTGTTTTTCCAAATACCCATCATCGTCTTTGTTTGTGGCATATAATGAGGAATCTACCTGATAAGCTTGGTAAGGATTTGTATACGTCTTTTATGGTCAGGCGCGTTGTATATGATAGTATTACAGTAGACGAGTTCGAATCTAATTGGTTCAAGGTTGTACAAAACTATAATGTCAAGGAGGATGGATGGCTGAATAGAATGTATCAACTAAGAAAAATGTGGGTTCCTACATATGTTGATAAATATTTTTGGGCTGATATGACTACCACACAACACAGTGAATCTATGAATGCATTTTTTGATGGCTATGTGAATTCTCATACATCATTGAAGCAATTAGTATACCAATACGAGCTTGCCTTGTTCTCTAAATATAAAAAAGAGAGACTCGCCGAGTACAAATCCATGCATAAAACAACACCCGCAAGGACATCATATATGATAGAATTCCAGTTTAGAGATCTTTACACTATTTCCTTATTTAAGAAATTTCAGGATCAACTTTTAGGTATGATTTCATGTGACACTAAAGTCATTTTTTATGACGGTGTCAATGCCAATTTTAATGTTATAGAGCATTGCTGCATAATTATATCTCCAAATGAATCAAAAATGTTTGAAAGACATTTTACCGTCATGTATGAATATTCATCCCAAAACATGAATTGCTCATGTAAATATTTTGAATCCAGCGACATCCTATGTCGTCACATGTTATGTGTTATGATTCGTATTTTGAAGTTTGAAAAAGTTCCTAATCAATACATACTTGATCGGTGGAGGAAACACATAACTCATTTTTATGACGAATCAAAACCATACCCAAAGCAAAACTCACACAGTGCAAGCTCTAGATCTGAAGATATTATTCAATTTTGTCGTGGATTTTCCGACTTTGCAAAATCATCTAACGAGAATTGTGAGCAGATAAAATAGATTCTTACTTATTCTTATAAAAAAATAAAACAACTCGATTCACATTCAAATGTAAGTGGTTGTACAATTTCTATGATACTTTCATGCGCTTATATATTCTTACCAATTTTCATGTTTTTAACAGTTGGAACAGTCTTCAAAACAATCCGTACGAGATCCACTTGTATGCAAAAGAATTGGTCGCCCTTCATCAGTGAGGAAAAAATCTTTCAAGGAGGAACAATCAATGAAGAAGTTAAAGTCAAAAAAGAAGAAGGTGAATACTCTTCCACACATAGAAGAAGAACAACATGTAGATCAAGCTCACAATATAGAAACAGATGCAAACCTTATGGGGGATATTCCACGTACAGACTCTACAAGATATCAGAAACACATTGGAAACTCCGATCATAATACATCAGAGCAGTACAACAAGTCTCCAAATCCAAACAAGTCAGAGCAGTGGAATCACCCTCAAACTAATTAGTGGATTGATCTTTTTTCAATGTCCAAACCAAACAATATTTGATTGTATTTCACGTCTGTTTATCAATGTCAATGTACTACGTTACATAACCTAAGTAATTTCTCCCCATATTTCCTAAAATTGAAACTCAAATTTAACAGTACTAATTGTATACTAACATACAACCATGTTCTTAACTCAATGGTACCAAAACATATGTACAACAGTACCAAAACAAAGCTCAACTATTACATTCAGTGTAGATATTCCATGTACGATAAACAATATGACCACCATTTGACAATACCGAATAGATTAAACAACAATACCAATCTTATACAAAAACACTACCAAATTTGAATCACATCCATGTAGCTAAATCTAGATGTTCAGAACATACGTACAACCGTACCAAAACAAAGCTCAACTATTACATCCAGTGTAGATATTCCATGTACGATAAACCGTATGGCAACCATCTGATAACACCGATTAGTTTAAACAACAATACTAATCTTATACAAAAATACTACCAAGTTCGAATCATAGCCATCCCAAAGCATACATAGTTTGGTAGTAGTATAATATAATTAATCTCAGACCACAGTAGTATCAAAGTAGTCAAACAGTAATACCAAAGCATCCACGAGAACCCCTATTGTTGTTGACAATACCAAAAATAGTAAACAACCATACTAATTTTCATACTTAAACCGTACCAACTTAGGATCATATAAATACCAAAGCATCTGCATCAATAGCTCAGAATCACATCACAAGTGTTACATTCATAGCAGAAAAGCATTTTACTTACAATACTAAAGCATCCACGATAAACCCTATGGCTGTTGACAATACCGAAAAGAATTGAAAACAAAACCAATTTTCATAGATAGCGCATCAATAGCACAAAATCCACAACAATAAAACATTTACATCAAGAAAACATTTCACTATAAACATTATAAACCATCTACAATAAGAAAGCCTTATAAGAAATCTTCAGCAAGAAAGCATTTCACTATAAACATTATGTTAAATATTGTTAATACCAAAATAGTAGACAACATTACCAATCTCAGACCACATTAGTACCAAACGCGTTCGTTAGTAATACCAAACCATCTACAACATTACTACCAAAAAACCACCTAAATGTCACATTTCAGTTTGTTCACCCATAACATCAAAATGCACAGATGCCTAAAGTGCTAATTAGTGACACATACATACTCCTTCTGGTTTACTAGTCTCATTGCATATGTCCCCCTCAGTAGGTGAACATTATCTCCCCTTGTCCCTTCAATGCCACAATCTTGAATCAGTTCTTCTATCCATCTTATGACATAGAATCCATAATCATTGCTTGTAGGATCCTATTGGGGAGCTCTTCTATCATAAATTATTTTCCAACCCCGATCTGATATTCCAGCTTTAATCTTCAATGCATATTTTATTGCTTGGGCCTAAGTTCATCACACAAAATAAAATATTCAACACAAAACTCAACGACGTCTTATAATAATATATTATATTTGAAATAAGACGTGCTTACCATTAGCAGTGCATCTCTATCATATGCATTGTACACAACAACATTGTCCGCATTCCTTTCCTCTTCCAGACTATTATAGTGAACAAAACCTTTTCTGCCTAAAGTTCCTACCAGCAGATGCCAGTGTGCACATGTCAAAATAGGCATAATCATAGTTTTTAATTCTAATATTTCCCCCATATGTTTCAAGAAATAATTTGTCAGTCCTGATTCATTGTGTGTTCTAATAGTGTCTGGCAATGAGGAATGGAAAATGAAGCACTTTCTATAGTTTCCTATACTTCCTCTCCTCATTATTTCCATCACCCCTTCCATGACCTGCACATAAACACAACAATACTAATTTGATATAGAAACATTACTAAATTTTTATGGAAAAAGTGCTTTATGCTATTCCGGACCTGATTGCTTAACATTCCTGCCTTTTTTACCATATGTTTCAAATCACTCCTCATCAAAGTTTCATGTGGTGACATGTATACAACATCACCATCATTTGTTCCTTCCCTTGTTATATGTATTACAGAAAAATCAAACATCAAACACATATTACCACTTCTACAATCAACGTCAATATTTGTTGTGTTGCATAACTAAACATCAAACACATATTACCACTTCTAGAAATTTTATATCCTCTTCTGTAAGAGTCTGCACTACACTATTATCAAAATCTCTCATAACTATAATAATCGACAAATCATCATCGTCCCCCTTCGCTTTCCTCTTAAGTTTTGCTCTTCTAACAACCGACAATAAAATTTTCCCTTCTTTTTCCTCTTAAGGCCAGCTTCCACTTGATTAACATGATCACAAACTGCAGCAAACCATTCTTTTGTCTCCCACTAAATAAGAATCAAAATGAATAAACATGATACATGACATTTTATGCAATTATCATAAATTTAACAATAACCATAACATCGTAATACAACATCTGTCACCGTTTGGTCGTCAATCAGCAGATTCCCATTCAAACTTTTAACAGATGTTCTGTCAAAACCAAATGGCAATAAATTGTTGATTATATCATCAATTTATTTATATAGTTTTGTGATGGTATACTCTTTAGCTTGCAAGAAGTACAACAATGACAACATCATATATGCACTGTACCAAACCATATACTATTCAATACTTATTTTCAAACTAATATGTACCAAGAGTTTCCCTGACCCTTTTGCTTGTTCGTCTTCAACAAGAATGACAACGTTTCCTCTCTCTGGAGTTACAAACGAACTATCATCACCTGCAAATTGTTCCATTTCTTTTTCAAGGCTATGATGTTGCCCTTCTCCAATTGTAGGGTTCTGAGCTTGCCCTTTTCTCCAATTTCACAGCTCTGATGTTGCCCTTCTCCAATTTCAGGGCTCTGATGTTGCCCTTCTCCACTTTCCTCCACCTTAAAAAAGTAATCAATTTGTCAAGTTAATGCCAATTCTAATCAAAATTGTATCAA
Organism: Alisma plantago-aquatica; assembly: GCA_963693085.1. Lineage (NCBI taxonomy): Eukaryota > Viridiplantae > Streptophyta > Magnoliopsida > Alismatales > Alismataceae > Alisma > Alisma plantago-aquatica. Next base: position 904,925,812 of record OY856412.1, read on the forward strand.
CACAATATAAACTTATCCACATACCACTTTCTCTTTATTTTCTTCACTAACTAGGGTTGTAAATGGTTCACATTCTACAATCATAGTTACATTCTCCTTTTCACTACTGTCACTTTGAATTGCTTCAGGGACAACTTCTTTACCAATTTCCTGACATTCAAACAATCAAGGTGTGACATACTTATTTTTAGTAATTACCATACCAAAATTCACGCATAACTGTACCAAACAAAACATATTTCAGAACATTTACTTTATCGGTTTTATCATGTTCTTGTTGCGGTTTTTGATCATTTCTTCTTGAGCAATCACAGATACTGTCTCTGCTATGATATTATTTTCATCATATGTTTCTTTCTCTTTGCTTTTTTCCTTTTCCTATAAAAAAGAATTAACAAATGTACAATATGCTATATGAAGTGAATACAAAAAAATCAATAGGACAGTACCAACGCCTGCAAACAATTTCAAGCTTAATTTCGAAGAAAATGTCTTTTTATCGACATTTAATTTTAGAGTCTTTGATTCAGGCCTTTTTTGGAGAATGAAATCCTACATCAATCACAAAAAAATGTTATATATTGTTGGTTTTATTAAAATAAATTAAACAAAAACTTTGTGACAACACTAACATCCATGTCGTCACTGTTCTCCTTATCGTCTGATTTCTCAACCTTCCTTTTATTTTTCTACTGTAATTATTCAAAACAATTATTCATAATATTATAATTACCAATGTATTAATAAAACAGTAATAGTAGTATACCTTTAGACTATCCCTCATATCTGCAAGGGTATCTCTGTCTGAATCATCTTCTTCATCATCGTAAATACTCTCAGATTGTTCACTACATGTTCCTTCCATAGTTGGATCATCCAATCTATGTACTGCCAGTTCCTCCCTCAAAAATAAATAATCATTTTGGCTTTTATTTAAAGCCATATGCAACCCATCCAACTTAATTTTCAATTGTTCATTCTTTGCCATTAACCTCCCCATATCTTTGTCATACTTCAGTTTCTGTTTTTTTTAATTCTAATCCCAATTGCATTTTGTCAGCTTCTAGATATGCTATTTTCACTCTGGTTGAATCTAGCACATCACTGTCACCAGAAACTACCAATTTCTTTCCCACATCCCCAACTTTCCCTCCGTCGTGGATGTATACCCCATTAAGTTTAGCAATTTTTTTTGTCATTTTTTGATAAATAAATATTGAACTTATGGTCGTATTTCCATTTATTGATGTGTGGTATCCCATTTGGATAGTCTTTTGATAACATCTTTTGAGCTTTCCTAAACCAGACCTTAAAAAAAACACTTGATATTAATAAAATTTGATAGAAGCACATCATAAATCAGCACGACAGTACCAATAATTACCATTAACAGTGCACTGCATCCCTTTAGGTAACCCTTTTGGTTTATAGTCATCTCCATCATCCCCAAATGGAGGTAGTTGTGGATTGATTCAGCCCAATTGAATTTATCAATCCTTTCTAGATCATCGATCAAATCAAACAACACCTTCTGAATTCCAAAATTTCCGTACGGATATAAAAAAATACTAAGAAGCACCAAAATCCAAATCTTGACGAAGTCTTCTTTGCTTTTGGTGTCTTCCTTCTCTACAAGTTCCTTTAATATTTCAACAACATCATTTACCTTAGGATCTCCTTTAAAATGTTCACACCTTATCTTACTGCCTTTACCGACCGATTTGTCGGAGTGTAAGAAACTACTAACACCTAAATAAATTAACAACATACTTTTTAAAAAATCAATTAATATATTGTTCCAAATCTAAATATATACTTATATTTATGTATATAGTACTCCCAAAATATTTTACCTGTAGCAGGTAAGCCTAGTATAGCACACACTTGCTGGGGGTTAAATCCCACCAATGTGCTTCCAATCTTGAAAGCCATTTTGTTTCCATCATATGCATAAATAAGGTCTTCTATCATGTTCATGTCCAAAGAATTAGGACATCTCATCCCAACAAACACACCAAATACAGTATCCTTAAACATGGTGACATGTTCATTTTTAGCTATCCCTAAGATAAATTTAAATTTGCTTATGGAACATCTACTTCCAAAATTCTCTGTGGTCATCTGATCCTCACTTGTCATTTTGATGTCTACAAACAACACCTATAATATAAAACAACAACGTACTTTCATAAAAGTAAAAAAAATATTTCATTACTTATTTTTACATAAAATAAAACCAATATGCAATAGTCACAATACCAACATTTCCACAGGCCAGTGCAACAACAAAGTTTTCTCTATTTCTTTTTCAGGTTTTTGTCACTAAAAACTTTCCCACAACAGTATTCTAAAAATAAATGTCCACTCTCCCCAATGTTCTCCAAATCATACCAAAAATAATACCAATCAGTACCAATATTTATGTAATAATGTTCATAAACAAAATCTCAACAACGAAATAACCAGAAATTATATTATCAGCAAAACACATATATTTGTTACACAAAACTAAAACTAACATTAATTAATACCAACAATTATTCAAGTCAATACCAATTTTATTCATTTCGGAAAATATTGCGCCATCATGAAATAAAATACGAATCAGTACCAAAATTTATGTATTATTGTACATAAACAAAATCTCAATAGTCGAATAACCAGAAATTGTATTATCAGCAAAACACATATATTTGTTAGACTAAACTAAAACTAACATGATCTTACTTTACATTACATATATTAAATATTTACAACACTAAATTATATTTGAAACAGTACCAGATTACATTGTATTATAACCACATTGGTATATAAATTTATAACCAAGAAACCAAATCAAAACCAAAAACAATATTAACCAATGCTAATAATTACACAAGACAATACCAAAATTATACCGCAGTTATTAAATAAAATAATTTTGCATTACATAACTACCATTGCCATAACATATATTAATTCTATCCAAAACCAAACTATCTTTAAAACATTAAAAAATTAATTAGTATTACAACCTCTTCATGTAGTTCGACTTACAACACACATTGGTACCAATTAACTCTAGAAGCAATACCAATAATTATGCATTGCAGTACCAGCACTGATTGGTACACAGTATCAATTTCTAAAACATTTACCAGCACTCATTGACACAGTATCAATTTCAAAAACAGTACTAATGTACCCAGTATCATCAGTCTCGCATTAGTCACCTTTATACCAATATGTATGCTACACATTATCTAAAATATCCATACAGAAACCCCAAAACATTCCAAAAACAATATAGTTGTAATTGAATTAATCATACAATTGTTATACAGAACCTATATCTCTTGCCAAATACAAGAAATAAGCACTCCATGCATTATCAGGATCATACCAAACGATATTAAGAATAGTGTCAATACTTATTCAAAATAGTACTTGTAATATTAAGATGAAAGGAAACCGTTCAAAACTAGAATTTCCTCAACATCGTGTTCATTAGGTTCATTAAAAACTATTTCGAGTTCCTCAAAATATTTATTTCAGTTATTTTTTAGCAATTTCTAAGCAATCATTTACTTCCCTTTTTCAGACGGAACCCTCAAATCCATGCTCTGAACCCTATGTATCTCCAGAATAAAATACTAAATAGAGTTTTCTACTCTATTAAGTGACATGCAAATTGATTTTTGCTGAGGAAAGGCTTTTGCTAGAGGAAATTGAAGAGTAGAAAGGGTTTTGGAGCACTTAACTGAGCCGCGACTTCTCCGACTACCTCTCGCGATCTTCTTCTCCGACGAACTTTGCTTCTTCCTCCTCCAAGCTCCGCAGCTTTCTTGCGCTCTGTGCTTTCTTCCTCCTCCAAGCTCCGCAGCTTTCTTGCGCTCTGTGCTTTCTTCCTCCTCCAAGCTCCACTGGCAACGAGTAGCTTCCTCCGTCGGCAACGAGCAGCTCGTTCAGCTCGCTTCGCTTCGCCCTTTTCGCCAGAGAGAAACCCCGCACAAGAGAGAGAAAGAAGAGAGGGATTGTCAACTCTGCAAATGTCACCTCGCACGCACAAAAGGCGGGAGTGCATCCTCTTTTATTTTAGATATCCCCCGATTTGGCCGGGGTCGGGTAACCGAACCGGCGCCCTTTGAACTTCTAGCACTGTAATGGACAAAAATCCGCACTGTGCAGACAGTGCCTCGAAAATACGCGCTCTGCGGTATACTGCAGCGTGGTGCCTGCCTTTTTGGGATTTTCCCAGGTCAGGGTGTGTATGGTGGTGTATATAGTGTGCTATATATCACTACTCATATAATAAGCCCATAGTTGGTATTGAACACAATTTTCCTTTTTCTTATCACAAAGACATAGAAACCAAAATTGATAAAAAAGGACTTCTTTGAGCAGTGGCGTAGCCACTTTTGGGCACGGGTAGGCACATGCCCTACCCGACCATCCAAAATAAGCTAATGACTATAAAATTCAATTAAAGATAAGGCCTTCTCGTACATGAAACAACACCGTGTGCCCTACCTGTCTCTACGTCATCAAATGAGTCGGCTCTTTCTCCCATTCTATGTAGCTGAAGCAGCGTTAAAATGATGCTACAGGAGTCGAGAACAATTATTACGCTTTCAATACAATTGAAGCATCCCTTATAAAGATGGCGAGGAAACCTGATCATTTAATCATGTGTTGATCCTTTAGTCTCTTAGAATACTCAAATTTGATCCACGGCACCCACTGTCTTCATCCAAAGTCACATGGGCATGTTTGGTGCCTGAATTTTATGTTTGGTATGCTGAATTGAAGAAATGGGGTTAATCCCGAGATTTTCACACGGAATAAGAATCTCGTATTTTGATCTTCATCAAAATTCTTCCGGACACCAAAATCCAATATTGGCAAGACAGCAGACACGAAAAAATACAAACCCCACACTTACAAAATCCAACAAATCAAAAATAAATTTTTACTTTGCAGGATTTTAAGAATGTAACATTTCAGTAATGCGGGATGGACAAAATACATGATTTTTATAAACCCAGCTAACCAAATGCAATGCATGTTAATATCCTATTTTTGACTTAATGCCATAATTTTAACTAAAAATTGGACGGTCACATGTCTTAAGCATAATTGAATGTTAACGATGCACACTATGTGGTTGTATTTTAAGACCGTTTCTGGATTTGTGTGGCATCCTTGTCCGTTTCTCAATTTATGCAAAGAAAAGTCTTTTTGAAAATTAACAACATTAGCAAAATAACTATTTATATCACAATCACTTATCAAAGAAAAACTACCTATATCACAATATTGTCTTCATATTAGTATGTTTTGTTTAACTTCATGGGTGAAAATTGATATTATTGAATACGTTCTAGTTCTGAACAAAATCTCAATTTAAATGGTTATCAATGATTTTTAATGTTACTCATAATTTTCAAGAAAACATAATTAAAAAAGGATGTTATTATCACAATAGGCCAAACAAATTATTTCTTTTACAAGGCCAATACATTAAACATTATGGTTTTAAAAGACTACTCAATTCACGTATACTCTAAAAGACATTTTTTTAACTAAAAGTATAGGGTAGATGTATCTTGTTGAGATGCAATGTTCAAGACATTGTTCATCGAGGTTATTTGTAAAAGGAACATTTTAGCCCCATATTTGAATTTGGAATGAAATTTTTCGGGTCACCTTTTTTAGTTCAATAAGTATTTTATTTGATACATTGCACTTTAAGTGTGTTTTTATATTATGTAGTTTAGATACATAAATAATATGCTTAAGTGATGTTCTTTTCTAAAACACATAGTAAGTTATCATGAGTAAAAATTTAATTTTTTTGAATATTTTACTTTGAACTATGCATGTTGCGGTGCCCTACTAGAATGAAAATCCTGGCTCCGCCACTGTCTTTGAGTCGTCTTCGGCAGTGATGGGTAGATGAATCTCTTGTATAGATCCCGCGGATACAGTTTTCTTCCCGATGTTGAACATTCCAAATTTTCCTGAACCGTAGGTCAGGATATTGCCGATAGTACCAACGTACATAAATCGGTTGGCATTCTCTGACGCGGTATAAGTGACATCTCGTTCATGAATCTTAGACCAACATTTACTGTAGGACACTCTATCAGTAATAGTATAATCATCATCGTTTTTAAGAACCCAGAATTCGAGTTTTCGTTTGCCATGCTTGTAGATCTTAGTATTACCAGCCCGAGGCAGCCGTCCATGTCCAACAATTCTGGCCTGCAAGTATCACGAGTAGTACTACGACGACTCACTGGTGGTATTGGGATCAGGGGGCGGAACTGTTTGGTTTCTACATCAAAGCATACAACTTTGCCCGGGCTGATCTCGGCTAACCAGTAGATCATCCCCTGGATCGACACTCCCACATCCTGGCCACAGTTCATGGACTGGCAAGGCGGCCACTTGATACTCCTCCAATGGCTTGTCTCGGAGCCGGAGCAGATGGCGCACTTAGGACTTGTGGTCTTATGTCCCGTCTGAGTGACGATCCGAACCACTTTAACCGAGCCGTCACGGGGTTGATAACCATGATCTGCAAAGAGACAGGGCGTCGTCTAGACCGGATACCGGTGGGAGGCGCATGACCTTATCCGTAACGGGGTTGATAACCATGGTCTCCGTATCGCTTCTTGACATTGAGGACCGCACAGCCAGCCAGAGGCCCTGGCAAGGCAGGGTGATAACGGTCCCCCAGCTCGACTCATGCCAATACGGCAACACCTCGTCCACGTAACCTGCCGTGGGGTCATCCACTAGCCATCGCCGGTCAATGCAGCAGAAGACCGCCTTCTCCGCCGACGGGTGGCCAGAGCCGTACACGACGACCCTGCGGCGCGACATTGACCTCCGATGAAGAAGCTTCTTGAATTAGTCGGAGGAGATGAGAGCGCGCCAGTCTCGGCACACGCGTCGCATCGACAGCACGGATTCCACCGGCATACGGGGACAGTATCTCGCCGATCATCTCCAGGGGAAGGTGAGGAATGTTCAACTGGTTCTGCTCGGAAAGGCGGGTAACGTGGGTGGATGTCGACATGCCGCCACTTCTGTCACCAAGCAGTTTAGCTATCATGGCTCCCATATCTTCTTCGTCCGGGGCGCTGGCGCTTGTATGCTTACTTCCTATCCTATATATATACGACTTTGTGATGGAAGTGTTGGCTCAGACTATAGCCCTCCGAATAGCAGTTGGATTCCTAAGTGCGTCAGCGCTTAGTAAATAATATGACGTGCCATATCCCAATACTGAACCAATTCCGATTAAGATAAAATACGACCGGAATTGACTTCGACCTCATCGCCTCACGCTATGTTAGGTATGTGGTAATAAAATGAAGGGCAAGGAAAGAGAAGGGAGGAGAGGATATGAAAGGGGAAGGGAGGAGAGGACATTTACTTTAGTCAGTCTGGTTGGTTAGTATGGAATGAGAAAGGAAGGAAAACATAAAAATAATGTAAATATAAAAAAATTATATAGTGATGTGGAGTATCGGTGATATAAAAACAGGACTACTAATTTTTTTATACTTTATTGTGGTTGCAGAAGTAGCTTCCTTTATATTTATGAATTTGTAGCAACTTTTCCACCAGGTATTTAAGCATCACAATCCACCATATTTCATCATTATTTACTTCTTTTACTTTTTACATTTTTGTAATGAATTTATACTTTTTAGACATCTCAACAGAATATTTAATTTTTATACGTTTCCTTCTCAATTATGCACAAGATGTTATTTTAGATTCTTTTTATTTTTATAATCTCTCTAAAAATTTTCTCCAAATTATTTCAGATAATATTTGAACATTCTATATGTCGCTTCTAAATGAAGTACAATATACGTGACATGTCGCTTCTCTGTCACCATTTGTTGCGAGCTATATGTGTTTTTCTTATTATATTATTTATATTTTTCCTTTCACATTTCATATGCCCATTCAAACTTTCTAATATATTTCCCATCAGGTCTTTTTTCTTCCCCTTATCTCCACTCCAATTTGATTTTGAGAGAATGGTAAAGAAGTGGCTAAAAATATTCTTGATTATTTCTTCATTCTTCTCCTCCATTCTCCTCTCTTTTCTTCCCTTCTTCATCACTTTATCCAACCAAACAACTCAAACTTGTTTCCCTCCCTTCCCTTCTCATCCATTCACCATCTATCAAACATGGCTAAAAACATTTAGGTTAAAGAGATTTCCAACTTCGAACATCTGGTCTTTTAGAATTGGATAACAACTCAAAGCTTACACCTAACCTGGATTGTGTCAAAGTTAAAGAGGTTCTCCTTTTCTACAAATAAGAATAGAGATTATTTCTCTGAAGTTTACTTCTAAAAATATGTTAGTTACAGTTGTTAAAATGTCATTTCAATGCCACTTGATTCTTTCCCTTGGATAAACTCCTGGGACCACAATGGCATTATTCAACTTACTTTTGAATTCCTACTAATTTGAATTCTCAGGACATAATACAAATTTGAAGATGATTCTTTCTAGAAAAGACAATAGATTTAAAAGTACTCTCAGAAAAATGGCTTGTCCTTGCTTTTAGATACATGATCTATCAGTGTATCAACAATAATTCCACTTATAAAATCCAACTAAAAATGTGGACCTTCTTTTAAGGTCTTCAAAACCTATAATTTCTTCATTCATCCTAGTGTGGCCAATCCTTTAGAGACTAGGCTATGGGAAATTAGATGCCTCATGAATGTCATTATTGTTTATATTCGGTTGATAACTAACTCATAGAAAACTACTCTTTAGTTCTCAATGGCAATATTGGGGCTTCAATGGTTCTTACATTTTCTCTCTTTATCTCATCGACTCTGAAGACATTAGTTGTTGTTTCTAACTTATCCTCTAGTAAAAACAATTCATTCTCATTTTTATGACCTTATATCTATATGGTAGTGCTTTCATGTAATGTCTTACACCATATATATGTTGTTTCATTCTTGTACCAAGAATTTAAATAACTATGACTACAAATAGATATTAGCTTCTTGTGTTACATGGACCATTCGGTGAGAAAGGAATAATTATTTTATTAACAAACAAAGAAACATCTAAAATGTTTGTCATTTATCAACTTCCACTTCTCCTTCTCAATTTAAATATTGATGTGATGCTTCTTCTTCTCAGAAGGAAAATGCTAAAGACCCATTGACGGTCTATGTCTTCAAGAGGGAGTGGCTACCACCACCACCACCAAAGGAGCCTCCTCCTTTGAATGTCTACCGATGCCTCTGATTACAAGGCCTAGGATGGGGGACTCTTGCTTCTTGGAGGGTCTTGATCCTGAGATATTGTTGTTGATGTTATGTTATTGTGGGTTGTCTTAAGGGGTGTCCAACCCCAATTTTGTGAACTTATGAGCCAAGCTCATCGACCACAGTGCTAGAGTTATGAAAGTACTTCTTGTACCTTATAACCCCCAACTATTGTCTATTATGGCGTTTGTGATGACTGATCTCATTTTAATGCAATGAAGGCTATATCTTAAAAAATCCCCATGTTTCAACATGGAGAGGTCATTTGGAGGCCATCATTTGTCTCAAACTTTTGGCTAGGAGTTGATGTTGACTAGAAATTTGAATCCTTTAGAATAAAAAACCCAGAAACTCCTCCCAGGGATTATCTTCATGTACGGGAATCTACATACTTAATTTGGCTACTTACCCTTGCTTGTCTGGGATGTTGAGTCATTAGTTATGAATTCTCATCATTTTTACTTGTGGCCAAATTCATTTGAGGAATAGAATATTTGGAGTTTCGCACAGTTCATTTTTCCTTGCGATGTGTGAGAGAGTCAGAGAGAGGCAATCACACAATGCGAAATGGAAGAGAAAATTTTGTGTAAACACTATACGAGTTAACTATGTATGAATAAGAAAAAGAAAACTGAAGAAGGAACAAATGGAGTGATTCTTCATTGTCTTTACAAGTATGAACAACAAGCCAATAGGCGCACAGTTCGTATTAGTGCGCCTTTATACACCGTTTTCCTTCTTCTCATTACAAATGCATGAGGCTGTCATGGTAGAAACCGAAATTAATAAAAACCGACTTCCTTAAGTAGTGTTTCTTAGTGAGGGGTAGATGAATTTCTTGCACGGATCCCACCGAATCAGCAGGCTTCTTCCTGATGTTGAACATTCCAAATTTTCCTGAACCGTAGGTCAGGATATTGCCGGCGCCAACGTACATAAACCGATCAGCAGCGTCTGACGCGGTGTGAGTGACATCTTGTTCGTGAATCTTAGACCAAAACTTATCATAAGTCGCTCTAGCAATAGTAGCATGTTCTTCGTCTTCAAGAACCCAGACCTCGAGTATCCGGTTGCCGTTCTGGCCGATCTTGGGTATCACCAGCCCGAGGCAGCCTTCCATGTCCAACAATTCCGGCCTGCAGGTCCCATCGGTACTACCACTCAGCACTGGTGGTATAGGGATCAGGGGGCGAAACTGCTCGGTTTCCACATCAAAGCTTATGATTTTGCTCGGGCTTGTTTCAGCTAACCAGTAGATCGTCCCCTCGATCGACACTCCCACATCGTGCCCACAATCCATCGACTGAAACGGCGGCCGGTCGATAGTCCTCCAAAGGCATGTCTTGGAGCCGGAGGAGATAGTGGACACCTGGCACTTAGGATTTGCGTTTTGTTCTGTCTGAGTGACGATCCGAACCACTTTGACCGTGCCGTCACTTACTGAACCCATGCCAAAGTACCGGCGAAGAGGCCGCGAGTCTAGATCGGGAACCGGTGGGAGGTCGACGACCTTCTTGGCAATGGGGTTGATGACACGGGCCCCCGTACCCGAATACTTTGCTGATATGATGGGCTCTGCAGCCAGCCAGAGGCCACGGCAGGGCAGGGTGATAACGGTCCTCCAGTTCGACTCCAACGGGTACCGCAACACCCTCTCGACGTAACCTGCCGTGGGGTCATCCATAGGCCACCGCCGGTCCATGCAGCAGAAGACCGCCTTCTGTTCCGACGGGTGGCCGGAGCCGTAGACAACAACTCTGCGGCGCGACGAGGATTTCTGATGATGGAGCTTCTTGAACTGGTCGGAGGAGATGAGCGATCGCCAGTCTTGGCACACGAGCCGCATCGGGAGCACGGATTCCACCGGCAGCCAGGAGAGTATCTCCGCGAACATCTCGGGAGGAAGAAGGTTCGGCTGCAGCTGCTTCTGCTCGAAAAGGGGGATGCCGTTGCCGTGGGTGGACATCGTTCGGCCACTTCTCTCACCAACGAGTATCTCCGACGCCGTCGTTCCAATGTAATTCTTCGTCCGAGAGGTGCCGGCGCTTGTGTCCTTTGCTTCGTGATGCAATCCTTGGTGATTTGAAACGGGTGGGGTGGGGGAGGCAACATATATACGCCTACGTGAAGTTATCCTTGAAGTATAGGCTCAAACTAGAATTAGCACTCCGAGTAGGAGTTCGAACTGTACGTAAAAATGTCACTTGGTTTCGAAGTTCCTTATAACGGTTTACGTAGGCGCAAAGGCCTCTATTTCACAATCGGAAAGGGAAGACTTAGAAAGGGAACCTACTTGTGAAAATCAAAAAGAGAAATAAAGCAGACCCATTTCACTTGAAGCTCGAAAACTAAAAGTTGGAAATGTAGACCTCTCAATTAGCATAAAATAGGGAAAACAGTATATTTGCCCAATTTCACAAGCTCTCTTTATATCTTTACTTGAATGGAAACTCCAAGAAATGGTGACATGCTCTTTAAGAAACCAACAATTAGCTGGTCATTGAATGAAGCAAGTACTTATTGTTTATTATTAACATATAAATAATGAATAGATAAGTCAATGCGTCTATAGTACTGTTAACACGTAGTGATTCCAACTCGCCTTCTTTGTTTGACATATAGTATCGGTTTCACTTCAAGGCGCATGTTCTTACTAGTGAATATAAAGATTGTTATTTGATAGTATTTCTACCTTCTATTATCAGTTTCATATATTCTTTTCCAGTAGATATTTGATAACTCTCTCATTAAAATATAGGTGAATTACAAGCAATGTAATGGCATCGTTCAATGCCTCAAAAAGGTAAAGTACCCTCCTTTTCTAGGAAATGTCTATCTTTATTTAATACTCGAATAGGCACGGCTATTGAAACTATTTACAAAGATAATGAAAAGAGGTGGCAGTAATTACATGTTTCTTGCTCTTGTTGGTGGTCCTATAAAAAATATATAGTATTTGTCTTATACAATCAGTGTCATGCAAGCACTAAAAAATGATCTTTATTTACAATAAAAATATAGTGCTAATTACATGTATTGTAGCTAAAAGATTTAGTTATATTTTTATTTACATATAAAAATTTAGTATATATGCTCATATAGAAAATTCATGTAATCTTATTTTTCAAATTTGTCATTGAATAATAAATTTACTATGTATACATATTTAGTTCAGAATTTAGCTAAATATTGCATATATATTTAAATATAGGTCCACTTGTAGCTAAATGTATAACTACAATTGCATAACAGTTAATGTATAGTAAAAATATGAATTTACTACAACTGTATGTGTAGCTAATATGTAGGGAATAGAAACATTTACTATGCATACTTGTTTAGTTAGATTATGCATCTAGATACATATATAGTGACATTTACTTCACATACTTATACAGTTAGATTATGCATGAGAAATTTGCCAGTAAGCAAGCCTTTTAGTAGTACATTGGTAGTAATTGGATCAGGTTATGTTTATAATGCAAATAATGATACGTTCATTCTTATTAAAACAATGAATGTGCATGGGTAGGACGTCTATCTTGCCCCTATTACATAATGTATAGGAAATTGAATATATATATATATATATATATATATATATATATATATATATATATATATATATATATATATATATATATATATATATATATATATATGGTTTAGTGAGGTTTGCAAGCATATTGGAAAAAGAGTATGCATCTTCATCAATTAATTTTAGCATTTTCATTTTCATTTCAGTTAGTTATATGAGATAGTGATTGTGTGTGTTCTTGTGGTTATCGTACCATCAAGAACAAAAGCATGTATTGTTGCAGCTGTGAAGCATCTTCCTCTTTGAATACTGCTTCCAGAAGCATCATGGATATGAGTTTCATGCTAAATCAAATTGCAATATCATAACACAGTTGGCTACATAAGGATATATAGTCATATATAACCATTCAAATAGATAAAACAATTGCTAATCTTTGGGTGGATCATATCAATTATTTGACACAAGATATCTTTGAATAATATAGGCTCTTGAATCATGCGCTCCATTTTATGAAGATGCTCTTCTGATCGAAAGTGATGACTCCATGGGTATCCAAATCAATACACTTGAACTTGCAATTAACCACTTGTATGATGAGCTAAACTTCTAGGAAATGATTCATACATATTTCTAATGTTAAGACAAGATTCATAAAAAATATAGAATGATTGCCATGCAATAGATTATGCAAAATAAAAGATAGATACAAATTTTATAAATAAGAATAATAATGCATTTGCCACATCTATATGCCTCATCTTATAATTTTGCATTTTGACAAAAGTAGGTGGGGGTAGGGGCTAGAAGCCATTTGGTGTTGTTGTATTATGGCATTGATTCTTGTTTAACCTCCCACACCCTATGGCTTCACCGTGATGCTCTAGGAAAGAAAACTCCTGGAAGAGAGGTCTAACTTGTAGGTTCTAGTTCATAAGTGATCTTGGGATGCACTTAAGGGAATGTGCAACATTGAAGTAAGTACAACTCCATGATCAATAATGTTTTCTTCATATTTCTAGTTCACCAGCTTTAACAAATTGTTCCACTCTAGTTTTATCCATGTTTGGCTCCAAATATTATTGGAGAATTATGGTCCTTGCTAGTTGTTGGCTTCCTATTCTAGTTTCCCTGGATTTCTGATAAAGTGGAAAAATGCAAGTGTGTAAGATTTCATACATTGCATGTATATGATAGGGTGTTTTCCATGCATTAAGGGACTATCTCCTCTTTCATTTGATGTAATCTTTGTAAGAGCAAACTAAAAATCATCTGACTCCAATTCAATCTGATAAGTAGACATAGAGGTGGATGAGGCTTGTTCTAGATTGGATTGAGCCTAAAACCATAGAAACATGGAATGTGTTGGTGTCTTTGAAAATTCTAGACCGATGGTAGGAAGCACTCCTATTCTGCATAGATAGATAGTGCATAATATAACAATATGAAGAAATAAATATACAACAGATATAATGCCACAGGCATACAATATAATACTGAACAACAATATTTTATTGAGAAAATAGAGTGATATAAAACACCATTAATGATGACAAAACGTGATTTTCCAAGCATTTTCTATTAATGCAACAAGAAGCAAAGTGGGGTCACTGAAGAACCTTGAGTACAAGAATTTTGATGCGTTACATTTTTGTGTTGTTCTAAATATTTATCCTTTACTAAATTATTACCATATTTATAAATGTGTTTAGTTAAGGAAATTTTCCATGTTCCATAGCTGAATAAGAAGGTAGACATTAAATTCGAAAATAAGATTGCATCCACTGTCATATATACATATTACACTGAGGGTGAAGGTAATCGGTAACAAAAACAACACATGATAATATTCTTAGAGTGTCACAATAAAAATAAGATATATCACCACATCATTCAAAAATCACGCGCATACTATACAAGAAAACTTTTTTGGAGGGGGTAGGAAACGGAGTTGTTAAAACCATCTGAGTCGACACCAATGTTGAGATGAGGAAGGGAGGTTGGTTGTAACGCCCCTTCAAGCACACGTGTCAGCAGAAGAAACTCCCATGTTTTCCATAACATGAGGTACTTTAGCTCAAAGGGATGTCACATAAATAATAAACATTGCAAATAAAGTAAACAAACACCATGCTTTATTATAAAAAATTATTCATACATTGTTTTGAAAGGGAAAGACTACATATTGAATTCATGAACATAAAACTTGCTCTCAAATCTAACCATAATCTAGAACATGAGAGAACTCCATTCTAAGTGATTGGATCATCTCGGTAGATGGCACCCCACTAGAAAGTTCTTTAAGAAACCTCAATCTATTCCTTAAGTTGATCTTCATGTGGCTCTATCCTTGACGTTGCTTTGTACATGTGGGCATCACACCCCCAACCACGCATCAAATAAATTGGTAAGTGGAATTGAATATATTATAAATTTAAAGAAAACATATAAACTAAAAATAAACTTTAAACATTAAACATTTAAAAGGGACACAATTGCTTTTGAATTACTTCTTTTATATTTACTTATATAAGAATCCTTGCATTTTGTACCAAAGTGCCTCTTCTCTTATGCACCGAAGTGCCTTTTAACTTATGCACCAAAGTGCCTCTTAGCTTTGCTCTGAGGAGCCTCTTGGTGCGGATCTTATTTAAGCTATGTTTTAATCACTATCTTTCTCTTAAAATCTTAATCTTATCATTACTCCTAATGTTCATGCAAAATGATACAATAAATATTGAAAACAAAGCATGATATTCAATTTCTTATAAAATCATTGACTTTTAACAATTAAAATAGTAAATAATCATTCATAGCATTCATTTTACACATATACTTAAAATCAATCAATATTAATGTTCAAAGTTCATGGACCATTTACCTCTCTCTTAAAGAAGATCCTTAGTTTCTCTTTTATGTTGAAGATAATCTAGTCACATTTTTGGGGTTGATAGAAATCCCAAATACCATGTTAAAGCAATTCTCATTCACTAATGATTTGGTTCACCTTAAAATCTAGGGTTTCATGGTTCTTGACTAAAATAAAAAAAATCAATGTCAAATCAAGCTTTAAAATTAGTTCATCATTTAAATCTCAGAAAAATGATCAAAATCCATATAAGGTTCATATCCATCCGAGCATTATAGCAATTTCCATGAGTTTATAAAGATCTCTGCTATATTCTGACCAATCAAAAAGCTCAAAAAATCCATGTAGGTGTTATTATCCAAAACAGTCGGTGGGACCTCACCCTAAGTTGGCCCAATCGCTGCCCAACATCTAGCATGGGCCAAGGACATGGTGTATCCCACAAAAAAGGATCGAATTATTCCACTACCCTTGTATGCGAGAAACCAATAGAAGCCTGGGGGAGGAAAATTGGGAAAAGAAGTATGTGATTCCTTTTCCCCAAAACAAAGAACACGGTGTATGGGTTCTGTGAATCCAAAATACCAGAACACAGTCTACTTCTTTTTGAGGAAAACTTAGGTGTTGGTCGCCTTTGCCATGACCTCACGAACCCGAAGAGCCCGAATTTGGGTCCCATGATGGTCTGGCTAGGGAAAATGACAAGTCGCCCCAACGTAGTAGAGGGGAAACATGGTGCCTGTCAGACCTCCCAGAAACTGAGAAAAACGGCGAAGCATATATATAGTTTACCTCTCTGAAGCAAAACCAATCACAAAGAAAAGCCCAAATGGCCACCAAGAGAGACCAGGCCATCAACTGTGGTTCAAGAAACTACTGACCTAAAATAAAAAAAGGGGAAAGGTGATCGGGTACCTCTTTGAGCCAAACCAAGTGATTGAATAGATTCACATACTTGCAACGAAGATACCCAGAGCCATGGAAAATTCTTACGAGGCTACAGACTATGGTGGAAGACCACGACTCACAAGTAGTTGAAATACATATTGAAGGTAGGCATCGTTGGGACATATCAGTGGGGGTTTGGTGATGCCAACGCATTTCTGGGGGTTCGTAGATCAATCCTAGGGCATATATATACCTTATCATCATGGTTTGCAAGGGGAAAAATTATTAGGATGGTGCTCCGGTGGGAAAAGGAATCCCAATTTTTCTAGACCTTCTAGCGGTTGAAACCTATCTAGAATAGGACTTTTGACTTCACACCTATGTGACAATGGTGGCGGGTAGGTATATCTTGGGTGGGAAACAGAGTCCCGATGGGAGGAGATGTCCCCGCTTCCCAAGGGGTCGGGATCTATGTGTCACGATGACACGTCTATGGACGAGGCAGAGAGGGTGACCTCCACGTCCCCAATTCTAGATCCGACCCAGATCCAGCTCCTATCCCATAAAATTGTTTTTTTGTTGTCCTTCTTTAGACGAAAGTCTTCATTTGAAAATTTATTATATAATTCACATTTCAATTCATTTTTATCCATTATTTTGGTATGATCTCCAATTTATTGTTGTTCTACTTTTAGGTAAGATATTTGAGCCAAAAATAATACATAGGTACTCAAAACCTAATTTCCAAGAAAAACTTGATAATTATTTAAATAATTACCTAGGTCAAAAAAACTTAAAATATTGTTTGTTTTCCTTCATACTCTTACCTTTACATTATATTTCAACCAACAATTT
This sequence comes from Alisma plantago-aquatica, assembly GCA_963693085.1. Taxonomy (NCBI): domain Eukaryota; kingdom Viridiplantae; phylum Streptophyta; class Magnoliopsida; order Alismatales; family Alismataceae; genus Alisma; species Alisma plantago-aquatica. Next base: position 904,943,265 of record OY856412.1, read on the forward strand.
GTATTGATATCTATTCAATGCATGTGTTTCTCAAATTCAAAAATATATCCCAAGGATCTATTTGTAAACTAAATATTTATTGAATAGGGCTTATATTGGGTTAGGGAGATGATGTGTCAACCCTAGACCCTTCAATGGATCCAAGGGCTTCATTAAGTTCATAATTTCTCAATTTAGTCTTAAACACCATAATCTCTCAATTGAATTCTAGGATTTGATTTACTTAGTAGAAAAAATTTCAATCAAGACCATATCTTTATTTTACTCAAACTTTGGGATGTTACAACTGTACCCACCTTAATACAATTTCATCCTCAAATTTTCCTTTACGGTACTACCCACCTTAGGTTTGTACTTATACCTTACTCTAGGTAACATTTTCCCATGAATTCATTGAATTTCATAGTATTATTTTCATATCAAATATTGTGTTTCTCCTTTAAACTCTACTTAGGGTCTAAGATATCTAATTATGTCTAAGGGAATCTATCTTTGACCTAGAGATACCTTTCTAGCATTGGGTCTAGATGTCTACCTATTTTAGGTCCCTTGTATTACCCATCTTTTTGATATCCCTAGGTATGTGTTGATCAGGCATATACCCGACGATGTGAAATCTTATTATTGTACCATTTACCAACATAATAGTACACATATCCCATACCACACATACTATTATGAAGGGGAAAGATGCACAAAAAGTCTTATGCTTATACTATCCCTCTACATTCCTCACATGGCGTTCACCAACCAATGAGATAACAAAGGATATGTGTAACATCCCTGACCTAGGTTATGCCTTAACCCTAGATGTTTTGCTTAATAAAGTTAATTATATGCTTGATCTTATTTCTTAAAAAGTAATTAAGGTTCAAGAGGAACTTATGTTTCAATTTTAGTCCTTTTCAAATAATGTGGAAACATTGTTTTGCTTATTTTGGACTAAAGTGCAAATTACCCAAGTTGAGGGGTTAACTTGCAAATGTTGCATGATAAAATGTTCCTCAAGTGTTGAGGCATCATGATAATGAAGATGATGTAGAGGTATGGCTTGTGAAAGCATGAGTACCAAGAAAGAGTTGATAAAGCAATGTTTGTGCATTAAAACCTAATTTTGGTGTAATGTGTAATTTATCGAAAACCCAGGGTTCAATATGCAAATTACCACTTCAAGAGGGTCCCTCATGTTTCTTGGCATCCTTTAGAGAAAATAAAATGAGAGGGGCGTCTCATTTGAATCACATTGGAGGAGAGAGAATCTTGATATTAAAATAATCAAGATTTAAGCATAATTGGAACTTTACTTCAATTTAATGCAAAAATAAATATATTATTTGGAGATCCCTTCAACCAAAAGGTGAGGGATGATTTTGCAAAATAATGGACGACCTTGTGCCTTGCAAAGGCACGAAAATATCCAAAGGAAGTGGATAACTCACTCACATTATTGAAAGAAAAAGAATTATCCACTCACTTTAGGATATTATTATTATAAGGGTTAAGGTGCTTAATTTGCTTTTCTTTATTTCTTGGATAATTGAGAGGAATACGAGGCAAGGAAGATAGCCTCATATCCAAGGAAGAGGAGGGGGCAATTGGCAAGTAAATGAAGGAGTTATCTTCTACTTTCTCTCTCTTAAAATGAATTTTAATAAAAATGCATATAAGCTCATTTATACATAGCTTGGAAAGGGAATTCCGAATCCACTTTCACTCTTTTCTTGCAAAACTACCAAGGGAGCTAAGGAGCAACAGGAGGACGAGTTCCAACCTGTAGGTAAGCTTCTTGATCACTTTCAACCATGATTTCATGGTGGAAATCGAAAATAAATGATGGATTTCTTCTGTTCTCCATGCAATCTTCAATCTTAGTCATTTCTTTCCACTCAAAAGCTTGAGGACGAGCTTGAAATAGTTGAGAAAGCTTCCTCCACCATTAAAGACGTGATCTTGAAGCTTTGAAGCTCAACTGGAGGCGGGATTTATAACTTGAACCCTTATTCATTGTTATTGAATTCAATTCCTCATACTTGAATTCAATTCCTCAATCCATTATGTTCAATTGTTCTTCTTGCAATTCCTTTGATTAATTGATGAAACTACCATGGAAATGGCAGTAGAATTCAATGGTTTGAAGCTTGATGATGATGACATCATCTCAAGCACACATCTCAATTAATTACATAGGTAAACGGTTTCATAAATATTGGTCCAAACGGTTTGCAAACCGTTTGGAGGTTTGGATTCCAAACCGTTTGGATGGGTTGACCGTTTGAGGTCAGGACCCTAGTACATGTTGGATGATGATCTAATGGGTTCAATTGATTGATTCAATATATGGACAATACTCCAATTAGAAACCCTAATCGGGTTAATTACTGAAATTTTAAAGTGGGTGATTTAATACTTTGGGTAGATTAACCCAAACGGTCTAAAGACCGTTTGGAGGTCAACCAAGACTGTTTGGAGGTCTAGGGTTGAGTATGCTTGAGTATTTGAAGATCCAGAGATATCAAATTGAAATGCAATCCATACCTAAATTGATGATCAATTCAATGATGCAAACCCTAATTGATTTTCACAAATTTCAATAAAGGTTTGAGTCAAACGGTCTCAAGACCGTTTGGACATCATCCAAATGACCTCAAGACCGTTTGAGGTTAGGTCATGTCATGGTTTGATGATGATCCAATGATTTCAATTGGACTAGTTCCACAATGTCAACCATTGATGGTTCCTCGATTTCAAAACCCTAATTGATGGTTTCTTGATTATAAACCCTAGTTCAATTGGGTTCAAAACCCTAATTGAAGGTCCAATTGAAGGGTGACTCAATGGTCCAATTGATGAATAAATCAGAGGTTCAATTGATAGATGGTTTAATGATTGAAATCATGAATTGATAAAGTGATGGAAGATCTTTTTGGTCCATTCGGTTTTGAGAGAGTTTGGACCAATCGGTCTTAAGACCGTTTGAGACCAAACGGTCTCAAACCATTTGGAGACCCAAGTGGTTTCAAGTATAATTGTCCATATGGTTACATTATTGTTTTGCTTAAATGGTTTCAAACTATTTCGAGCATCAATGGTCAAGAACGTTTGGATGTTTCAATATGATTAAGTCAATTGGAAACCTAAGGTGATGAAAGATAAAATGACCCTATGGTTGTTACTGATTTATCTCAAAGATAATCACTAGGGTTGTGCCTTTAAGATACTAAGTGATTGATAATCCTTATGTGAGTTAACCCTTGAAGCTTAAGTAAGCAATAACTCAGTACACTATGTCAATCATAGATGTATGTACTTGATTGAAGGGTTGATGTAAACCTAATCAAGTTGAAAGGATGATAGAAAGGAATTCATACATGAGTATTAATCATGTGGTGATTAGGTTATGATCCTTAGTAAAGAGATCATGAAACCCTAATCCAGAAGGTTAATGAACCCTAACCCTAATTCAAGGTAACATAATGTAAAACCCCAATTATGGGAATGGAGAGTGAAACCCTAATTGGGATGAATAGTAAATCCTAATTATGGATAGTTAAATAAGAAACCCTAATTTTAGGGTAAAGTGCATGAAACCCTAAAATAGGGTAATGTGATGTAAAACCCTGATGTATTGATATGATGTAGAACTCAAATCCAGGGTGATGCTATGTAATGCTATATGAAACCTTAATCTTGGACAATATTACGATAATTATAATCTTGATTTGGGTAATGGGATGAGTATCTCCAATTGATATGAATTGAGAAACCCTAATTAAGGGTGATTCCATGAGAAACTCTAATTGAGGGTGATTATGTGAGAAACCCTAATTAAGGGTGATTCCATGAGAAACCCTAATGGAGGGAGATTCCATGAGAAACCCTAATTGAGGGTGATTTTGTGAGAAACCCTAATTGAGGTTGATTCCATGATAAACCCTAATTGAGGTTGATTCCATGTGAAACCCTAATTGAGGGTGATGCCATGTGAAACCCTAATTGAGGGTGATGTCATGCGAAACCCTAGTTGGGATGAATAGTAAACCCTATCTATGGGCAATGTGAAGTGAAAGCCTAATGAAGAGAGATGGTATGTGAAATCCTAACCCTAATGAAGGGAGATGGTATGTGAAACCCTAACTCTAATGAAGTATGATAGTATGTGAAACTCTAAACTCTAATAAAAGGTGATGGTATGGGAGACCCTAATAATAATAATAATATGGGAAATACCTAAGGTGATTGATTATAGATAACCTTATAGCAAGCAATGTCTTAACCTGAAATAAGTCCATATCATTAAAGATAGTTGGACCATTCTTGTGTGTGACCTATGCACTTCATGGTAAGAGTGATAGGTTAATGGATGAAAGTATTAAGATGGGAAATACCTTAATCCAAGATAAGTTGATAACTCAAGTAAGTTGGTAGTGATGAGGAAAGTGATACATCAAGATATGATAGATATCACTTTTAGCATTCCAAGGTTGATATACCTTGATGCACCTCAAATCCAATATACTTGGACAAGAAACACATGAAGTGTGTTATGTAAATTGTTACAATGAAATGTAATGATTACATTAGGATTTCTCATGTCCCATTACCCAATTTAGGGTTAGGGTTTCCCATCTCACATTAATTAGAATTTCATATTTATCAAAGCAACATTAACATATTGCTCCACACTTTTAGGAGCATCCATTAACATCTCGAATATTCAATCATGTTATCACTCTTAACATTTATCATTAAATGATTATCAATACAAGGTATGAGTTCATTTCTCATCCTTATCATGATATGATTACATCATACTCATTAGTTTGGCTTAACCCCATTCTCAAGGTATATTAGCCTATGCTTATCAAAGTGTATCAAACTCATTACATTTCATTGTAACAATTTACATAACACACTTCATGTGTTTCTTGTCCAAGTATATTGGATTTGAGGTGCATCAAGGTATATCAACCTTGGAATGCTAAAAGTGATATCTATCATATCTTGATGTATCACTTTCCTCATCACTACCAACTTACTTGAGTTATCATCTTATTTTAGATTAAGGTATTTCCCATCTTAATACTTTCATCCATTAACGTATCACTCTTACCATGAAGTGCATATGTTACACACAAGAATGGTCCAACTATCTTTAATGATATGGACTTATTTTAGGTTAAGACATTTCTTGCTATAAGGTTATATATAATCAATCACCTTAGGTATTTCCTATATTATTATTATTATTATTAGGGTCTCACATACCATCACCTTTTATTAGAGTTTAGAGTTTCACATACTATCATACTTCATTAGGGTTAGGGTTTCACATACCATCTCCCTTCATTAGGGTTAGTATTTCGCATACCATCTCTCTTCATTAGGCTTTCACTTCACATTGCCCATAGATAGGGTTTACTATTCATCCCAACTAGGGTTTCTCATGACATCACCCTCAATTAGGGTTTCACATGGCATCACCCTCAATTAGGGTTTCACATGGAATCAACCTCGATTAGGGTTTCTCATGGAATCAACCTCAATTAGGGTTTCTCATAGAATCACCCTCAATTAGGGTTTCTCATGGAATCTCCCTCCATTAGGGTTTCTCATGGAATCACCCTTAATTAGGGTTTCTCACAGAATCACCCTCAATTAGGGTTTCTCATGGAATCTCCCTCCATTAGGGTTTCTCATGGAATCACCCTTAATTAGGGTTTCTCAATGCATATCAATTGGAGATACTCGTCCCATTACCCAAATCAAGATTATAATTATCATAATATTGTCCAAGATTAAGGTTTCATATAGCATTACATAGCATCACCCTGGATTCGAGTTCTACATCATATCAATACATCAGGGTTTTACATCACATTACCCTATTTTAGGGTTTCATGCACTTTACCCTAAAATTAGGGTTTCTTATTCAACTATCCATAATTAGGATTTACTATTCATCCCAATTAGGGTTTCACTCTCCATTCCCATAATTGGGGTTTTACATTATGTTACCCTGAATTAGGGTTAGGGTTCATTAACCTTCTGGATTAGGGTTTCATGATCTCTTTACTAAGGATCATAACCTAATCACCACATGATTAATACTCATGTATGAATTCATTTCTATCATCCTTTCAACTTTATTAGGTTTACATCAACCCTTCAATCAAGTACATACATCTATGATTGACATAGTGTACTGAGTTATTGCTTACTTAAGCTTCAAGGGTTAACTCACCTAAGGATTATCAATCACTTAGTATCTTAAAGGCACAACCCCAGCGATTATCTTTGAGATAAATCAGTAACAACCATAGGGTCATTTTATCTTTCATCACCTTAGGTTTCCAATTGACTTAATCATATTGAAACATCCAAATGTTCTTGACCATTGATGCTTCAAACAGTTTGAAACTGTTTAAGCAAAACAATAATGAAACTGTATGGACAATTATACTTGAAACCACTTGGGTATCCAAATGGTTTGAGACTGTTTGGTCTCAAATGGTCTTGAGACCATTTGGACTCAAACGGTCTTAAGACCGATTGGTCCAAACTCTCTCAAAATTGAATGGACCCAAAAGATCTTCCATCACTTTATCAATTCAGGATTTCAATCATTAAACCATCTATCAATTGAACCTCTGATTTATTATTCAATTGGACCATTGAATCACCCTTCAATTGGACCTTCAATTAGGGTTTTGAACCCAATTGAACTAGGGTTCATAATCAAGAAACCATCAATTAGGGTTTTGAAATCGAGGAACCATCAATGGTTGACATTGTGGAACTAGTCCAATTGAAATCATTGGATCATCATCAAACCATGACATGACCTGACCTAAAACGGTCTTGAGGTCGTTTGGATGACCTCCAAACGGTCTTGAGATCGTTTGACTCAAATCTTTATTGAAATTTGTGAAAATCAATTAGGGTTTGCATCATTGAGTCGATCATAAATTTAGCTATGGATAGTATTTCAATTTGATATCTCTGGATCTTCAAATACTCAACCATAATCAACCCTAGACCTCCAAACGGTCTTGGTTGACCTCCAAATGGTCTTGAGACCGTTTGGGTGACCTCCAAACGGTCTTGAGAACGTTTGGGTTAATCAACCCAAAGTATTAAATCATCCACTTTAAAATTTCAGCACTTAACCCAATTAGGGTTTCTATTTGGAGGATTGTCCATATATTGAATTAATCAATTGAACCCATTAGATCATCATCCAACATGTACTAGGGTCCTGACCTGAAATGGTCAACCCATCCAAACGGTTTGGAATCCAAACCTCCAAATGGTTTACAAACTGTTTGGTCTCCAAACGGTTTGGTGAAACCGTTTGGACCAATATTTATGAAACCATTTGCCTATGTAATTAATTGAGATGTGTGCTTGAGATGATGTCATCATCATCAAGATTCAAACCCTCAAATTATACTTCCATTTCCATGGTAGTTTCATCAATTAATCAAAGGAATTGCAAGAACAACAATTGAACATAATGGATTGAGGAATTGAATTCAATAACAATGAATAAGGGTTCAAGTTATAAAACCTGCCTCCAATTGAGCTTCAAAGCTTCAAACTCACGTATTTAATGGTGGAAGAAGCTTTCTCAACTATTCCAAGCTCGTCCTCAAGCTTTTGAGTGAAAAGAAATGGCTAGGATTGAAGATTGCATGGAGAAAAGAAGAAATCCATCATTTATTTTTTATTTCCACCATGAAATCATGGTTGAAAGTGATCAAGAAGATTACCTACAGGTTGGAACTCGTCCTCCTGTTGCTCCTTAGCCCCCTTGGTCATTTTGCAAGCAAAGAGTGAAAGTGGATTCGGAATTCCCTTTCCAAGCTATGGATAAATGAGCTTATATGCATTTTTATTAAAATTCATTTTAAGAAAGAGAAAGTAGAAGATAACTCCTTCATTTCCTTGCCAATTCCCCCCCCTCTTCCTTGGATACGAGGCTATTTTCCTTGACTCTTATTCCTCTCAATTATCCAAGAAATAAAGAAAAGCAAATTAAGCACCTTAACCCTTATAATAATAATATCCTAAAGTGAGTGGATAATTCTTTTTCTTTTAATAATGTGAGTGAGTTATCCACTTCCTTTGGATATTTTCGTGCCTTTTCAAGGCACAAGGTCTTCCATTATTTTTCAAAATCATCCCTCACCTTTTGGTTGAAGGGCTCTCCAAATAATATATTTATTTTTGCATTAAATTGAAGTAAAGTTCAAATTATGTTTAAATCTTGATTATTTTAATATCAAGATTCTCTCTCCTCCAAAGTGATTCAAATGAGGAGCCCCTATCATTTTATTTTATCTACATGATTCAAAGAAACATGAGGGACCCTCTTGAAGTGGTCATTTGCATATTGAACCCTGGGTTTTGGGTAAAATACACATTACACCAAAACTAGGTTTTAATGCACAAACATTGCTTTATCAGCTCTTTCTTGGTACTCAGGCTTTCACAAGCCATACCTCTGCATCATATTCATTCTCATGATGCCTCAACACTTAAGGAACATTTTGTCATGCAACATTTGCAAGTTAACCCCTCAACTTGGGTAATTTGCACTTTAGTCCAAAACAAGCAAACCAATATTTCAACATTATTCGAAAAGGACTAAAATTGAAACATAAGTTCCTCTTGAACCTTAATTACTTTTTAAGAAATAAGAGCAAGCATATAATTAACTTTATTAAGCAAAACATATAGGGTTAAGGCATAACCCAGGTTAGGGATGTTACAAATCATAAACCCTTAACAAGGATTTTGTCCCCGAAATCCCAGATAAAAGGAGACAAATATTATTCATTCGTTATATCATGAAGTCTCCACATAACATCTCATTGTTATGGAGACACCGTAGAACTTTGATCAATACAAAGTTCTTCCACATAAAATTCTCATAGAATCAAACACATAGGACACATACTCCACTGTCCTTTCGTTATTGACTGTGGAGTTAATTCTGTGTCAGGTAACACTTTTCTAATTTAGATAGATGTTATTTGTTAATTTAATTTGATAAACTTTTATTGCAATAATTTTACAATTATTTCTTCAAATAGTTCATTCTCATCAATGTTATGTTTATGCAAAGCATAAACCCCTAACATATGATGTCCATACTACATTAGGTAACTGGACTGATTCCACAGTTAACCATTCCAGGTAACCATCATAAAATCGATTGATATTTCTCAGATACCAGAATTCCTTACCTTGGTATCTAACACATGTGTTGATAACACATCATATCCTCATCTTCATATTTTTTTATAAGTTTATTTATAATTAAATCAAATTCCTTCGTATATCAATTAGAATGTGGTAGAAATATCTATGCCACATCTCCTTCTTGATTAGGCTTCTTTGGATTGTTTCAGAATGATTACTTGATCAGAGTAATAAAAAAGATAACAATCTAGGTATGTCATACTTACCTTGCCTTCAATAAATGAATACCTGGCCATGGTATTCAAGAACTAAAATTAGGTAGTATGTATTTGTTTTATTTTTATGTTTTCATCTCTTTAAATTTTGATATACTTAATATCTCAGATTTTTCTCTGAGTTACATTTTCATCTCTTCCCTTCCTTAATGAAGAAAGAGAAATTTCAAAACATATAAAAGAATATTAAACTGAATACAAGTTTTCATTCTACTTATCTCTTCCTTATATCCTCAAAGGATTATACAGATGAACTAAACAACAACTACCTTTCTTATAGTAGGGAACAAAAGATAATTCAAAATAGAAAGTTCTATCTTGACAAGTCTACCTTTTACAAGTTATCTAGTGTCTTGTATGTTGGGTCACCCCATCACTTTCTATTTGGACATTGCCACCTCAGATGTCCTCTCTGTCCACATCTATAGCAGGCTCAGAGCCTTTTAGGTGACTGTTGCTTAGGTGCACTACATTGTGGTTGAGTCGGTACTGCTGAAATCTTTGATTGTTTAGTACCACAAATTCCTTGTTCCCGTAACTATTTAGACTTCCTTTTAATGTTTGTCTCATGTTTCTTTGTCATAGACCCTTCTATCCTTCGAATTGACTCCACAAATGTGGCAAACCTCTCTCTATTTTCTAGGGCAGATGCCATAATAGACATCTCAGCATTCAATCCTTTCTCAAAACATCGAATCTTTTCCTCCTCAGTAGCAACCATCTGAGGACAAAATTGTAAAAGTTCCATGAACTTAACCTCATATTCACTTATTGACATGGCTCCCTGTCGAATCTTCTCAAACTGTGAGATTTTTTCATCTAAATAATTCCTTGGAAAATACTTATTGACGAACTCTCGACGAAATTCCTCCCATCCAACCTCTTCATCATTCCTTTTTATTTCTTCTATATCCCACCAATGACCAACACTACCCTTTAAAAGTTACACAACATGTTTAACTTTGTCAGCATCCGAGATACTAAGGATCTTAAAAGCCTTTTCTAACTCAGTGAGCCAGAGATCAACATCTGTTGGGTCAGATGTCCCAGTATATTCTATGGCTCCTACACGACGTAGTCGTTTAAAGGTCTTACCAGATCCATATCCCTCATTGAAAATGGGTGCCCTAGGTGTCGGTGCTGGCATCTGGTATGCCATATACTTCAGTGTGGTCATGAGTTGCCCAAAAAGATTATGAACATCTGGGTTTCCTCCCATGACTTCATCAACATGGGGATTTTCAGGCACTGGTTCCTCCCTTGCCTGAGCCCTTGCACCTCCCACCGGTGCAACAACATTGCTCTCAGCAACGTGTTCCTCGTGTTCTCTAGACATCTTGGAGTTATATATCTTCTTATGCATAAGCAGAAAGCACTATAAGATACACTGGAGTACACTTAGAACAGACTCGATACCTTAGTCCTATGTCTCTGTAGACTCAGCGAACCTAGAGCTCTGATACCACTAAATTGTGGTGAAGCGTTCAAAACATTCATCATTAATTAAGACGAAGCAATTACTAACAACGGATTACTGAAAAATCACTAAAAATTAAAACCTTTTTCAAAGAGATCCAATCATAGGAAAACTCTTTCAACAAGAACCAATGTATTGCATTTACATCCTGGTTCATAAGTACATAACTTATACCATCTCTTCTCGAGGGTTACAACATCCACTTCCTTGTTAAAAGCTAAACACAGACACCATAAGAACCTCGAGGCATCTAGTGAAAATCTCGAAACAATTCATTAAAAGCACTAACTATTAACTTTGAGGACCTGAGAGTATAGAGACGACACATAGGACTTCTATCTACAAGACACGACAGATAGTACACTCAACTTGAGTTGTCACTGCTATCACTGTTGTTGCTGATATTCTTCCTCTGCAAGATATTCTCAGTCTCCTCCATGCTTGTCCACCTAAAAATGTTGGATCCCACGGGGGTGAGACAATTGTAATTGCCCCAGCGAGAGATATAACTCTCTGTCAAAAACATTATTATTGTAGTTTAATGATATAAAGTTGTGTAGAGGATAAGCAGTTTAAAGCATTCTCATCTTAAAGCATTGTAACTATTTATAATAGAATAATAGATCAACTATTCTCTTAATAAGGAATAGGAAGAACATGTATATAATTTATCCATTATATTATACTATCATGTCAAACTTCTCTTGTGACACTCATTATCTTGATATGTCACCCATGAGCCATTCTTAATTCAATCTGTTGGCCTTAGACAATCTGCTAAACAAAAATGGGATTATATCTACCATGAACTCATATATCATTAATACAGGCATTGGGTTATTACCAATCATGTGTCATTAATACATGCATTGAGTTATTATCAATCTTGTTCCATCATTACAGGCATTGGGTTATTACCAATCCGGTGTCATCATTACATGCCTTGAGCCTCTGCTAGGTATTGGACTCTTCCAAACCTAATTACACCACCAGGCATTGGACACTACCAATCCTAATTTCACAGCCAGGCATTAAAAATGAATAACCTATCTAGCATCATAATTACATCAAATATGTGTTGTAACCGTGTTGAATATGGTCTTATCTGACACCACCACTTATCTTGCGTACCTATAGATTATGGTCTCTTGTGCTTATAGCATATCCAAACCTCATGTTGTCAACACTATAGACATATTCATGAATTATCATCACCTTACATCTATATCTACTACCCTTTTTATGAAAGGGGGGAACTATTATATATGTTTTAAACACCTAGATATAAGATATTAAACAAGGTGCTAACATCATGTCTCTTCTAAAATCATGTGATGCTACCTAATATCATTTGATCATTACATTCCACACACTCAAGCCTTATACTAAATATCCAAAAAGAATATTACATACCTATATAGTTTTGGTCTGCTTTTGATAATAAATGGGAAATTGAAATGTATTACCCTATTCTACTACTTGGATACAACTAGAATATAGCTGACGTGATGATATCCAAAGAGATCCGCCTTCATATCTATATTTATCACAACCTTGTCATAGGTTCTCCAAAAATTGTATAGAAGATATGAGTGTCAAAAAATATCCTTAGCATTTGAGATCACATGTGTCAACCCCCCCCAACTAAACCTCACTTGGGCGTTAAATTAGAACCTAAGAGAATCATTTATGCTAAACTGATACTAGTCAACTTTGACATATTTGTAACCTTTTCTTTTAAACAATGAGTTCTCAATATGACTCAAAAGTAGAAAATTACTTTTCCAAGATCTATCTACTTAACAAAAACAATTCTCAAATTCTAAATAAGTTACTATTATCAAATTCTAGGAAATATGATTGAAAATATAACACCCAACATCTACAACTACAAGCAGCAAATAATCAATCTTGATACATCACATTCTACTATGAAGGACTTGGAGAATACATGTAGCTCTTTTATAGCTTAACTAATATAAACTCGGATCTTTTTGTCTCAACTAATGGGTTTTCTTGACTAATTCCTTACTCAGCTCCTTATACTCTAGATATTACTTGAAATTGTATAGTTTGAGGGATGAGCTATTGACTCAATGGGTTTATGCACTATTTAGAAAAACCCACAAAAGTAAAAAAAAATTTGAAGTAAAGTCCAGTTAGAAATAAATTGATAAGAAACCATATTGTTAAAAAATATGTTTAAGCATTTCTTACATTAAAAAATAATATTTTTAAAGGTTATAACAAATAATTTTTTATTGATTATATGTTTTTTGATAATATTTTACATATATGATATGATTATGTATTTTTTTCTATACATATTTATATATTAATACATTATGAAATATTTTTTTGAACTCACTTGGTTGTACCACCTAAGTGAAAACCAGTAAGTTAACATGAGCGACTCACGTTTCAGGTCTTAAGATAAACTGAGTCCTTAAGACTAATTAAGTGAAACCTCAAACTGTTATGAGGTTACTAGATATAGATATGATAACTAAATAGAAGAAAAACTAGGGGCATGTGTCCTAGGCACTTAGGAGGGGTTCAAAAGGCTAATAAGTGTCTCCATAAGTGATTACTCATTTCACAAGGCCAATTGAGTAAGATACTTCTCATATTTTTAGCAACAAATTTAAGTATTAAAGAGGTACCAAATTGGTCGGATCACTTCGAAAGGCCCAACAAGTTGGATTGTTCATCTTTTCATTGGCATCTCCATGATTGTGGTTATTGTTAGATCACTAGGTACCACATGGCTCTCCTGCTATTGTAAGACACCTCTTAATGCTTTAGGATGTTGTCTCCACTCAATACTTGATCCCTACATTCCCAATTTAGTAGTTGTGATGCCCCAACCTAGGTATAGCCAATAGCCCTATATGTTAAAGCCTTTATCTGAAATGAATCATTTTAATTAGTTATTTTTTCAAGGGATATTAGGAAATATCAAAATATTGTATGTAAAAAATATATCAAGATATTATTTATGGAAATGGAGAAAGCCAGTCAAAAACCCAACTTGCACCACAAGTCTTAAAAAAATCGAGCAAGAAATAGGAAACATATTTTCTCTATATAGAATGGTTACAACATAGAAAAATGACAATAATCATATTTAGCATCAGTTTAATTTGGTTTGAGTTTTATATGAGAGAAGTTAATTAGATTACATCGTTGTTGACCTAGAGGTTGGATAACTTGTAAAACAGTCGAATGACTTGTAGGTCGATTTAGTTAGTAGATACATATGGACGATTTATTAAAAGTTAACCAGACAAGTCAGACCCCAACTTCACAAAGGTTGGTAGACTTGCGCACGTAGCATGGATTGACTGGTGGCATCGACTTTGGCAAGCCGGTAGCTCAAGAGGTCGGATCAATCTTTCAAAGGGCGACAAAAATTTTGTATGATAAGGTAATGATAACATCAGTTTTTGTGATGTTTTTGCCCTTTATTTTGTTATCAAAACTGCCCTTTTTCTACTATTTTCCTCTATTTTATTAGCATTTTCGCAATAATTGGCCAAGCAATGCTCTTACTCCGATTTTCCTATCTTTTACAGAATTTTCCTCGCTTTTGTGCAATAAGGCCGATTCCGGCCCATGAATAAGTCCAGACCCGTCTCGGCCTCCCTGACGCCCGATACAGCCTCTGCCCGACACGGGCTGGACGACACAAAGATGCTCGACGAGGAGAGGCCGTGCGACAGGAACGTGCCGGCCGACACACCTTCTACCCGACAGGGAGCCAAAGCCGCCTCGACGACCCAGCTCGTCGGGTGACACAGCCACCCACCGGCAGGCGTGTCGCCCGCCACGTGACCAATAGCCAATACCTTGCGCTGAGAAATGCTTGTATCGGCCATCCATCTCCATCGACCGGCGTACAAGGGAGCTACGTGGAGCTTCGAGCACCATGTCTTCCCACCAACCAGATGACTATAAATAGCAGCTATAGGGAGCCGAAAAGACAGCTCGTACGGCTCGCACAGTTTGCATTCGGACTACTGACAGTTAGACAGTTGGGAGCTTGAGCGAGGAAACTCCGAGAGCACCCGTATCGTGCCCCAGTGTTCGTCTCGGGCGACACTAGGTGAGCTTCTCCTCATCCCGAGAGGGAGGGGACAGTTCACTTAGGACCGTCCCGGGCGACACTGCGGGCCGATATCGGCCGACATCACTGCCCGACACAAGTGACCGACATCAATAATGTTTAGCTCTTAGCCCGACATGATATCAACCCGATACGCTTAGTCTATCGAACGTGCCGCCCGAGAGGGTGTGTCGTCCGACATGAGCGTATCGGCCAGTGCCCTTGACCAATGCAGTCGCCAGTCGGCGCGTGCCACCTGAGAGGGTGTGCCACCCGACACCTCTGTATCGGGCTAGGCCTCTAACCAATATCGGGCAGGAGAGCTACAGCACCCTGTCGTCGTTCTACATCAAGGAGGCGACACCTATCTTTTAATTCTGTTATTTAATTCTTTGTTTATGCAATGAATTAAGACCTTTAAATGTTTATGGAAATGGAAAGATTCAATTACTTGTTGCTCTATGCTTGGTGTGCAATGTTGGATGACTGCTCTGTTTAATATCCGAACCCTAGCTTGCATGATTTGGATCGCGTTTCAATTAGCTACCGAACCGTTTTCCCGTCGCAACAACTTCGAGAGTTGTGTTGCGGCTCTAGCGTTTGGTCCGATTCTGGAGTAAGAGAGTGCTAGAATGGAGCTATTTTCTGTAACATTCCACTCTAACTGAAGCCCAGCAACCTCGAGAGGGGTGTTGATGTAGAGGTTAGAGGTACCCGCTCTGAGAGGAGGGGTGCAGGGTGTTACCGCTACCACTTGTTTTACTACAGTGTTATCCTCCGAACCTTGCCTGAGCTCTAGTCTTTATCTTTCTGCTTCTGTTGCATGAAAACCCCTAAAAACTGCTAAATGACTAAAACCTTAAATCTCTCTTGTAGCTCCATTTGGAGATAGTTTTCTTGTTTATTTCGTGACATCTTACTGTTCCCTTTCGGGAATTTATATCTCTTTATACCTACCGGAGTGTGGCGTGTCGATTTATGGTTCTCAACACTACCCTCTTGTCCCTGTGTTCGACCCCGTATGACTACTTCGACCCCGTGAGCAAAGTTGTGGGGGCCTAGAAGGATTCAGGTTTATAAATGTAAAAGCTCGACTACCTCAAATCCGCCTCCAATTTTGGACGCGCGATTTAGGCCGGTCAACTTTTTGGCGCCGTTGCCGGGGACAAGGCAACAGCGATACTGTAAGACAAACCTGAATCCACTAACTACACTCATGTGCTTCAAGCTTAGAGATAAGATTGACATCACACTTTTTCCTTTTTCTTTTCATAGCATTATACTTTGCTTTAAATAAAAATTTCAATTTTCTAAACTTGATTTTCCATGCCTTTTTAGAAACTCTGAAGATCTGCGACTTGTTCCGCCAAGCTTTGAGACATGTCTCGCTGTGAGCAGTCCCTTTCTGCGGATGAATGTCAGGGCAAGGGCAAGAGGTCAAGCCAGCTTAACTTGGTTGGCCAGCTTTCTGCCTATATAAAGAGACAGGATGCCATCATCAGCCGACTGGTGCAGAACACGCTCCCTAGCCCTGGGGCTTTGGATTCAATGCCAGCTTGCAGACGCGCCAGTGCGAGGTTGATCAGCGACTGACCCAGATGGCTTCTCTGATGAAGAATCCTGCAATAAAAGCACTCCCACACCCTGAATCTGCCGTAATGGCAGTTCTGAGGTCTGGAAGGACGTTGGAGCGCCCTGATGAAGCCAGGCCCGAGCATGAGCAAAGGCATGAGGGTGCAGATCCAGCAGAAGGAGAAGAAAGACAGGCAGACGTTTGGGAGTCTGCGCAAGGTTCCCCTGAGGAGCTACCTGGCAGAAGGAATGTCTACGCTCCTAGGATCCCGTTCCCATACTAACTAATAAAGGTGAATCGGAAGAAGCATCACGAAAGGTTCATGGACTCGATCAGATAACTGCATCTTGAAGTCCCCTTCCTTGACGCCCTGGAGGAGATGCCTACGTACGCCAAGTTCCTCAAGGACCTTATCACGAAGATGAGAAAGGGAGGAAGGATAGAGACAGTGCAACTAGCTTCCACCTCGTCTGCCTTCCTCAAACCCGACTTACCAAATAAGAGAAGGGATCCCAGAGCTTTCACAATCCCTTTCGCTATCGGGGACAACGTCGAGTGCAAAGGTCTAGCGGACTTGGGGGCAAGCATTAGCCTCATGCCTCTAAGTTTCGCACGGAGGGTGGGCTTGACCGACATGGTTGGAACCAGCATGCGGATTCAACTGGCGGACCACACCTTTAAGAGACCCGTTGGCATTGTCGAAGATGTGCCGATAAGGGTTGGCGATTTCTTCATCCCTTGCGATATAATAGTCATGGATACAGCTGAAGACGAAAATGCAAAAATCTACAAACAGAGGACCAAGTTGTGGCATGATGCCCATCTCAGGAGAAAAGATGTAAGCGAAGGAGATAAGGTCTTGTTATTCAAGTCCTCTATTCGTCTTTTCCCTGGGAAGTTGCAAACAAGGTGGTCGGGACCGTTCACAGTGTCAAAGATATATCCATCAGGGATGATGGAGCTCTACGACAAAGACGATCTGAGTAAGGCCTTTAAGGTAAATGGGCACATGGTGAAAAGGTTCTACGAAGACGAAGCATTTGTCAAGAGGATAGAGACCAGTCTGCAAGATATGGGTACAATTGAGGGTTGAACATGATGATCCTACACCGGTCAAGATGGCGACGCAAACCCCAGCGCTCCTCGGGAGGCAGCCCGAGTTCTTCTTTCTTTCTTTCTTAGAATAGGTCAACTTTTTCGTATAAATAGCAAAAACAAACTTTATGAATTGTAATAAGGCCCGAGTCAGAGCATGCGCCGAGCGTGCCGACTCTTCTATTTTATGGGTCATCGCTTAATTTTCCGAAGCTTTGACGAGCATTTCTGTCTGAGGGCGATGGGTTCTGCCCTGACCTATGATGTTTTGCCCGTCAAATGCTTTTTCCCGCTTTGCTTTAAGTTTTAGGCCGTGTTGGGTAGCCGCTCAGCTGGCGCAAAAACTCGCTCGTATTGGCCAGAGTTTCTTGGGCACCGCAAGTACCGCGACGGTTAGCATCTCTGAGCGGCATCTGTTTCGTGCGAGGAGTAAATGCCCTTCACTTTGGCCGATGGGACCGTCGTCTCAGGGACGACATGTTTTAACCAGTCGACGTGTGCGCCCTGATCTGACCGATTTGCCCCCAGCTAAACTCGGTATAAATACGAGGGGGGCATCGTGTCGGGGTACCTCACTTGTTCACTTTTCAGCCACCTGGAACGCATGCAGTGACCCATCTTTTACTCGTGTGTCGGCCATCTCGCCTTCACACTAGTATCGGGCGATGTCTTCTATGAGCAAGGGTATAGCCCGACACACCTCTTACACGACACATTTTCTTTCACCCGACACGAGTCTTGTATCGTGCGCTTGGTATCGGTCGACTTGTTATTTTCTTATCGCCCGACATACTTATCGCCCGACATAGACATAGACCGACACGTCTATCGACCGATAACCTTATCGCCCGGCACAGGTTTCTCTAGCGCACGCTGCTGATCGGGTTTATGTGCCTTACAGGATTGTATCGCCCGAAGCAGTAAAGCGCTACATATGACCTTGTCGCCCGATACCCCAGTGTCGGGCGGCGAGTCATATCGTGCGACATTCCTCGTATCGCCCAATTTTGCATCGACTCGAGTTTCTTTTAGTGGACGATACCCGGATTTCTGAAATAAGTCTTCTTTTTCTTTTATCGAGCGACACGTTCTCTTTCAAGGCGTCATGTCGGGCAGTTGCCCTGTGCGACATTATCGCCCGATACACCTATATCGGGAGGGATATTGTACTGCGCGATAGACATATCGCCCGATCCCGTCTCGCCCAAGCTTTAATAAAGTTTTTCTTTTTATCTTTATCTACCTAACGTATAAATAAATTTTGATTTTAAATAACAGGTATGGCTCATACGGAGCAAACCACCAGCCGCGCCAACAATGACGCGGAGATCAGCAACGACTGTCGGGCAGAAACGACAACAACAATGAAAGGGGAGATTTTTCTTGATTTGGTAGTATCGAGTTGTGTAGATTCTTATAAATTTACTCGAAATCCACAAAAATCGAACATAAGCTCTTGAAATATACGAAATCATTCAGGAACATTAAAATTATACTTATTTCATGCAATTAAATATCACAAGCTAATGATAGTAAATAATGGACAAATGAATATGAAAATGAACAAGAAGTGCACAAAACTCAATGATAAATAGCCTATAAAAAGGACAATTATGTGGTTCATCAAACTCCCCTAAGCTTAAATGTTGCTCGTCCTCAAGCAACACACCCTTGGATCTGATTGAGACAAGTCAGAAAAAGTATATAAAATACAAATTTCATTTCTCAACTATCCCCACCTGGAGTCCCAAACCATCCTTCACTGATCACTGAACAATCTAGTATTGTAATGTCTCAGGATTTGAGGCCTCAGATAGAATGATCTTAAAAGGAATGATTGGACTACCCATATCACCAAGGTGCACCTCCTTTTCCTAGAGCCCATCACTAAAGAACTCCATAGTTAATAGTGCTCAGCTTGGAGTAGTACTAGGATGGGTGACAAGTCAGGAAGTTGACTCCGACTTGCACGTAAGTGAGGAAAAAGCATGTAGTTAAGGCTAGTGGTGGTCTATGGGGCCATTCGTCATTCTTGAAACTCTACTAGATCCTAGGGCAGTGGGCCCAGTCATTACAAGTATTGTCAAGCAACACAAAATATTCATAAAAGACGTCCACCCTTACATCAATGAATACTATCAAGAGAGAAGTTAATACCATAGACAATCGAGCATTCACTCAGTGCATCGTGTAATTTACCATTCTACATTGCTCTTTTGGTAACTACCAACTACTTGAAAGCAGTTCTCCTTATGAGAATGAATGAGGAGAATAATCATTTAACTTCCTACCAATAAGAGCAATGAATGGTAAGAAATAGGTGACTTATGAAGATTCACAAGTAATATTTGAATTATTTATGCAAAATAAAACATGATGAGCCTATATGGTGAAGGTAATGAAAAATGCATGAGTCTTAATGCCTAATATTGTTGAGTGAAATGATGCATGCATTAAAATCTCATCCAATGAATGAGAATGAATAAAATAAGAGAATACAACATGTGCATGTTTCCATCTTTTGTGAAGAGTTTAGGGCATCCTTTCTCACTCTTTACTTCTAAACATTTTTTCTTCCTTTTTTTCACTAGCCCATTATTTTAGCATGACAAAAATTATGCTTGGGCTTCACTAACATATAATTATTTCCTGAGGGTATGGATGTATACCCCTGCATTCTTATTTCAAAAGAAAACAACATATCCTCATGATATAGAAATGAATAATAAGAAACACATGCAATCTACATGTATTTGTTATGCAACTAGAATGATATGCACAAAAATGTTTATGCATAGTAACATTTTTTTTCATTTTGTATCTAATGCAATTAAAGATAAACTAACGATCATGTCACCTATTATGTCATGCAATGCAAACAAGATGAAATAATTCATATTACTTGACCATCTTAAGGTGGTGAATCAAAATGAATGGAAAATGGTTAGAATCACATGATTAAGAGACAATGTCTTTTGTAAACTATGATATGTCCCTCTCTAATGACATGTGAACATGGTAACCTTAGGATATTTTTCTTAAAATTCTATTTAAGATATTGTTAATTGTTTGATCAATTTAAGCTCAAACCTCATCTTCATCCACATTACATGAATAATTAAGATGTCCATTCATATTAAATGTCCTTAATCTATGCACTTCCTCTAAGTAATGCAACTCAAGAAAATTTTGCAACTAAGCTACAATTTTTCATTTTCAAAAATTTTCAATTTTTTATTTTCCATTGCAAACACACGAGAGTACATGACAATGATATGGATCATGAATTAAGCTCCACTTTACACTAGATAGACCGTAGATCCTACAACTTGAAAAAAAAATAAAAGTTAAAAAGTAAATAAAGACTAAAGAAAATAAAACTAAAGGATATATATTGTTCCAAATACCCCCTAAGCTTGAACTTGACTATGTCCGCATAGTCAAAATTCTAACTTAAGAGGCGGAATAGTGGTAGTGATCAGAAGGGTGGTGGAAATGGTTGTGGCATGATAGGATCAAAGGGATAGAACGTCCCCTGAAAATTCGACAGTTGTTGTGGCATCTCTGGAGGTTATGGACAACCACCAAAGTGGCCCTGGCTCCAATAATTGTCAAAAAATGGTTGCTGGTATCCCTCCATTCACTGTAGGTATGTGTGCATGTGCTCTTGGTTGGCCAAGAGAAATCACTCATTTTCAAGGATCGCCTGCTAATTGTAGTAGAATTGTCCTTGGACATCATGAATGCCTGCCAATGTGGTCATCTGCTGATGTTGTCCTTGCTGTATCTCTTGCAACATTTCATACATTCTCACCATGGAATATGGATCATCTCCTATGAAGGCTGTAGAACAGAAGAACGGGAGGCTCCATGTGTGCAAAGGTGCTTGCATGGGACCTGCCTCCTCATTATGGGGATGGTGGGTTCCACCTCTTCATCTTCTTCTTTCTGCTTCTATTCTTGCTTGGCAACATCTTCTTCTTCTTCCTCTGAAGAGCTATCTACATGCCACCTCATGAGGTGGAGTCCTTGCAAGTCAAAGACTGCATCGGGGATCTCCCTCTCCTTGTACTGGCTGTCCACTATACAACATGCATACACCATAACCTGGCATACGTTGAGGAGGCTTGCTCTTTTGAAGTGCTTCACGTCTATCTTGGGAGTAGCCTTTAGAGATCTGGCAGTAGAGAGATCAAGGTTAAGGTGTAACACTATCAACATGATCAATCCTCCAAAATGGATAGGAGGAGCCCTCTACACCAGTAGCTTCACTCCCATCATATGCTGGAGGAAGAAAGAACCAAAGTCTACATTCTTTCCTCCTAAGTCTAACAATTTGTAGAGTAAGTACAGGTCAACCCGTTGAGTTTTCACCTGCCCCATGTTTGATTTTGCAAAGATAGTGTTGGTGGTGAGGTGATGCAAGATGTGAGAAAAAGGGTGCTCATTGTCGGTGATGGAGTTTGAGTGAGCTCCCATGCATTCTTGAAGTCAAAGTTGTAGGGCACAAAGCATTCTCCACCCATCGACCATCCATAGATTGCATTGAGTTGCTTCAACATTAGATGAAAGTCGGTGTTGAAAAGACAAAAACTAATGCAACCTTCCATCCATCCATCCATCCCCATTCCCGAGGATGATCCAAATATCTAGCAAGGCAAGGAACTCACAGACGAGACCTGGGAAAGTGAGCCAGTCACTAAAGAACGGATGATCACCCATTAGTCCTTAACGCTCACATACTTGACGTAGATTCTCAGTGAATCCCAAGAAGGCAAGGAATGCATGGTCACCATATCGTGTCGCAATCACCTCCCTGTTTACCAAGTCTTCATATATCTTCTTCACGTCGGCATTGGGATGGGTGATTTGACTTGTTTTTAGAATCAACTCAGTCCACCCAACCGATGAAGAAGAATTTCTCCTGGATGCCATCACGGTGGTACAAGAAGGGGATGGAGAGAAAAGATGCTTAGAGCATACTCTGAATGCCCGGGGATGCTTGCTCAAACTTGCTCTGAGGAGATGTGAAAAAGGTGTGAAGAAAAGCTAATCACAACCCCTCCTTATATAGCACACGACTAGTTTGCTGTTGTGAATCGGTAGTACCGATAGTTGAGTTGATACTATCGACTTTTCCTCCAAGATTCGTGTGACTTTGCACCATCTTTCAGTACCGACATTCCTCATGTGTCAAAGTCGGTTGATGCAGATTGCCATGTGTCGGTAGTATCGACTTGTGTAACAGATCGATACTAGTGCTCATCAAATTTGAAAAATCTTGATCATCGATGGCGCTCCTGTAGATTATGTCTCTTCTGGTGTCGGTACTACAAACTTTGTGTCAGTAGTACCAAGTCGTTCAAATTTCTTGGTGCTTCTGAGCGGGATCTCGTTGTTTCAAAATTGGACCTTGCATTTTCGTCGATATTACCGACTTGGGATCGGTAGTATCAAGTCCTTATCAGTGAACTCAGATCCTTTTCTACAAAAAGGGCAGTGCTACCAAATTGTTGGTTAGTAGTACTGAGTTTCTTAGAATTTTTGCTCAGACTCCCTGTGATGTCGTCGGTACTACCAACTTTTTGTTCGGTAGTACCGATTTGTTTTGTGAAACTTGATCCTTTTCCCTGTGACCTCATCGGTACTACCAACTTTGCGGTCGGTACTATCGACTTTTACTCATCCTGCACACTACAAAAACTTGATCAAGGTACCTTTTTTACATAAAAATGCCTTAAATGTAAACTAAAGTAATGAAAACTACAAACTAGAATTGAAAGAACAAAATTTATGGTTGGGTTGCCTCCCAACAAGCACCCTTGTTTTACATCCTAGGCTCGATAATCAAAGCACAAAGATCATTGAAGCTCAATCAGCTTCACTCCTGTTCCTTCCTAATCACATCTCCCCCAAAGTAGTGTTTAAGCCACTGGCCATTGACAAGGAATGGCTCAACTCCATTTCTTATCTCTACCGCCCCATTGGGAAAGACCTAACTACCCCAAAGGGCCCACTCCATCTAGACCTCAACTTATCGGGATGTAGTTTCAACCTAGAATTGAACAGAAGAACCTTCTGTCCTGAAGTGAAAACTCTATGTAGTATATGGAGATCATGGATTTTCTTCGTTCTCTCCTTGTAGATCCTTGAGATTTCATAGGCGTCAATTCTCAGCTCTTCTAACTCATTTAGTTCCAACATTCTATTTTTTCCTACATTGTCCAAATTGTAGTTCAATTTTCTCAGGGCCCATTTAGCCTTATGCTCTAACTCCACGGGTAAGTGAGAAGCTCTCCCATAAACCAACCTAAAAGGAGTATTTCCTACAGGTGTCTTATAGGCTATCCTATATACCCAAAGAGCATCATTGAGCAACATGCTCAAATTAGTCATATTAGTTGAGACTGTCTTTTCTAAGATTTTCTTAATCTATCTATTAGACACCTCAACTTGTCCTTGGGTTTCTGGGTGATATGGAGTACCTACCATGTGTCTCACTCCATATTTTCTCAAAAGAGCACCAAATTTCCTATTAGTGAAATGAGATCCACCATCACTAATTATCAACCTAGGCACCCCAAACCTACAAAAGATGTATTCTTTCACAAACCTGCATACCGCCTGAACATCATCGGTGTGGATTAGAATTGCTTCCACCCACTTAAACATATATTCAACAGAAAGTAATATGTATAAATTATAATTCGAAGACACAAAAGGGACCATGAAATCAATTCCCTATAAATCAAACACTTCAATCTCTTGAAAAGTATTTGAAGGCATTTCATGTTTTTTCAAAATATTACCTACATGTTGACAAGCATCACAATGAAGTACAAAGTTATATGCATCCTTACAAAGTGTAGGTCAATTTAAAACCTTAGCCATAGTTTTAGAACTCACATATTGACCCCCTTAGGTAAGGAGTGGCAATGTGCCAATATTCTCTCAAACTCACAATCCGTCACACATTTCCTCAAAATACCATCCCTACAATGCTTGAGCAAGATGGGATCATCCCAAATGTAATACCTCAAAGAATGGAATAATTTCTTCTTCTCATGATATCCCCAATCTTCTGGCAACTCTCAACACGCCAAGTAGTTTACAATATTTGCAAATCATAGATCTTTGCTTTTCATAGCAAAGAGTTGCTCATCTGGGAATTCTTCCACTATAGGTATATCTATGTCCTTTTCATCCACCCTTTCAAGCCTAGACAAGTGATATGCAACTACATTTCAGTACCTACTTTGTCTTTGATTTCAATATCAAATTCCTGCACCAACAAAATCCATCTTATGATCCTAGGTCACATCCTTCTTTTGCAGCAAATATTTGATTTCCCATGATCCATCCAAACAATAACCAAAGACCCTATCAAATATTGGTGAATTTATCAAAAGCAAAAACAACCATCAACAATTCTTTTTCTATTGTTGTGTAATTTAATTAGACATCATTATAATAAATGATTGTGGAAACCTTGTCTTGTCGTTGGCCTAGAACAACTCCTACTGCGTAATCTGATGTGTCACACATCGACTCAGAGGGTTGGCTCTAATCTGGAGCATGGAAAATAGGTGTGGAGACCAGTTTCTCCTTCAACACCTCAAACGCCTTCAAACATCACTCTTTAAAATTGAATTCACATCCTTGTCCAAGAACTCAGAGAGAAGTTTGGTGATTTTTGAAAAATCTTTTATAAATTTTCGATAAAATCTGGCACGTCCTAAAAAGCTCCTCACTCCCTTCACCGATGATAGTTGAGGTAGCTTGCAGATGACTTCAATTTTTACTAGGTCGACCTCAATTCCCTAATTGGATGCCTTGTATCCTAAAACAATCTCCCACTCACCATCATGTGACATTTTCCCAATTCAAAATTAGGTGAGTTTCCTCGCATCTTTGCAAAACATTATCAAGACTGTTTAGGAAATCCTCAAACGATTCACTATACACTGAAAATTCATCCATGAATACCTCCAGACATCGCTCCACCATATCAGAAAAAATGACGAGCATACATCTCTGGAAGGTAGCCAGTGTGTTGCAAAGATTGAAAGGCATCCGACAATACACAAAAGTGCCATAAGGACAAGCGAATGTTGACTTCTCTTGATCTTGTGGCTCAATAGAATCTGATTATATCCCCAATAACCCTCTAGAAAACAAAAGTGAGAGTGTCCAATGAGCCCCTCAAGAATCTTATCAATTAATGGGAGTGGGAAATGGCCCTTTAAAGTAGCAGCATTCAAACGTCAGTAATCAATACAAACTCGTCACCGAATCACTAACCTAGTAGAAATCAACTCATGACCATTACACCCCCTTTCTTAGGAACCACCAGGGTTGGACTTACCCAGTCAGAGTCAGAGATAGCATATATTATACCTACAGATAAGAGTTTTACTATCTCCTTCTTTACTACCTCAGTCATGATGAGGTTGAGTCATCATTGAAGTTTCACAATTGGCTTGGCTCCTTCTTCTAGTCTGATCTTGTGTTGGAAGAAACTAGGGGAGATCCCTTTTATGTCTGCAACGGACCATCCAAATGATGAATGGTGGTTTTCAAAACCACTGGGAGTCGATCCTCTTCCCGAATGCTCAATGAAGCTGAGATAATGACCAGAAGCTTCTCTTCTGTTGCCAAGAAAATATACTTCAAGTGTGGCGACATTGGCTTCAGCTCTAGATCTGGGGGGCTATAGAGTGATGGGATCAATGGTGGAGGAGGTGGTCCTAAATCTTCAAAGTGCCTGTGTAGTACCATGGTAGTGCCTTGAGAAACAAGACACACTCCTCCAAAGAATAAGATCCAATGCAGTCAGTCATCCATCAGATTCATGAGACATGGCTCCAAAGACAACTATGGATATGCTTATGTTAGAGTGGAAGAAGCCACCTTGTCAATTGCTGCTGGGAAATACTCCTCTTCATCATCAGGATATTGAACTTCCTTTGTCAATGAAATATCCTTTGTGTTTTCCAAGATGTCAACAACTAGTGTGCCTTGTGTAACTATGTCATCACATGAGCCATATCTAACAATGGCCTCCCAAGAAATAAATATATCTTTCCTTAGACCTGCTGCAACATATGACACTATGGCTTCTCCTCAGTTGTCTGTGCAGACTTCGGCGTAATGATGTAAAAATGGTCTTCTTTGATCCCCAATGTCAATCTTCCTTTGCATATCTCCAAGATCATGTTTGTTATGGCTTTAAATGGCCTTCCTAGTTGTAGTTCATTTCAACTATTATCCTACATCTCCATTACCATGAAATCAGCTAGAAATACAAACATGTCCACCTTGACAAGAACATCCTCATAGATACCATATGGCCTGACCACTAAGTTGTCTGCAAGCTTTATAGTCATATTGATCCTTCTAGATTCTTTAAGACCCATCCACTTGAAGGTACATAATGACATAAGATTGATACTTACCCCTAAATCACACAGAGATTCCCCAAATCTAGTCCTCCTGATGTAACATGATATGTTGAAGCAACCCAGATCCTACCTTTTTGGTGGCAAAGTTCCCAAGATAAAAAAAAGCACCAACCTACTCCTTCAATACCACTACATCAGAGTCAGCTATTCTCCTCTTCTTATTGATTACATCCTTTAGAAATTTGTCGTAAGAAGGAATTTGTTCAATTGCATCATCAAAAAATGTTGACATGGATCTTCCTTAAACTGTCTAAAATTTCTAAAATTGTTGGTCCACTTTGTTTGTCTTCAATTTTTTTGGGAAGGGCACCGGAGTCATCGAATTTCTCTTGTGAGGTGGGACATATGCCTCCTTCTTTGTATCCTCTGATTCATTGGATTCATCATCAGCTATTATGTCCTCTACTGGAGTATTTGGCTCAACTATATTAGCAGTAACTGTCGGCCTTGTGTCACCTATGACATCCTTTTCTTCTGGGACATTCGTTTGTTATTAAGAACTTTCTTGTCGTTGTGAAGCAACACCACCTTGACCTGTTGATTTCGAGATGGTACCGCAAATATGTCACGTCTTTCTATTATGGGTTCCATTGTCAGTACATTGTAACAAATCCTATTTTTCTAAGTCTCAGATCCATTGAAAAGTCTAGGTTCGCTTATGATCGAATCTCCTCTGTGATTATAGAAGGAAGTCGTCTAGATGCAGTCTTCTTCCAGCAAAGTGAAATGAAGTAAAGGGGATCCACAACAGTATTTCTTCAGAACCCCTGGTGACCAAGTTTCTTTAAAGAGGCTACCTCCACTACAATATGAGAGATCTGAGTCTCTATACTGTGAGCTTGTGTTCCTTGATTCTATATTTCCCTCTAGGTCTGGCCAAAGATCACTTCATTCTATCTAACCAGTTTACCAAGCATGTCCTCTATGCATTCTATCTTTCTAGGAGTCCTCTCATGTTGCTATGGATTTGCTTGATGTTGTGCTTGTGATGGATCCTACTAAAAATTATTGGGGTCCTTCCAAGATAACTCGGGGTCTTTCCTCTAGGAATAGTCATTGCCCCTATAATTTTGTTGAGGTGAAAACATGCACTCCTCTTCCTCTCCTCTAGAAGAGCTTCCCTCCTTGGCACATAATTTCTTAGCAATCAATTCAATATTTCAATCAGTGTAGAAATCACCTTGGACTCCCCAAATACTTTTAATGGTTGATAAGCGTTTTATTTCTTCTCCCCAAGACTGGTTTTTATCCATATTCTTCAGTATCTCATGAGCCTAGATGGCTTATTGTTGAGAAAGAAGCATGTTCCCCAATTATCCAATATGGTCCTTTCCCCTTGATGCAGCCCATAATAAAAAATCTTTGTCAGGCCATACAAAATTCATCCCATGTTGAAGGACCTTCCTCAGCATGTTCTGGTACCTCTCCCATGCTTCATAGTAAGATTCTTCAGTGTGCTACTTGAAGTTGTATATTTTTTTGACTAGCTCATTTGTCTTATGAGGTCGGAAGTAATGCTCAAAGAAAGTGTCCACCATCTGGTCCCATGTTTCAATTGACTCAGGCGAAAGGTTGTAGAACCAAGACTTGGCATTGTCCAATGACGATGGGAAAAGTTTCAATTAGATCAAAGTAGCCAGTACTCTGTCTGTCTTTACCATATTGCAGCTTTTCACAAAATTGCTTATGTGTGTCATTGGGTCTTCTATGCTATGGTCCTGAAAAGCTTGTGACTTGACCAATGCCATCAACCCTAATTCAAATTTATATCTTCCCACATTTATTGCTTGTCTTTTTATTGGCCCTAGCTGAGCTATTGAGGAAGACACCTTGATCTTCTCCCAGATAGTATGCTCTTCTTTTGCATCACCCATCTCAACTGGTTCTTCTGGTTCTTTAGGGGAGGTGTTGGAGTAGTTAGTGGTGGAGTTGGAATCAGCCTTCCCACTGAATTAATGTACTCTCCTCCTTGGCGTAAGAGCTCCACCTGAGTAAAGCCCTGAGGAGACAACTCTCTGTAGTTGTGAGGTTTAGTGTGCACCGTGCACTAGTACTTGAAATTGTTGAAAATAATGGGAGAACATGTACTAATGATTGAATAAATGATATTTAAAATTCATATTTGAAAGAATAAAAATAAAATAAATATTGTGGTCTAGAATGGTCGATCACAACACTCGTAGTGATGGAGTTGTCGTTTCCCTGACAACGACGCTAAAAACTTGATATGCCAAAACTACACGTTAAACGTAAGTAGACACATCAATGTAATATATGCCTTAAGAGGCCCGAATGTCAAATTCAGGGAAACATTAATCCAAGAACTACTACTAACTACAACGGGATCATCTAGGCCGATGAAAACTTTGATTGACGGGTTAATTAACTAAGATGCAAAAAGTGAATCTAAAATTACTGATTGTTTTATCTCAAATAGAGTGAATTTCTTAGGATTACATTTTCACCCCGGTTAAAATTACAATTAACATCATAACAATAATAAATATATCTCCTAACCCTGGACTAAGAAATATGTAGCAAGAATTACCCGCTCTCATGGTGTGATTTACAACATAATTTAATACCAATCCCATTCTCATATCCATTGTGTTATTGGTTAGGTGTTTTATTGAAACTCTGGGAATCTCTTCACATTTTTAAGCCACCTTTCTCAAAGGGTAATATAAAATATGTATATCTATGAATTTTCCAACCATTAACTTATTTTTTTCAAAATAATTAAAGGTCTAATTAACTACCCATGGTGATCAAGTATGGATAGTTATGACAACCTCATATAAATAAGCCCAAAAATTTAAGAGAAATTAGTATATTAATGTATAAATTCAATTGCAATACATAATCTGACTACTCCCAAGTCCTAAGGAACCAGGGCTTTAGCCCCAAATGATTTCCATTATAAAATACATGAGAGAGAAGAAGAAAAATGTGGGAAACTTTTCAAAAACTAAAAGAACCCCTAAGAAGATGATCTAAATGATCCCCTTTGATGAACGTGACAATTTTCTACCTTCTGACTACAAATCCGTCCACTAGAGGTGCCCGAATTTAGTGGAACATGAGTTTCTTTTCCACTTTCTCCTCTCCTTGCTCTTGGCTGTTGTCCAACGTAATAGAATGAGATTGTTAGTTCTGGAAAAAATCCCCCTATGTCATAGAAGTAAATTAGGGTGTCATTAATTGCCAGCCATTGGATTAAACTTAATTTTCAAATCTGCCTGACTCATCATGTCAGTACCACCGATGCCTTTGATAGTTACGGTTGCCTAGACAGCTGTCGATACTACCAAATTGAATGTTGGTAGTACTGAGTTTCCTTGATAAATTCTGAATCCATTCATGTGATGTTGTCAGTTCTACTTCTGGGTCGGTACAACTGAGTCTTCTCAATTTCTATATGTTCCAAACTGAGAATGTGTCTATACCACTGACAATAAAGACGGTAGTACCGAGCTATGTAGATTCATGTAAATTTACTTGAAATTCACAAAATCTGAACAAAAGCTCTTGAAATATAGTAAATCATTCAAGAATATTAAATTATATTTATTTGATGCAATTAAATATCATAGGCTAATGATAGTAAATAATGCACAAATTAATATGAAAATAAACAATAAGTGTGCAAAACTCAATAATAAATAGCATGCAAAAATGACAATTATGCGGTGCATCACGTCTCATGAAGCATCATAGGTTTGAAACCCAACGGGATACTAAGGTTGATTTACCAACCTCAACATCTTGAATCTATTGTTTGGGTTGGAGAGAGGGAAAACGAACCTTCTCTTAGATCCGATAGTATACTTAAAGATGCAATCATTTACTAAGATTGTGTACTATTTTCATTCTAGGCATTCATAAAAAATATAAATGCACCAAATAAAACCTTTGAGTAGGGATGTTAATATTTTTCTTTTCTTGTCATTTAAACATTTTTTATTGTAATAAACTTAAAATTGACACAAAAAAATCATATACCTTCGTTATTTTTGTTTCTCTATCTTATTTACACACTAGTTATGTTTACACTATATTAGAATTAATTTTGACATCTTACCATAATTATCGCTATCTTGGTTAGTGGATAAATCTTATTTTCACCCTCTTATTTAATTTATTTCACATATTACCTCTCTCTTTTATTTATCCTCTCCCTATTTCTTTTTATCTCTTTATCTCTTCACATTTTGTTCCTCTATTGCTAGTCTTCCCCACTCCTACACATCAATTTTCTACCCTCATTCAATAGGAGTGCATGGAACATCAAAACCTAACCTAGCATGTGGGCACACATGATCTGGAAGCTAGTGCAACACTGTTAAAAGTTGTCTTACTATTATTTGAATGTTGGTACAATCTTCTATATGACATTGGTGTTGATACTCCATTTTAGTCCCCTCATCTACATCCTCCATCAAAGGAGAATCCCACATCTTCATGTATTTTCTCGCATCCCCACCTCTTATTTCCATTATTTGTATGTCCATCCATCCTCCATATTAATTAGTTAAATCTCTTTAAAAGGGCCTAAATGAGACAGAAGACATTCCAACATGAATTAGGAATAAGATTAACTATGATCAGGAATAGAGTGAATTTTTTGGACCAAGATGAGAAGTTTCAGAACTTACCTCATAAGAATATGTGGCTTTCCCAAGGTTAAGTGTTATTTTAAGGACAATGGAACCTCAATTGAATTCATCATAGAACCAAGATGATGCCCACATAAAAAATCTTGATCATCTACACCTATATGTACTCCATATATCCACCTCATCAAAGACATCTCATAGAGATTTCAAAGGTTGACACATTCACATTTGGACAGTCACTAGAGAACATGAGGTAGTTTTAGTGACTACATTTATATCCTTCTTCTAGTCTTATACACTCGATCAATGGATAATGCAAGATGTAGTTAGATAAATCATTATTCATGTTTTTAGTTTCCATAATTTATATCCAAATGAGTTCTCCATCCAATAATTTTTGGAACACCAGAAGTGACCCATGACATGTCCTGTAAAAGGATAAAAAAGAGCCCTTGTGCCTCTGGTCACTACTCTCTATTTTATTTACTAATTTCGTCAAATTTTATGTTCATGTCACATTGTATTTGTGTTCAATACACCATATGTAATGTCTCTTTCTCTAAGAGTCACTGAGTCTACCCTCTAAATTTAAGCGGACTCAAACTGCCAACATTCGCCACATTGGATAATCTAGAGATAATCAAAGTTGCAA
This sequence comes from Alisma plantago-aquatica, assembly GCA_963693085.1. Taxonomy (NCBI): domain Eukaryota; kingdom Viridiplantae; phylum Streptophyta; class Magnoliopsida; order Alismatales; family Alismataceae; genus Alisma; species Alisma plantago-aquatica. The sequence goes on from OY856412.1 coordinate 904,975,723, forward strand.
GACAAATGAACATCAGATTAATAGTTGTAAGGCTCATAACCTATATAAACCACTAACCATGCTTGATTATCATAATTGAATATCTAACTACCCTAATTGTATTCTTGATTAAGTTCTGAAATCAATTGTCCCTATTTGCAATTTCAAGTATGTTTGGGGACTAATATTCAATTTCATCATAAGTGTTGAACTAATAGCAAATTGTGTGCAAAATATCAAAGTCCATGTTTTACTGCATATTCATGCATTATTTGATGTTATTTGGATGTCTTTCACCCTTAATTGAGTTATAATCCCAAACCTAATCTAGGATGTTGAGGTGGTTGAGGGAAGGTCGATGGCCTTACCCTTGGAGGGTTGATGGCTCATCACCCCTCATCATCTAGAGTTTAGAGATTTATGTGATGAACTTGTTAGGTTTTGAGATTGATGTATTGAGTGCTAGAGGGTTTGGGATTGATGGGATGAAGTTTAGAGGCTTAGAGATCGATGGGATGAAGTTTGGATATTTGGAAACTCAATGAGGATAATGGTTAATGGAAATTCTGGTAATTTTTATGCCCTAAAAATGCTCTTTTTATGATATTTCGATACCATGTGATGGTAAAAATGAAAAACATACCGCTAGTGGTGCTAACACACTACTCGATTGAATAGATGCACCCCACGAGGTCGGAATGCACGAGATATGGGGGTTTGCTTTCAATATTTATAAACCTAAACTAGCTACCTACGTCTACTAAAACACTACACCCGCAAGTGCACGAGGTCGTGTCGTAGTATAAGAAGGTGGCAAGTAAAGGGTCGATCCACAGGGAAAAGAGGGGGCGCTAGAGCTAGGTTAGTTTGGCTAGGTTCCTACTGCGGAGACTAGGGTTAAGGGTTTGAAGGTTGATTTTGATTGTTAACTAAGGATAAACAAGCAAGAAATTAAAGGCAGGAATGAAATCTACGTTAACCCTAGACTAGATTAAGGCTAAACAAGCAAGAAAGGATTAAGCTAGGTATGAAAAGACAAATTACGCTAAGGCAAGTAAGAGAAAAGAAATGCAATTAAATAACTAAACTAACATGAGCAAGGCAAGAAGCTAACTAAGCAAGGAAAGAACTAATTAAGCTAAGCAGACACAAAACTAGGGTTTTAAGCAATAAAGAGAGGTGTGGGTTGTTTAGGGGTATGAACTTATCACTTAAGTTGGGGGGTGACATATGAACATTATGATTCCATTTAGATTATCCAAACCAAACAACAAGTTAGAGTCTAATGAATTAACCTAAGCTACTAACTGGCCATGGATATGCTAGGTTCTGTATAGGGGAACTAGTCCCTAACACCCCCTACTACCCTTACGAGATTCAATTGGGTTAGGGATTAGGTTCAATTCAATTAGAGTCTAATCAAGTCTAGGTTTCTAGATTAGGTATTCCTAGGGTAATTAGGGGCCGAGGGTAGTAATGGGGAGGTGAGATTAGGGTTTTGGACCCCAATTCCCCCACATTCTAGCCTTGAGAAGGCTCCATGCTAATTGCACTAGAATTACCTAATCTAGCTACTTAGATCTCTCACTTAGGTTTAGGGAGATTAAATTAGGATGTAGGAATATGGGAGGCAACCTAGGGATCCAAGCATTGGACCTAGGGGCAAATCCCAAAATTCACACATATAAGCAATTTGCCTAAACTCCTAAGTGATTTCACACACAAACCAACAAGTAATCCATGGAGAATGAGATGCAAATAGAATATAATCATTAACAAATGAAATTACAAAGTTTACATGTCATTTCCCCCCAACATGGTATCAAAGTAACATATTTTCCCCCAAACAGCCCACCCAAGGGGCCTAGCTACTCATAGAAATGGAAAATACAAAAAGAGAGAAGAAAGAGGTAGAAGAAGCCATGGAGCTCGGTGTAGATGAAGGACTCCTCCTCTCCGGCAGTTGCAAGGTCGTCCTCCTCCTTCTTCTTGGATGGAATGGTGTAAAATGGTGGTGGGAGGTGGATGGAAGGCTTAGATATGGGGGGTTATGTGGTGGAAATGGTGAAATGGAGTGGACTTGAGGTGGATATGGAGTGGATGGCGATTTGGGGAGCTAGGACGGGGTGGAAGGTAGTTGACCTCGTGCCCCAGCCGCCACCTAGGTATATATAGGTGTGGGGGAAGCACTAGGTCAAGTTAGGGGCAAAATGGGGAAAGAAGTGAAAAAGTGGCTGGATTCTGTGAGTAGCACGGCCGTGATGGGGTACCACAGCCGTGGTGGGTAGGGTAGGCTACGGCCGTGGTGTAGGAGCACGGTCGTGGGAATTAAAATAGCTAAATGTCAGGTTGGTGGTCAAATCTGGGCTGAAAAGGCCACGGCCGTGGTGGTCACCACGGCCGTGGTGGTCACCACGGCCGTGGTGGAGGTGGTGTGCCACGACCGTGGTGGATGGAACGGCCGTGGTGGTCCTAGTTGATGTGGTCGTGGTACTACTGCACGGCCATTTTGCCCTGCTGCACCACGACCGTTTTGTGGAGCATGGCCATGGTGTCTGACCATTGCACGGCCGTGGTGCTCTGCACGGCCGTGGTGCTCTCTGCTTCACTTGGATGTTGAGCCTGTTAATTTCTAAGTCATCTAGCACGGTCGTTATGTGGTACCACGACCATGCTGGGTCCTGGATCAACACTTTAACTTGGATCTTTGGCTTTTCTTGGACTTATTTGCTTCAATTGATCTTTGGCCACTAGGGGTAGGTCGAAGGAGCATCAGACTTCACTTTGGGCCTCTCCAAATGTAGAGGAACCCTAGGATTGCCCCTTCTCTCTCTCTTCCATCAAGTGTGGTCCAAAAGCCTGAAAAACATGCAAATAATGTCCATAAGTGCATTTTATACAAATAAGCATATTAGGGGGAATGACATGCAATCTAACAGGTATAGATGTGATTCAAGAGCAAAAAGACACAAGTTGAAGCCCTAAAATAGGGCTGCATCACCACCCCAAACTTAAAACATACTTGTCCTCAAGTATGCTCCAACTCAATCTCTCTACAAACTTTCACAAAAAGAAATGACAAATGCAATATAAAAGATGATTGTTGCTGAATGGGATCAAAGATGACTAAGTACATGCATTTCACTTCTCTCCTCTCCTTCTTTCACAATCCAATCATGAAAAAAAGCACAAAGCATATGAACTTCAAATATAGCGCATAGAATACACAAGTTATCCATATTTCTTCCATTAAGTTCCGGGTAAACCGTTTCATGGTGGCGTTAATCAAGAATGACTAGGAGTGTTGTTTCACATTCATGCATTCAACCTTATATCTCAAATCACACCAAATGACCCACGTGGCTGCGGAAAAGGGTAAAATGAGCTAAGTTTGATGTTTCCTAGCTCAATGGGTATGAAAGTGGAAGAAAGGGTTGCGGTAAGGTTTTTGGAGTGTTTTTACACACTCATGTTTTCTTTATTTGAATGCTCTTAAACAGGAGCATCCTTTTATTTTATTATTCTTTTCTTTTTCTTTTCTTTTCTTTTCCTTGCCCTTGGTGTAGATAGGGCATATGGTGGATAGAGTGAAGCGGGGAGATAAAGATATGGCCACCCCAAACTTTTAGAGGTGGCCAAGGCTGATTATGTGCACTAGGGCATTTTTTATGAGGCGGAGGGGTATGAAGATGGTGGAAGAATAGTCGGGTCAAAGAGGGGTCATTGGTATGATTTTCCACATAAGACATCCTGCATGAAAATTAATCCAACACTTCATTCCAGATATCACACCACATGAATGAACAACATGAAATTGATATATCAAACATGTGATTCCACAAACACTAAGCGTTCAAAGCTTGCTCAATTTCATAATTCAACCAATTCAATCACAATCCTAAGAGAGGTGATGCACATGTAAAAAGTCAAACATTGATACCACTCAGCAACAAACAATGGTGATTCACTTGCATTTGTCAAAGGTCAACATTTTAATTCAAAACAGTAGAGATTGGGTCAAAACACAATTTTTAGACAAGAAGTTCCAAATTTGGGCAAAAATGGCCAAAATGGTGCCAAGTTGCCTTCAATCACATCTAAGCCTATATTATTGAACTTAAAGTAGTAAACAAGAAAATCCTAGCTAAAAACATGCAAAAATTACCAAAAATCTACATGGTATGCAATGCATGGCAAAAGAGCAAAATTTTGAAAATTACGCAAAAATGACAATAAGGTAAACTACATGGAATGCAGGTATGCAAAGCAGTAAAATTCTAGACTAGATAGTAGGACAAGCAAAAGAAATGAAAAACAACAAACAAAAAGTAAAATAGCAGATGAGATGCAAAAATGAGTGAAAGAAGAATAAGGGCATGCTGCCCTACCACCCCAAACTTTTGAACCATGTTGTCCTCAGCATGACACTAAAGTCTAGGGTGATAGGGTAGATGATCACTGCGGAGGTGGTGGAGGTGCTCCTCCCTGTCTGTAGTAGGCGCCCCAGTAGTCTGACTGTGGAGGCGGATAGCTGTCCTGAAAAGCTGATAAAAAACTCCACCAGTCTTCACCCCATTGTGGGTTCCTCTGGGCCTAGGCATTGTGAAACTGATAAAGGTGGTTGACCTGGTAATGCATATGTTGGTGGTCCAACCACATGGCATCATGTGTCCTCTGAAAGCCCTCCTGTGCCCGTAGAATTCTTTCCTGCGTCGCCTGAATGCCCTCCAGCTGTGCATGGATGGTACCCATATCATATGCATTCACTGAAGGCTGCTGTGGCTCTGACGCTCCCATTCTTTCCTCTCTTAGCCTCACCCGTCTTGCTGCTCTCTCCTCTGCCGTCCGCCTCTGCTCTGCCGCCTGTGAAGGCTCTCCTGGACTCCCTGCAAACCTCACCTCAGGGATTTCCTCTCCTTTGGGGTTCTCCTCCTCGTACCTCCTCAACTTTTCCAGAAAATCTGGCGATGGTCCAAACTGTGCCATGAGGGGAGGAGTATGGTAAGGCAACTCCAATGTGACTACTGGGTAGGGTGGGTTGATTTGGTACACGATCTTCTGATCCGTAACTGTAATCATGGATGAGCGGGACAGGTAGTGCAAATCAACCAACTTGCTACCCTCTGCCTTTGTATATCCTGTCATGTCATGCCCCAAGGCAGTGGTAATAGATGTTACAATCCCTCCCATTACAAATGGATTTGTGCTTTTGGATGGGATTGTCCTCATGTGATCAATGAATAACGCCCCCAGGTTCACATGTCTCTCCTTTGCCATCCAACCAAGCATAAAAAGATCTTTGTTGGTGGAGCTGCCTTGATTTTCATACCTGCCAAAGATGGTGTTTGCCAACACCTTCTGAACATAGCGGAGAAATGGGCTATGAATACCACTTGTCTTTGATTTCCCTACTATAAATGTACTTTGGCCGGTGAAACACTTCCACATGGCTTGATACGTAGAACTAGAGTCATTTTATGTCCTCCCTCCATCTAGGAGGGCATCCATCTCTCCACTTGGGGCAAAAATCTGATTTAACATATCTAAGGTTATCTTCCACATCTTGTCCCCAATTGTTACCTTAATTGCATTCTCGCCATCATTGATTGTTTTCTCTAGTGTGGCGAAGAACTGTTGCGTCAGCTCAATGTATGTCTGCTGCTGCAGTGTCAATATTTCATAAAGCCCCAATTTTTCCATCAATTCTTAAAAACAGACAAAGAACCTCATTGCCTCCATTGACGCTTGGCATGCATATCAAGTAGCTAACACTCTACATGTCAGGCATCCAGGGTGCTTGGGCTCCTTTGCCCTGCCTGTAGTAACCTCTGGCTGTGCAAACGGGCATTGTGGCGGGCTTGGTTGCTGCTCAACCTCAGGCACATCAGTATCATCTTCATCAGCTAGCACGAGTCGTCGACGTGGTCGTAGTCGTGGCTGCGGCTCGGGCTGTGGTTGTGCCACGGAGGAGGAGGGTCTCTAAGATGAGATGGAGTGTCGGGAGGCAGACGGCGGTGGCTGCGATGAAGATGGTGCCCCCTGTTGTGGCTGTACGGAGGCTTCTTCAGCAATAGACTCCACTGTGGCATCCAATTCCGCCTCCGTCAACTGGGGGTGGTTGTTCCTTGGTTTCCTTTGGTAGGGGATGACACCCCTAGTCTTCTCTACTGCCTTCCTTGCAAACTTCTTCATTCTTGCTCGAAAATGGAGGTAGAATTAGAAAAATTCAGATTGATCTGAAGAACGGGGTTGTTGGGGCGGAATGGAGAGAGAGTGGTGCGTTTGTGGATGGAAATGGGTGGGATCTGGAGATTAAGGTAGTAGAAATGGTAGGGTAGTGATTGGGAATGATTTGGGGGTGATTTGGTGAGGATTCGATGGCTAGAGAAGGCGGGCGGAGTGCTACACGGGCGCTAGGGTGCGGAGCACGGCCGTTCTGTTCTTCGGAGAAATGAGCAAGTGAAAAGAAGTTTTGCAAATTTTGACTTAAAACTGCTGGAATCGGGCTGCTGCATGGCCGTGGTGTGCGGCACGGCCGTGGTGGCTTCATGTACCACGGCCGTGCTGCCCTGGTTCAAAACTTAGTCAATTTTCCCAATTTTCTGATCATATCCTTGTTGAAAGTGGGTGCACCACCACGGCCGTGTTGATGTACCACAGCCGTATTGGGCACTGTAACAGCAGAAGGAGACTCGAATCTTGTTCAAATCATCAAAAATAGATCTCAAATTGATATTCTATTGATTATTTGTCAATATTTCATCTATTCGTCTTCATTTCACTATGTTCTCACCTGCACATATCATAACTATACAAAAACTATCAAAAATGAGTGTGTGTGTGTGTGCTTTCTTGGAAAAATGAAAAAAAAAGTATCAAAAATGCAGTTCGGGTCAAAAATTCCCAAACCTAGGTGGGTTGCCTCCCACAAGCGCTGAGTTTCTTGCCTTCAACTAGGCTTTTTGGTGATTCTTCAAAATTCATCCGTTTGGCATTCTCATGTGTCCATTCTTGCAAAACATGCATCCTTCCTTTGCACTCAATCTGTTTTCCTCATCCCTTTGATCCCAGTAATCATCATTAACTTCTTCACCTTGATGTCCTTCTCTCAAATACCCATTTGGACTTGTGAAGTGATCATGTCCAATATCCCTATCTCGGACTCGCCGGGTTGGGGTCCTGTACATGTTGATGTTGATCTTCATGTCCATAAATGAGACTGTCATGGTGCCACTGCGTACATGAATGTCGGCATCAGATGTAGATAAGAACTTCCTCCCCAAGATGATGGGAATATTCCTAGCCTCTGGCTCCATATCAAGTACAATGAAATCCGCCGGGAACACCGCGCCTTTTTCCTTGTCTATCATTACTAAGACATCATCCACTCTACCTCTAGGCACTTTTATGGATCTATCTGCCAACTGGAGAGTGCAATGTGTTGGCTTCAACTTGCCTAAGCCCAGCTCAACATAGACATGATATGGCATCAAATTCACACTAGATCCCAAATCAAGCAAGGACCTGTCTATGTGATGTCCCCCTATGTAACTAGGTATGAGTGGGGCTCCTGGGTCCTTTCTCTTCACGGGGAGTGAGTGTTGTATGATGGAGCTCACTTGTTCATTCAATCTCACCTTCTTTGGAATCCTCCCCGTTGACCTTCTTTTCACAGTGCATAGGTTCTTGAGGAACTTGGCATATGATGGGATTTGCTTGATAGCATCCAAAAGTGGAATGTTCACCTTTACCTGACGAAACACCTCAAGAATGTCAACATTGTGCTTTTGCCTCCTTTTCAATTCTGGTGGCTCATCTAGTGCTTCTACAACTGGAGTATCACTAGCTTTTGCTGCACTTACATGAACATGAGGCAGAACACTAGGGATGGTAGGACCTGCACAAGGGATATGTGATGGATCACATGGAATCCCAAACTCAACATGCGGTATCACAACATCATCTTCATCAATATAAATCACAGTATCACCACTTGGCTGCCTTTGCTTTGCTTTATCAACCATTCCTTGACTTGCGGGCTGCTCAAGAGTTTTTCCACTCCTTAGAACTGTCACGGCACTACCTTGCTCATGGTGGAGAGGGGGAGCATGGTGTGGCTGTGGAGGAGGTGGAGGTGATACTTGGGGTTGAAATTGAGGTGTAGAAGGGAATTGAGGGGGATGAGAGAATTGGGGTTGGAAAGTGAAATTTTGTGAACTTTGAGGTGAGGGAGGTGGTGGAGGGGTGTAAGGCTGGGGATAGCCTTGGAAGGAGTGAATGGGATGCACTTGCATGGGGGGTGGACTGTAGAAAATTTGTGAAGAGGGCATGGGTCCACTTGCTTCATGGTGGCTCAAGATGGGTCTTGAAGACAATTTTTCCTCTTGGAGAGCGATGATAGAAGATAGTTGCTCTATTCTCTCTTCTAACCTTGCAACATCCCTTTGAACATCATCAAACACTCTCAATCTAGAAAGAACCTCTTCCTCAAACCTTGAGCTGTATGTGGGACTTTGTGGTTCCTGGTAGCTATAGGAGTGAGGTGTCTTCTTTTCTTCCCCATAGAACTCAATAGAATTGACCGGGTGCAAAGGGGCACTTCTCACCTGGTTCCTAATGAAGCTCACCATGTCACCAAGAATCTTCATCACTTACGAGCTCGCGTCATCATGAGTAGGGGGTGTCACACCAAAGGCATATTCTCTTTCATTCATCATTCTAGAAGCTCGAATTCTTGATCCTTCAGCCAACTGCTCAAACAAAGGCCATATCTCCTCAGGTGGCCTAGCCATGAAAACTCCTCCACAAGAAGAGTCCACCGTGTCTTGGTCCTTTAGAGACAAACCAGAGTAGAATGATTGAACTAGCTGCCACAAAGGGATCTCATGGTGAGGACACTCTCTCAACAACTTCTTGAATCTCTCCCATGCATCATGAAACTGCTCACTGCCCATTTGGCTAAAACTTGTCACGGAACGCCGCATTTGTGTCAACCTTGCAATAGAGTAGAACTGTCTCAAGAAAGCATTCTTCATTGTTTCCCAACTCATGATGTCCTTTCTTGAGTCATACCAGTCTTTGGCTCTATCTTTGAGGGAGAAAGAGAACAAGGTCAACCGAATTGTATCATCACTAGCCGTCGACGTCCTGAAGGTGGTGCATACTTCAAGAAAGGAGTCCAAGTGCTTGTAGGGGTTCTCACTCTCTTGAGCCGTAGAAGATGGGTAGGAGCCCAAGAAGACCTGGAGGAATAGAGAATTGCTCCCCTGGCATTTGATCAACCCTGCTAGCAATTGGCGATTTGTAGTTGCTAGGCATGAAGTAATCTTGAAGTGGCTTGTGAGGTGCACTTTGATCTTCCATCTTGTTTCCTCCCGAATGGCTTGTCACATGCACAAAGCAAAAGAAAGCAAGTTAGTAAACCAATATACACAAGAAATGCAAAGAAAAATGAATAAAGAATGGCAATGATGAGGGCAGTAGGAAAAGTCAAAGCAAAACTAACTAGCTAGGCCGAGCGCCTCTAATCCCCGGCAGCGGTGCCAGAAAGCTTGGTGCGATTCAGCTAGTGGTGCTAACACACTACTCGATTGAATAGATGCGCCCCACGAGGTCGGAATGCACGAGATATGGGGGTTTGCTTTCAATATTTATAAACCTAAACTAGCTAACTACATCTACTAAAACACTACACCCGCAAGCGCACGGGGTCATGTCGTAGTATAGGAAGGTGGCAAGTACAGGGTCGATCCACAGGGAAAAGAGGGGGCGCTAGAGCTAGGTTAGTTTGGCTAGGTTCCTACTGCGGAGACTAGGGTTAAGGGTTTGAAGGTTGATTTTGATTGTTAACTAAGGATAAATAAGCAAGCAATTAAAGGCAGGAATGAAATCTACGTTAACCCTAGACTAGATTAAGGCTAAACAAGCAAGAAAGGATTAAGCTAGGTATGAATAGACAAATTACGCTAAGGCAAGCAAGAGAAAAGAAATGCAATTAAATAACTAAACTAACATGAGCAAGGCAAGAAGCTAACTAAGCAAGGAAAGAACTAATTAAGCTAAGCAGACACAAAACTAGGGTTTTAACCAATAAAGAGAGGTGTGGGCTATTTAGGGGTATGAACTTATCACTTAAGTTGGGGGGTGACATATGAACATTATGATTCCATTTAGATTATCCAAACCAAACAACAAGTTAGAGTCTAATGAATTAACCTAAGCTACTAACTGGCCATGGATATGCTAGGTTGTGTATAGGGGAACTAGTCCCTAACACCCCCTACTACCCTTACGAGGCTCAATTGGGTTAGGGATTAGGTTCAATTCAATTAGAGTCTAATCAAGTCTAGGTTTCTAGATTAGGTATTCCTAGGGCAATTAGGGGCCGAGGGTAGTAATGGGGAGGTGAGATTAGGGTTTTGGACCCCAATTCTCCCACATTCTAGCCTTGAGAAGGCTTCATGCTAATTGCACTAGAATTACCTAATCTAGCTACTTAGATCTCTCACTTAGGTTTAGGGAGATTGAATTAGGATGTAGGAAGATGGGAGGCAACCTAGGGATCCAAGAATTGGACCTAGGGGCAAATCCCAAAATTCACACATATAAGCAATTTGCCTAAACTCCTAAGTGATTTCACACACAAACCAAAAAGTAATCCATGGAGAATGAGATGCAAATAGAATATAATCATTAACAAATGAAATTACAAAGTTTACATGTCATTTTCCCCCAACATGGTATCAAAGTAACATATTTTCCCCCAAACAGCCCACCCAAGGGGCCTAGCTACTCATAGAAATGGAAAATACAAAAAGAGAGAAGAAAGAGGTAGAAGAAGCCATGGAGCTTAGTGTAGATGAAGGACTCCTCCTCTCCAGCAGCTGCAAGGTCGTCCTCCTCCTTCTTATTGGATGGAATGGTGTAAAATGGTGGTGGGAGGTGGATGGAAGGCTTAGATATGGGGGGTTATGTGGTGGAAATGGTGAAATGGAGTGGATTTGAGGTGGATATGGAGTGGATGGTGATTTGGGGAGCTAGGACGGGGTGGAAGGTAGCTGACCTTGTGCCCCAGCCGCCACCTAGGTATATATAGGTGTGGGGGAAGAACTAGGTCAAGTTAGGGGCAAAATGGGGAAATCAGTGAAAACGTGGCTGGATTCTGTGAGTAGCACGGCCGTGGTGGGGTACCACGGCCGTGGTGGGTAGGGTAGGCCACGGTCGTGGTGTAGGAGCACGGTCGTGGGAATTAAAATAGCTAAATGTCAGGTTGGTGGTCAAATCTGGGCTGAAAAGGCCACGGCCGTGGTGGTCACCACGGCCGTGGTGGAGGTGGTGTGCCACGGCCATGGTGGATGGAACGGCCGTGGTGGTCCTGGTTGATGTGGTCGTGGTACTGCTGCACGGCCGTTTTGCTTTGCTGCACCACGGCCGTTTTGTGGAGCACGACCGTGGTGTCTGACCATTGCACGGCCGTGGTGCTCTGCACGGCTGTGGTGCTCTCTGCTTCACTTGGATGTTGAGCCTGTTAATTTCTAAGTCATCTAGCACGGCCGTTCTGTGGTACCACGGCCGTGCTGGGTCCTGGATCAGCACTTTAACTTGGATCTTTGGCTTTTCTTGGACTTCTTTGCTTCAATTGATCTTTGGCCACTAGGGGTAGGTCGAGGGAGCATCGGACTTCACTTTGGGCCTCTCCAAATGCAGTGGAACCCTAGGATTTCCCCTTCTCTCTCTTCCATCAAGTGTGGTCCAAAAGCCTGAAAAACATGTAAATAATGTCCATAAGTGCATTTTATACAAATAAGCATATTAGGGGGAATGACATGCAATCTAACAGGTATATATGTGATTGAAGAGCAAAAAGACACAAGATGAAGCCCTAAAATAGGGCTGCATCAATAACTTTGCAAGTCACTATGCTTTTATTTCTCTTCTGCACTTGAAAGTATCATATGATTACTCCTGTACTATATCTATTTTTGGTCGTACATTATGAAGAAATTATACTTGTTAAAAAATCTTGTGTAATTGATGATTCTTAAGCCTTTATTATTTTGTTAATAATATTATTTATATATAATAATGACATCTTTGTAGAGAAAAGAATTGAGTTGTTGATAGTTCAGCCAATCACCACTTCAAAACCCCCCACATGACCGATGTTTACTCTGATCCACCCACCGAGATCCTTGATCTTTATAGCTCTGGACTATGTAGTGGTAGGAGTCCTACCTTGTTTACTTCTTTAGGATCAATTAGTGAATGTAATCCCCATTTGATTATCTTGTACGAGGAGGGAGAGATAAATAAGAAACCTCCTGAATCTCCCCCCCCCAAAAAAAAAGAATGATATGATTTTCTACATCATATCATTGGGAATGGGTATCAAACTCATGATTGTCCACCTCATTTAGGTGACTTTTCGTGTGACTATGGCTTGAGTGGAGACAAATCATTCTTTGGTCAGCAATATCTTGGAGGTTGGTAGTGTTCTTCTAGTGTGGCGTCCTAGAGTAGTCTATGTCCTATAGGGTTGATGTAGGGAGAATTTGACCTGTTGTTTCTATGCCTCAAGATTTTGGCTTGCATTCCTTGTGTATTTGTATATGTTGTACCTTATACATGCATATATATCTTTGTATACAGGTTGTGACATTGGTTCCTAAACATCCTGTAAAGTTACCTAATTATGATGAATGAAAAGTATAATGCCTTTTTTACAATCCATGTTATTGATATATTTTAGATTTTTTCCCAGTTGTTTCTTTTATAGGTATTTGGTAATCATGATTAATTAGTGATTGATCAACCTTTTGGTTTGAGTAATCATATAAATATGTGGTGGCTTCTCATGAAAGTTACAAAAGTGTGATTTTTGTTGGCACCCCAAAAGTTCCAATGTAAAACAAGTACTTCAAACTATTTGATGAATACATATCTCTTATTTTTCATACTCTTAACTGAAAAACCTCCTTGGCACCAATATATATTTTTACTAAGACGTACATGATGTTTTGCACCCCTTCGGTCATAAGAAAGTCATAAATAGTTGTATACTTACTTGATAAGATCAAAATTGACGAAACATAAGAAAGAGAAGGGTACAGAAATAAACAAATTCCTAAGAAAAATGTATTGCATGAATAATACCTTCTCAATGTATTACATGTTGGTATCTATTACATTTGCACATACTACAAGAGGATCATGTTGGTATCCATACATTTAATGATCTAAGGGAGGTAATTGAGTTTCCTACATATTTTCTTTCTTTCTTTTTTGAGATAAATATTTGACAAATTATCAGTATCATTTAAGATATAATTTAACAAACATGGCCACCTTCTTACCGAAACATATCATGATTCTCATATTGGAAATTCTTTTTTTCTAGTTGAATCCATATTGAAAGGCTATCAAATATTGTGTATTTGTCACATGCATAATCAACTCTCACCATATCAATAGACAAAATCACATCAAAAGGTAAATGTTCAAACCAACATTCACCACCTTATCAAATAATCTTTTATACCACCAACAAAATGTGTCTGAAAGGCCACTAAGGTTTCTAAAGCACATGTGCAAACATGTTTCTTATACCTTTAGAATCCCTTCTTTTACATCAAGAACAACCTAGTTCTTGACAACCTAAAATTGCACCAGAAGGCTTCCAAAAATACCAACCATCAATCTAACATTTCTATATCAAGCAACATTGTTATTTTCTTTTCTATCCCTTGCCAACCTAAAAATATTTCCAAACTTCTTACATAAACTAGAAACAATCATTATCTTAGTACCCAAAACAACACTATGAGGCTTCTAGGTCCAACCATCAACAATCATTTTGTAGTTATAGTTCACTTTGAGCCAATCATCTACCACATGAAATTTCTCAAAAAATCACATTTTAGAAAAAGGGAAACAATTCAACATTCACCATTAACCTTCACATACCTTATCTCACAACAAGTACATGATTTCATCAACTCCCTATATTGACAAAAGGGTTGTCAACAAACTTCCATACACTCACTAAGTCACTATCCCTAATCCAAATTAATAACACCATGGTAATATGGAAATGATAACATGGTGGCATATGCTAACTACCTACCAATCCTACATAAACCAACCTACTTTGTATATACCTAGGTGATACTATTATGGTGATAGATAAATTCTACATTAGTCATACTATCTATAATGATCTCTATTGCAATCCCAATTTATCAATATTGCTTGCTAATATACATATCGACCTTTTATGGTGTTTTCTTTGGGTGGGAAATAGGGTGTTGTGCCTCTTTACTGATGATCAAAACTTAAGTATTTACAGAGACTGCTCTATCAGAGTAATAGAGAACAGTCAGCACAGCAAAAAAGAAAACATAAAAGGATGTACAAAAGAGGGAAAGAAAAGAGTGATCTCTCACATCTATCTATACAAATCTGTGAGAGTAGAAGAACTAGATGTCCATATAAGATCTGTATTACTCCTGCATCCAAGGAAAATCCTCCTATTACGTTCTTTCCAAATGTCATCCAAGATTAAAATAGTCAGAAATTTCCTCTCCTCCTTCATCTTCAGAAGATCTTCTAGAGATAGAGGCAACTCTCTGAACTTCTCCTTAAACCTCAAACAAAGATCAACAGATAAATCACAAGAGAAGAACAAGTGGTTTGAATCCTCCACACTGTTTTCACAAAGAGGACATCTAGAGGCCAAATTATACCCCATCTTCTGTAGATAGTCCGTTGTAGCTAACTTCCCAAGAAACACTTTCCATAAGAAAATAGAGAATCTTCTAGGAATATTCGAAGACCATACCCATTTAGACCAAGCAGTCTTAGGATACTTCCTCCTTATGATCTCACATCAGTCTTTAAGCTTTAAAATGTTCTTGCCCCTGAAAAGGATGCAGTCATCCATATTTTCAGAAGGTTTCTTTTGACTTCTAAGAATATCCATCACCACTTCTGCACCCCTAAAGCCAAGATTTGTCAAATCACCATCAGAGATGCAACAATCAACTTTACAATTGATACCTTTGCCCATTCTCAGCATGTACTGGGCATCGACTTCATCAATCAATCTTTTTTTACCAGTAAGCAAAGGGTCCTTCCACATAAGGAACTGATTACCATTGCCTACAAAAAATCCACCCCATCAATCAAGTTATTTCTTTGACTTAATAGCCTCTTCCATAGCCAAGAGGAGTTGTATCTGGCCTTAGTAGACCAGAGGGATTCATCTTTGACATATCTTTCATGAATCCATTTCACCCAAAGAGCTTCCTTGTTAGTAGCCAAGTTCCAAAGGTTCTTAATAATGCCAGGATTAGACCAGTCATCCAAGGATCATATACCAATCCCTCCTTCATCTTTGGGTCTGCAGATAGTTTTCTAAGAAATCGTATGAAGGTGCTTCTTTTCTTCTGCATCATTCCATAAGAAATTCCTCATCAACTATTCAATCTCTTTGGTTACTTATTTTGGAAGGGGAAAGGCTGCAGACCAAAAAATGCTATACGAAGATAAAGTTGAAATAACAAGCTCTAATCTTCTAGCTTGAGACAAAAGTTGACCTTTCCATGAGTCCAGTTTTTTTCACTCTATCAATGATAGGCAAACAAAGATTTCTAGTGAGCCTTCCAGTAAATAAAGGAAGCCCAAGATACCTGACCGGCAGAGAACATATCTCAATTTTCAAAATGTCCACAATCTCCTTCACAGGGACACTCTTGGAGATGAAGAGCTGGCTTTTGGAATTGTTCAACTGAAGACCAGATACATTGCTGAAATCACTTAAAACTTGCTTAAGGCCAGTGGCATTTCTCTCATCAGCTTTAGAGAAGATGAGGAGGTCGTCTGCAAAAATAACATGTGAAATACCCAACCTATCAGACGACTTGATCGGATCTAAGTCACCTTTTTCCACTACAGCTTTGATGATACACGAAAAACCTTGCATAGCCACCACAAAAAGAAAGGGAGACAGAGGATCACCCTGTCTCACCCCATTTGATGCCTCAAACTAACCAGAAGGGTTGCCATTTACCAACACCCTATAGGAAGCCGAGGAGAAGGTTGAACTGATCCAACTCAACCAACAAGGAGGAAAACCCATCATATCAATCATGAAAAGGATATAGTCTCTTCTAACCGTATCAAAGGCTTTAGCTAAGTCAGCCTTGACACACAAGTTCTTATGGGAGCCAACAAAAGTACTCAACATATCATTAGCCGGAATAATAGCATCCCCAATCAACCTACCATTAATAAAAGCAGCTTGGTTTTGGTCAATCAGATTCGGAAGAACATACTTGACCCTATTAGCCATCACCTTAGTGATGATCTTATACACAAGATTACAAAGAGAGATAGGTATGAAATTCTTCAAGCTATTAGCTCTCTGCACCTTGGGAATCAAAGTGATAAGGGTACTGTTACATTCTTTCAACAACTTCCCCGAACTAAAGAAACCTTTAATAGCAGCAATGACATCACTAGTGATAATATCCCAGCAAGTTTTGAAGATAACAACATTAAACCCATCCGGACCAGGGCTTTTATCATCCTTCATAGCTTTCACAACTTCCTCAATTTCAGTAGAAGTAACAATACACCTCAGAGCATCATACTATTCTTTAGAGATCTTAGGTATAATCCAATCCTCCTTCCAAATAACATGTTGATTAGAAGTACTATTAAATAGATTTTCATAGTACTCTCTCACTTTATCTTGAATCATCTCAACATCATAGATAGGATTATCGTTTTCATCAAGAAGTACATTAATAGAGTTCGAAATTCTTCTAGATTTGAGAGACGCATAAAAGAAAGAAGTATTTCTATCACCTAACTTCAACCATTGAATCCTGCTTTTCTGTCTAATCAAACTTTCTTCATCCTGAGCTTCTTTAAACGCTTTGTTCCTCCATTCAGACACAGGCTTGAAGAACCTGATTATTAGGATCGGCTTCAATAGCTCTTTGCAAGGAACATACAGTATCTTCCAAGTCCTTCACCTTCGATACAAGATTCCCAACAGAAACCCTGTTCCACTTTTTAAGAGCATTAGCAGCCAGCCCCAATTTCCTGTACAATCTAAACATGGGTTTGTCGGTAACCTCAGAACTTTGCCAAACATTCTTGACAACATCAATGAAGCCTTCTTGAGAAATCCAATCATTAATAAATCAAAAAGGAGTTGGAGATTTCTTATCAGTATCCAATCTCAAAACCAGAAGTTTGTGATCACTGAACATGGAGAATAATAGTAAGCCCTAACCCGATTGAGGGAAATAGTGGTGTTACTATTGTATTATATAAGGTAATATGTTATTGTTGCCTAGTGAGAGGTGACAAGATGTTTAATGTCCTTGTGAGCCATATGGTTAGATGTTGCCTAGTGAGAGGTGACAAGATGTTTTATGGACCTTACGAGCCATGAGAATAAATGTGGTATATTGAGGGGTATCAAGATGATTATAAAAGTCTCTTGTAAGGGATGATAATGTTTATACTAAACCAAGGAATGGAAACTTAGTAACATAATAATAATAACAAAAGGATACAATTATAATAGTGAAACCTGGATCATACATGTGTGGAGAAAGGTGGAATATTTATAACACATAAAGAATGTGTTGGGCATGATTGGCATGACCAAAAGTTTAATGCTAGTAAAAGAATGAGGTGCCCAATGCTGTGTAAATAGACATAGGATGTAATCAGGGTTGGTTAAAGTCCAATGCCTGGCGGTGTAATCAGGTTTGGAAGAGTCCAATACCTGGAAGAGGTGCAATGCATGTAATCAGGGTTGGTTAAAATCCAATGCCTGACGGTGTAATCAGGGTTGGTTAAAGTCTAATGCCTGGCGGTGTAATCAGGTTTGGAAGAGTCCAATACCTGGCAGAGGTGTAATGCATGTAATCAGGGTTGGTTAACGTCCAATGCCTAGCTGTGAAATCAGGATTGGTAGTGTCCAATGCATGGCAGTGTAATCAGGTTTGGAAGAGTCCAATACCTAGAAGAGGCTCAAGGCCTGTAATGATGACACAGGATTGGTAATAACCCAGTGCTTGTAATGATGGCACATGATTGATAATAACTCAATGCATGTATTAATGACACAAGATTGGTAATAACCCAATTCCTGTATTAATGATATATAAGTACATGGTAGATATAATCCCATATCTGTTTAGCAGATTGGATAAGGTGAACAGATTGAATTAAGAATGTCTCATGGGTGACATATCAAGATAATGAGTGTCACAAGAGAAGTTTGACATGATGGTATACATGTTCTTCCTATTCCTTATTAAGAGAATAGTTGATCTATTGTTCTATTATAAATAGTTACAATGCTTTAAGATGAGAATGCTTTAAACTGCTTATCCTCTGTACATCTTTATATCATTAAACTACAATAATAATGTTTTTTGGCGGAGAGTTATATCTCTCGCTGGGGCAATTACAATTGTCTCATCCCCGTGGGATCCAACATTTTAAGGTGGACAAGCATGGAGGAGACTGAGAATATCTTGCAGAGGAAGAACATCAGCAGCAGCAGTGACAGCAGTGACAACTCAGGTTGAGTGTATTGTCTGTCGTGTCTTGTAGATAGAAGTCCTATGTGTCGTCTTTGTACTCTCAGGTCCTCGGAGTTAATAGTTAGTACTTTTAATGAATCATTTTGAGATTTTAGCTTGATGCCTCGAGGTTCTTATGATGTTTGTGTTTAGCTTTTAACAAGGTAGTGGATGTTGTAACCCTCGAGAAGAGATGGTACAAGTTATGTACTTATGAACTAAGATGTAAATGTCATACATTTGTTCTTTTTGAAAGAGTTTTCCTATGATTGGATCTCTTTGAAAAAGATTTTAATTTTTAGTGATTTTTTAGTAATCCGCGGTTAGTAATTGCTTCCGCTTAATTAATGATGAATGTTTTGAACGCTTCGCCCCCAGCCATGCTTCAAATAAATTAGTAAGTAGAATTGAACATATTATAACTTTAAAGAAAACATGTAAATTGAAAATAAACTCTAAACATTAAACAATGAAAAGGGACACAATTGCTTTTAAATTAACTCTTTCATCTTTACTTATATAAAAATCCTCAAATTTTGTACCAAAGTGTGGGCTCCGATCTCCAAACCACGAATTAATCCCGATTTAAACATGTGCGGAAGCAATCGGTAAACAGCGGAAGACAAAAATCACGGGAAATTAAAACTTTTCGAGACAAGAGCCTGAAACCACAAACCTTTTCATAGAAAAAGGATTTAACTGTTTACATCACTGACAATTACTTCTTGAGTAATTATATACAACATGATACAAAAATTCTCAAGAATTCATACTCCAAAACACTCCAAGACCCGAGAGTACAGAGGACACATAGGACTTGACTCTAACTACACCATGAAGCAGGCTAGATCTCCACCTGAGATATTTACTGCTTCTGATGCTGCTGTTGCTGGGATTGGTCACCTGTGTTCTTGTTCCTCCGTCTTCGACGACCACCTAAAAAGTAGAAGTCTACGGGGTGAGACAATTATACATAATTGCCCCAGCGAGAGTTATAACTCTCCACTAGGCTTTATAAGCAAAGCAAGGAATAACTAAAGCAATAAGAGCCTTCAAGATATTCACTAGCAGTTCTGATGATAAGCAAGAGTTCAATCAATATTAAAATATGAGAACATCTATGCTATTCAAGGTAACATCAATCAAATAACTCGTAGATAACTCTAACAGATATACTACGTTGTTGATTATATTTTTCAAACATTATTGTTATGCCCTGTGGAGATGAGGCTTACCACTCATACTCCAACTGATCGCTAAGAAGTCACATCAGTATCATACATAGGTCATTAAAAGAGCCAGATTCTTATGACCTTCACCTTCCTCAGTCAGTTAGAGGATTGTTTGATAGACATCTGGCGGGATGTCCTTTAATAATAGCTCTCCAGGGTAAACTGGACCTTCGCTATTTTTAGAGTTACAGTGGCATTATGTACCCTCTTCACCATCGGAAGATTTCTTGTTTATCTTTCACCGATACGGTATTTGTGTCTTTAAGGGAGTGTAGATATACATCTCACCTTTAGGACTTTATGGTGGGGTCTGATGGACTACTAGAATCTACATCATCCTCTCACCTTTTCTTTTATAGTGAAGGTATGACGGACTACAAGAATCTACATCAAATACCTACACTAGGATGTAAGGTTCTACACATCCATGTACCCCACATACTCAAAAGTATGTGATCCAGGAGTTCCCTGAGGAAAACCTGTTTCACCATCATTTAGACTCTGACAATGATGGATCTATGATCAGGGCTCTACATTTCACTTGATTAGTTAGGTACATTCAGTATTCATATCATCATACAAATCATTAGCATCACAGCTATATATGAGAATACTAAAATGTAGCAGGCCTAACTCATTTCAATTACCAGTTCTCAATTATCTCATCACAAGTCATCTGTCAAGCATGACCTTGATGGTGTTTATGGCTCTTACAGCCCATAAATCACAAAAGATGTCACATAGCAGTGCATCAAGATGATTCACTATTCATAAAGCTTAAGACATGCTTTCAATGAATATAACATGGTATTCCATACCTGGGTGTGACCATCATCTCATAATAACCTACATGGTTAATTCAACAGATAATAGTAAATAATTCAACAATTAGGGTTTACTATTCATCTTTCAAGTCATCACCCTAAAATTAGGGTTTACTATTCACTCCATGGTGAATTGTACTCATTACATCATCATGTAAGAGAAACATCATCATTAAGGCTCTTAATTAAGATTAAGATCCATTAGATATCATAATTAGGGTTTCCATGACCTCACATAGGTGGGTCATTCCCTAATCATGCACATTCATATGTAATTGAAGTATCTCACTTGAGTTTCCACCTTAAAAAGGGTACTTTCTCTCTCTAGGATACTTTCTCTCTCTAGAAATACTTTCTCTCTCCTCTCACTAGTAAATGGTGGCAACACCACTCTAGATCAGGTTGAGATAAGTCTCCATTGACTAACATAAGTCAAAACATCAACATCATGTGATTAGGGTTTGATTAGAACAAGGTTTTATCTCTTTAGACCCCTCAAGGGTATTTTGGTAATTTTCCACATGATCACCATCATGGGTTAACTTACTAATCACATAGTCCCTTAATGACCTAGGTTACCATTAGGGTTTAGATTGGATCACCATTGAACTAATTACACCATCAAATGGTTAAGTACAAACCATCACCAATCTCCAAACGGTTTCAACCTTCAAACGGTTTCAACCACCCAAACGGTCTTGAGACCGTTTGGAGGTGAAGACCGTTTGGAAGGGTTGACTTCCAAACCGTTTGGAGCTTCAATCGGTTTGAAACCGTTTGATCAAAATTACTTGAGATCGATTGGACCAAACGATCCTGAGTTCGTTTGAGCCCAAACGGTCTTGAGACCGTTTGGATCCAAACGGTCTTGAGACCGTTTGGTCCAAAAAGGGCTCAAACCGTTTGGACCTCCAAAGTGGTTCAAAGGTTACCAATGTTCATGGATATGTGTGTTGAAGCCCTCAATTGGTCAAAGCTATGCAAACCACTTATAAATTGAGTCAATTAGGATTAGCCTTAACCACTTAGACATCCAATTGACCCTCAATTGCAAGCCAATTAGGGTTCAATCCTCCTCAATTAGGGTTTCAAATCGATTGGTCATCAATATTCAACAATGTGAATCAATTCAAGGTTGAACCTATCAATTGACCTCCAATTGGGCTCAAACTTGGCCCAAACGGTCTTGAGGTCGTTTGGACATCATCCAAACGGTCTTGAGACCGTTTTCGCAAAGTTTGACCAAAGTCCAAGTCGTTGTGACTAAGGTTGAAGTCCAATTAGGTCAAAATCAGCAATTTTCATCAATTCATCAATTTCCTACAATTGGACCCTCAAACCATTAGATTAACTTAACCCTAGACCTTCAAACGGTCTTGGGTTGTGAACAAACAGTCTTAGGACCGTTTGGAGGAATCCCCAAATGGTCTTAAGACCGTTCGGGTCCTTCGACCCAAAACTCAACAAGATCTATATGTCAAATCAGCACTCTTTCACCCGATTAGGGTTTCATGTTGAAGTGCCTTCAACTCTCAATTGGTTAAGAATTAGACTTTGATTCTTTGCAGAGATGAAATTCAATATATTAGGAACAGACCCTCAAACGTTCGTCCCTTGGTCAACTCTTTCAAATGGTCTTGAGACCGTTTCAATCCAAACGGTCCTGCAAGACTGTTTGAGAGCAAACGGTTTGAAACCGTTTGAACCCAAACGGTTTGCAACCGTTTGGACCAAAAGGGTCCAAGTTCGTTTGAAAAAGTGACATAGGGAATCACGCCCCTCATCTTCAACCTCTAGCAAGGTCGGTTTCTCCACTGTTTTGCTTGCAAACGTGCAAGGAAGAAGGGAGGTAGAAGGAGATTTTACCAAGTAAATTGCAAGAATTAAAGCATGCATATAAAGCAAAAGTTTAGAGTTATAAAACCCGCCTAAAGGTTGATCTTAGAGCTCCAAGCCTTCAAGCTCCAAGCTTTAATGGCGTCCTTGAGCTTCCACAACTTGGTCAGAGGTGAATTCTCCAAGGAAACGTTGCTTTGGTCGGCTAGAACAAGAAGACTAAATAAGCTAACCATAAAACCAACCTTAGAAAGTGAATTCCTCCATGAATTCGAGCTAGAAGGTGGGGTTTTCTTACCTTGAACAGGTTGGTCACCCCCCCTCCTGAGCTCCAGAGCTACCCTTGGTCGTTTGAGCAAGAAAGGAAGAGAAGTGAAGGAAAGAAAGTTCGTTCACTTAATTGCAAGGGAAAAGGGGTTATATACTTTAGCCTCTTTTACACCCTAAGGACCTCACAAGATTGGAAATCACATCTAGGTCCCTCCTTGCTCAAGGGCACGTCCAAACCTATCTATCCTTATGCAAATCTCATGAAATCTCAATATCTAAGGGTAAAGGAATCCAACCTTCAACTAGGGTACATACATGAAAGATTTCTATACCCAAATTAGGTGTCTTTTACCACAAAGTTCATCTTTTCTTATCTGATCAATCTTTGATGTGCCCCTTTCATCATTTCCACTCTAAATGATGACAAGAGTCTTAAAAGATGTTTTAGATATTAAGAATTACAACTTGGACCCCTCAATTTGGGTAAATTGCACTTTACCCCAAATTAGGGTTTCTAAGCATGGGAATTGCTTCCACAGCTGCACCTTGGTGCTCAAGCTTGGGAAATCCCTCAAACTTTATCATAGACATCCTCATGATGTCTCAACATCAAAGGAACATCTTATCTTGTGAATTTTGCAAGTTCAACCCTTAAACTGGGTAATTTGCACATAGGTCCCTGCATACAACATAATGCTACAACTTTATACAAAAAGGAGCAATATTGAAAGTAAATGTTCCTGAGGAACTTAATTACATGCCAGGGAGTGTTCACAAGTATATTAATTACATATTTAGGCAAAACTTCCAGGGTTAGGTCATAACCCAGGTCAGGGGTGTTACAAATTCTTTACCCCTTCAAAAGGATTTCGTCCCCGAAATCGATAAAGCATATTATAAGAAAAGAGCAGGATATTTTCTTCTCATTTCATCTTCTAGTTCCCAAGTGGCTTCTTCAACACCACGATGGTTCCAGAGGACTTTTACAAGGCTTATATCCTTCTTCTTTAACTTTTTAGTTCTGTTATCGAGGATTGACACTGGTCCCTCCTCATACGTTATATCTTCATTCAATTCTATTTCCATAGGTTGTAGAACTGACTCGGTGTCTGGGTGACATTTCCTCAACATGGAAATGTGAAACACAGGGTGCAACTTCTGCAACTCCTGAGGTAACTCTAGTCTATAGGCCACCTTTCCAACTCTTTCAACAATTGGATAAGGTCCCATAAATCTAGGAGCTAACTTTCCTTTCTTTCCAAAACGAAGGACTCCTTTCCAAGGTGAGACCTTGAGATACACTTTGTCTCCAACTTGAAATTATAGGGCTCTACGACGTTTATCGGCATACGACTTCTGCCTATCTTGTGCAGTCTTAAGCTGTTGTTGTATAACTTTAATCTTTTCTGTAGTTTGCTGTACAAGATCAGGGCCTAACAACTGGTGCTCACCAGTTTCATACCAATACAAGGGTGATCTACAACGTCTACCATATAAGGCTTCATATGGTGCCATATCAATGCTATGTTGATAGCTATTGTTATAGGCAAACTCTATCAAGCTTAGATGTAGATCCCAACTCTCGGTAAACTGGAGAACACATGCTCTCAACAGATCTTCTAAGGTCTGTATAGTCCTTTCTGACTGTCCATCAGTCTGGGGATGAAAGGCTGTACTAAACCTTAGCTTGGTGCCTAGGGCTCTGTGTAGCTGTTCCCAAAAGCGACTTGTAAACTGGGGACCTCTGTCAGAAACTATAGTGACAGGAACTCCGTGCAAATGCACTATCTCTTGAACATATAACTGGGATAACCTTTCAGCAGAATAGGTTGTTTTGACAGGTAAGAAATGTGCTGTCTTTGTCAACCTATCAACAATTACCCAAATGGAATCATGTCCTTTGTTTGTCCTGGGTAGGCCAACAACAAAGTCCATGGTCACATGGTCCCACTTCCACTGTGGTATGGGTAAGGGTTGCATTGTTCCTGCAGGTTTCTGGTGCTCAGCCTTGACCTGCTGACACACAGGACACCTCAGAACAAACTCAGCTACATCCTTCTTCATCCCAGGCCACCAATACATATCTTTCAAATTTCGATACATCTTGGTGCTCCCTGGATGCATAGCATACATTGAAGAATGAGCTTCTTCCAGGACTAACTTCCTCAGGTTATCCACATCTGGTACTATCATCCTTCCATGATAGCATGCCACCTGGTCATCTGACTCATGAAAACCTTCTCGTTTCTCATCACCAAACTCAGATCTAATCTGCTGTACAAAAACATCTACTTGTTGTGCCTCCTTTATCTGCTCTCTTAAGGTAGGTTTAATCTGCATCTCAGCCAATAAACCAGCTAACAATGATGCCTTCAACTGCACATTGTCTTGCCTTAAAGAGATAAGCATATCTCTTTTAGAGCATACTAAGGAACTTAGTTGTGCTCTATCCATGGTTGATGTTGTTGATTTCCTACTCAGGGCATCTGCAACCACATTGGCCTTTCCCGGATGGTAATCAATCGTACAATCGTAGTCCTTGATTAACTCCATCCAGCGACGTTGCCTCATATTAAGCTCATGCTGAGTGAAGATGTACTTAAGGTTCTTGTGGTCTGTGAAAATCTGAAAAGTTTCTCCGTAGAGATAATGTCTCCAGATTTTCAAAGCATGGACCACAGCAGCTAACTCTAGATCGTGTGTCGGATAATTCTCCTCGTGTTTCTTAAGCTGTCGGGAAGCAAAAGAAATCACTTGTTTATCCTGCATCAACACACATCCAAGTCCATTCTTGGAGGCATCACAAAAGATTATATATTCCTTTCCTTGCTCAGGTAACACAAGCACAGGTGCACTCGTTAACCTCTCCTTCAACAGCTGAAAAGACTGTTGACACTTATCACTTCAAGCAAAAGGAACATCCTTTCAGGTTAACTTGGTCAAAGGTAAGGCTATAGAACTGAAATTCTTAATAAACCTTCGATAATAACCAGCTAACCCCAAGAAACTTCTAATCTCCGTCGGTGTCTTCGGTTGTTCCCACTGCAGAACAGATTCTATCTTTGCAGGGTCAACACGAATTCCCGAGGCAGATACCACATGTCCAAGGAAGGATACTTCAGATAACCAGAACTCACACTTACTAAACTTAGCGTATAGCTTATGTTCCCTTAGCAAGGTCAAAGTCTGGCGAAGGTGTTGCTCATGCTGCTGAGCATCCTTACTATAAATCAGTATGTCATCTATGAAGACGACAACACACTGATCAAGAAAAGGTCAAAAGACTCTATTCATGAGTTCCATGAATGCAGTTGGTGCATTGGTTAGTCCAAACGACATAACCGTGAACTCATAGTGACCATATCTTATCCTAAAGGCAGACTTGGATATGTCACTGTCCTTAATGCGGATTTGATGATATCCAGACCTTAAGTCTATCTTGGAAAAGACTGTTGCACCACGCAACTGGTCGAAGAGATCATCAATCCTCGGCAAAGGATACTTATTCTTTATTGTACTTTATTGAGTTGTCTATAATCAATGCACAACCGCATTGATCCATATTTCTTTTTAACAAACAAAACCGGAGCACCCCAAGGTGAGGTACTCGGTCGGATGAAACCCTTCTCAAGTAACTCTTGAAGCTGTTTCTTGAGTTCTGCCATCTCAGCAGGCGCCATCCTATACAGAGTCTGGGCTATGGGTTTCGTATCTGGGACCAAATTGATCTCAAAATCAATTTCCCGGGGTGGTGGTATACCAGGAAGTTCTTCGGGAAACACATCCTCGAATTCCCTGACTATCGGAACTTCAGCAGGGTTGGAACTCTCCTTGGTAACATCTACCACATGGGCTAAGAATGTGTAGCATCCTTGCCTCATCAACTTATCAGCAACCATAGCTGATACAAGACAGGTGGGCAGAATCTTTCTTTCACCTTGAAAGATCCTTGTGTTGCTTTCATCAGCAAACACTGCCAGCTTGGATTCACAATCCAAGACAACTCGATACCTTTCCAAGGTATCCATCCCTAGGATTATATCAAATCCTTGCATATCAAGCGGTATGAGATCCACTTGAATGCGATGCTTAGAAAAGAAAAGTACGCAAGGAGAGCATACTTCTTGCAGAACAGCAGACCCACTCAACGGAGTCTCCAACAACAACTTATATGCCCTATGACTAGTTATCATATTGCAGTTACGAATCACTCTTCGAGTGATGAAAGAGTGCGTAGCACCCGGGTCAATCAAAACAGATACTACACAAGATTTAGACATATCAGAATATAAAAGTTCCATCTGACCTGTCACCACTTGTGGATTGACCACTGCCTCTGGTGGGTTCATAGCATAGAACCTCGTTGTAGCCTGTTGTTGAGGTGGTGCTGATGATCCAGCTTGAGACGCTTGTCTGCGTCCTCGACTCGTTCCTTGAGATTGTCCTCCCTGTGATCCCTGTTGTCCTTGTCTCGGAGGCTATGTCACACTGACAGGCCTAGATTGGCAGTCCTTCATCAAATGTCCCACTTTGCCACAGTTGTAGTAGCTTCTTCCTTGTGGTCTTTGTGGTCCAGTGGCGGACATTGATGCAGAACTCTGTGTCTCCCGAGGTGGTTGTCCTCTTCCTCTACCTCTACTAGGAGACCACTGAGTCTGAGGACTAGATCTAGATGGTGGAGGGTTAGGTGCAGAGGATCTAGACTTCTTAAATTCCATAGATGAAGAACCCTGGAACTGTGGATACCTCTTCTGTGTTTGCCTCTTCTCAACCACAGATCTCTCTATCCTTCGGACTGACTCAACGAAGGTAGAGAATCTCTCTCGGTTCTCTAAGGCAGACACTGGGGTAGACATGTCAGCATTCAACCCCTTCTCAAACCTTCTGATTCTTTCTTCTTCTGTGGCATCCATGTGCGGACAAAACCGCAACAACTCCATGAACTTAGCTTCGTACTCGCTAATGTTCATCATACCCTATCTCAGTCTCTCAAACTGAGAGATCTTCTCGTCCAGGAAGGTCTTTGGGAAATACCTTTGAACAAATTCCCGCCGAAAGTCTTCCCACGAGATCTCTATTCCAGGTCTCTTCTGCTCTTCCATGGTCCACCAGTGACCAGCACTTCCTTTGAGAAGATAGACAGCATGTCTAACCTTCTCAGCTTCAGGGATGTTGAGGATCCTGAAAGCCTTCTCCAGCTCTGTCAACCACAGATCAGCATCTGCGGGGTCAGCAGTCCCATGGTACTCGGTAGCTCCGACACGACGTAGTCGCTCGAACGTCTTCCCGATACCTTGCCCCTCAGGCTGGACAGGTGCCCTAGGTGCAGGCATAGGCAACCTGTCGGTTATGTGTGTCATGGCAGTCATAAACTGCCCAAACATTGTCTGGACTGCTGGGTTACCTATGTCAGCTGGGTCAAACTGGGGTGGCTCTCTAGGTTGTTCTGGTACAGGCTGTTCCACCTCTGGTACTCCTGCACCGCCTTGAGGTGCACTGGCACTACTTTCTTCCACATACTCATCATGTGGCTCTGACATTCTTAAGTATCTTCTTCTCCTGAGGAGCAGAAGATTCTATTAGATGAGGAAGGAGTACTAAAAGTAGACTCGACATCCTAAGTCCTATGCCTCTGTAGACTCGACTGAACCTGGAGCTCTGATACCACTTAATTGTGGGCTCCGATCTCCAAACCACGAATTAATCCCGATTTAAACATGTGCGGAAGCAATCGGTAAACAGCGGAAGACAAAAATCACGAGAAATTAAAACTTTTCGAGACAAGAGCCTGAAACCACAAACCTTTTCCATAGAAAAAGGATTTAACTGTTTACATCACTGACAATTACTTCTTGAGTAATTATATACAACATGATACAAAAATTCTCAAGAATTCATACTCCAAAACACTCCAGGACCCGAGAGTACAGAGGACACATAGGACTTGACTCTAACTACACCATGAAGCAGGCTAGATCTCCACCTGAGATATTTACTGCTCCTGATGCTGCTGTTGTTGGGATTGGTCACATGTGTTCTTGTTCCTCCGTCTTCGACGACCACCTAAAAAGTAGAAGTCTACGGGGTGAGACAATTATACATAATTGCCCCAGCGAGAGTTATAACTCTCCACTAGGCTTTATAAGCAAAGCAAGGAATAACTAAAGCAATAAGAGCCTTCAAGATATTCACTAGCAGTTCTGATGATAAGCAAGAGTTCAATCAATATTAAAATATGAGAACATCTATGCTATTCAAGGTAACATCAATCAAATAACTCGTAGATAACTCTAACAGATATACTACGTTGTTGATTATGTTTTCAAACATTATTGTTATGCCCTGTGGAGATGAGGCTTACCACTCATACTCCAACTGATCGCTAAGAAGTCACATCAGTATCATACATAGGTCATTAAAAGAGCCGGATTCTTATGACCTTCACCTTCCTCAGTCAGTTAGAGGATTGTTTGATAGACATCTGGCGGGATGTCCTTTAATAATAGCTCTCCAGGGTAAACTGGACCTTCGCTATTTTTAGAGTTACAGTGGCATTCTGTACCCTCTTCGCCATCGGAAGATTTCTTGTTTATCTTTCACCGATACGGTATTTGTGTCTTTAAGGGAGTGTAGATATACATCTCACCTTTAGGACTTTATGGTGGGGTCTGATGGACTACTAGAATCTACATCATCCTCTCACCTTTTCTTTTATAGTGAAGGTATGACGGACTACAAGAATCTACATCAAATACCTACACTAGGATGTAAGGTTCTACACATCCATGTACCCCACATACTCAAAAGTATGTGATCCAGGAGTTCCCTGAGGAAAACCTGTTTCACCATCATTTAGACTCTGACAATGATGGATCTATGATCAGGGCTCTACATTTCACTTGATTAGTTAGGTACATTCAGTATTCATATCATCATACAAATCATTAGCATCACAGCTATATATGAGAATACTAAAATGTAGCAGGCCTAACTCATTTCAATTACCAGTTCTCAATTATCTCATCACAAGTCATCTGTCAAGCATGACCTTGATGGTGTTTATGGCTCTTACAGCCCATAAATCACAAAAGATGTCACATAGCAGTGCATCAAGATGATTCACTATTCATAAAGCTTAAGACATGCTTTCAATGAATATAACATGGTATTCCATACCTGGGTGTGACCATCATCTCATAATAACCTGCATGGTTAATTCAACAGATAATAGTAAACAATTCAACAATTAGGGTTTACTATTCATCTTTCAAGTCATCACCCTAAAATTAGGGTTTACTATTCACTCCATGGTGAATTGTACTCATTACATCATCATGTAAGAGAAACATCATCATTAAGGCTCTTAATTAAGATTAAGATCCATTAGATATCATAATTAGGGTTTCCATGACCTCACATAGGTGGGTCATTCCCTAATCATGCACATTCATGTGTAATTGAAGTATCTCACTTGAGTTTCCACCTTAAAAAGGGTACTTTCTCTCTCTAGGATACTTTCTCTCTCTAGAAATACTTTCTCTCTCCTCTCACTAGTAAATGGTGGCAACACCACTCTAGATCAGGTTGAGATAAGTCTCCATTGACTAACATAAGTCAAAACATCAACATCATGTGATTAGGGTTTAATTAGAACAAGGTTTTATCTCATTAGACCCCTCAAGGGTATTTTGGTAATTTGCCACATGATCACCATCATGGGTTAACTTACTAATCACATAGTCCCTTAATGACCTAGGTTACCATTAGGGTTTAGACT
The DNA here is from genome assembly GCA_963693085.1 of Alisma plantago-aquatica. Classification (NCBI taxonomy): domain Eukaryota; kingdom Viridiplantae; phylum Streptophyta; class Magnoliopsida; order Alismatales; family Alismataceae; genus Alisma; species Alisma plantago-aquatica. The sequence goes on from OY856412.1 coordinate 905,006,246, forward strand.
GGATCACCATTGAACTAATTACACCATCAAATGGTTAAGTACAAACCATCACCAATCTCCAAACGGTTTCAACCTTCAAACGGTTTCAACCACCCAAACGGTCTTGAGACCGTTTGGCCCCAAACGGTCTTGAGACCGTTTGGATTCAAACGGTCTTGAGACCGTTTGGAGGTGAAGACCGTTTGGAAGGGTTGACTTCCAAACCGTTTGGAGCTTCAATCGGTTTGAAACCGTTTGATCAAAATTACTTGAGATCGATTGGACCAAACGATCCTGAGGTCGTTTGAGCCCAAACGGTCTTGAGACCGTTTGGTCCAAAAAGGGCTCAAACCGTTTGGACCTCCAAAGTGGTTCAAAGGTTACCAATGTTCATGGATATGTGTGTTGATGCCCTCAATTGGTCAAAGCTATGCAAACCACTTATAAATTGAGTCAATTAGGATTAGCCTTAACCACTTAGACATCCAATTGACCCTCAATTGCAAGCCAATTAGGGTTCAATCCTCCTCAATTAGGGTTTCAAATCGATTGGTCATCAATATTCAACAATGTGAATCAATTCAAGGTTGAACCTATCAATTGACCTCCAATTGGGCTCAAACTTGGCCCAAACGGCCTTGAGGTCGTTTGGACATCATCCAAACGGTCTTGAGACCGTTTTCCCAAAGTTTGACCAAAGTCCAAGTCGTTTTGACTAAGGTTGAAGTCCAATTAGGTCAAAATCAGCAATTTTCATCAATTCATCAATTTCCTACAATTGGACCCTAAAACCATTAGATTAACATAACCCTAGACCTTCAAACGGTCTTGGGTTGTGCCCAAACAGTCTTAGGACCGTTTGGAGGAATCCCCAAACGGTCTTGAGACCGTTTGGGTCCTTCGACCCAAAACTCAACAAGATCTATATGTCAAATCAGCACTCTTTCACCCGATTAGGGTTTCATGTTGAAGTGCCTTCAACTCTCAATTGGTTAAGAATTAGACTTTGATTCTTTGCAGAGATGAAATTCAATATATTAGGAACAGACCCTCAAACGTTCGTCCCTTGGTCAACTCTTTCAAACGGTCTTGAGACCGTTTCAATCCAAACGGTCTTGCAAGACCGTTTGAGAGCAAACGGTTTGAAACCGTTTGAACCCAAACGGTTTGCAACCGTTTGGACCAAAAGGGTCCAAGTTCGTTTGAAAAAGTGACATAGGGAATCACGCCCCTCATCTTCAACCTCTAGCAAGGTCGGTTTCTCCACTGTTTTGCTTGCAAACGTGCAAGGAAGAAGGGAGGTAGAAGGAGATTTTACCAAGTAAATTGCAAGAATTAAAGCATGCATATAAAGCAAAAGTTTAGAGTTATAAAACCCGCCTAAAGGTTGATCTTAGAGCTCCAAGCCTTCAAGCTCCAAGCTTTAATGGCATCCTTGAGCTTCCACAACTTGGTCAGAGGTGAATTCTCCAAGGAAACGTTGCTTTGGTCGGCTAGAACAAGAAGACTAAGTAAGCTAACCATAAAACCAACCTTAGAAAGTGAATTCCTCCATGAATTCGAGCTAGAAGGTGGGGTTTTCTTACCTTGAACAGGTTGGTCGCCCCCCCCTGAGCTCCAGAGCTACCCTTGGTCGTTTGAGCAAGAAAGGAAGAGAAGTGAAGGAAAGAAAGTTCGTTCACTTAATTGCAAGGGAAAAGGGGTTATATACTTTAGCCTCTTTTACACCCTAAGGACCTCACAAGATTGGAAATCACATCTAGGTCCCTCCTTGCTCAAGGGCACGTCCAAACCTATCTATCCTTATGCAAATCTCATGAGATCTCAAGATCTAAGGGTAAAGGAATCCAACCTTCAACTAGGGTACATACATGAAAGATTTCTATACCCAAATTAGGTGTCTTTTACCACAAAGTTCATCTTTTCTTATCTGATCAATCTTTGATGTGCCCCTTTCATCATTTCCACTCTAAATGATGACAAGAGTCTTAAAAGATGTTTTAGATATTAATAATTACAACTTGGACCCCTCAATTTGGGTAAATTGCACTTTACCCCAAATTAGGGTTTCTAAGCATGGGAATTGCTTCCACAGCTGCACCTTGGTGCTCAAGCTTGGGAAATCCCTCAAACTTTATCATAGACATCCTCATGATGTCTCAACATCAAAGGAACATCTTATCTTGTGAATTTTGCAAGTTCAACCCTTAAACTGGGTAATTTGCACATAGGTCCCTGCATACAACATAATGCTACAACTTTATACAAAAAGGAGCAATATTGAAAGTAAATGTTCCTGAGGAACTTAATTACATGCCAGGGAGTGTTCACAAGTATATTAATTACATATTTAGGCAAAACTTCCAGGGTTAGGTCATAACCCAGGTCAGGGGTGTTACACAAAGTACCTCTTCTCTTATGCACCGAAGTGCCTCTTGGGTTGTCTGAAGTGCCTCTTCTCTTATGCACCGAAGTGCCTCTTAGTTTTTTTCCAAGGAGCCTCTTGGTGAGGATCTTATATAAGTTATCTTTTAATCATTACATTTCTATTAAAACTCTTAACTTTCTCTTAAAATCTTAATCTTATTCTTACTATTAATGGTCATGCAAGATGATACACTAAATATTGAAAACAAAGCATGACTTTTGAGTTTCTTATAAAAACATTGACTTTTAACAATTGAAATAGTAAATAATCATTCATAGCATTCATTGTACACATATACTTAAAATTAATCAATAATAATGTTCAAAGTGCATGGACCACTTACCTCTCTCTTTGAGAAGATCCTTAGTTGCTATTTTATGTTGAAGAAAACATAGTCACATTTTTTATGTTGATAGAAATGCTAATTACCCTATTAAAGCAATTATCATTCATTAATGATTAGGTTCACCTTAAAATCTAGGGTTTCATGGCTCTTGACTAAAACCGGAAAAATCAGTGTCAACTCAGGCTTTGAAAATTAGTTCATCATTTAGATCTCGGAAAAAAGATCAAAATTCATATAAGGTTCATCTCCATCCGAGATCTATACAATTTCCATGAATTTATAAAGATCTGCTATATTTTAACCAATCAAAAAGCTCAAAAAATCCATGTAGGCAATATTATCCAAAACATCCGATGGGACCTCGCCCTGAGTTGGCCCAATCGCTGCCCAACATCTAGCACGGGCCAAGGGCACGGCGTATCCCACAAAAAGGGATCAAATTCCTCCGCTACCCTTATGTGTATGGGTTCCGTGAATCCAGAACACCAGAACACGGTCTACTTCTTATAGAGGAAAGCTTAGGTGTTGGGCACCTTCGCCATGGCCTCACGAACCCGAAGAGCCCAAATTTGGGTCCCGCCATGGTCTGGCTAGGGAAAATGAAAAGTCGCCCTGACGGAGAAGAGGGGAAACAGGGGAGCCTGTCGGAGCTCCCAGAAACCGAGAAAAATGGGGAAAGCAGATATATATTTTACCTCTTCGAAGCAAAACCAACTGCGAAGAAAAGCACGAAAGGCCACCAAGAGAGACCAGGCCATCAACTGTGATTCAAGAAACTGTTGACCTGCAATCAAAAGAAGGGAAAGGTGATCGCATACCTCTTCGAGCCGAACTAAGTGATTGAATAGCTTCACATACTTGCAACGAAGATACATAGAGCCGTGGAAAATTCTTGCGAGACACTATGGTGGAAGACCCCGGCTCGCAAGTAGTCAGAACACAGGTTGAAGGTAGGCATCGTCGGGACAGATGACGGGGTTTCTGGCGATGCCAACGCGTTTCTGGGGGGTCCTTAGATCGATCCTAGGGCATATATATGCCTTATCATCATGGTTTGTGAGGGGGGGAATTATTGGGATGGTGTTCCAGTGGGAAAAGGAATCCCAGTTCGTCTAGACCTCCCGACGGCTGAAACCTGTCTAGAATAGGACTTCTGACTTCACACCTATGTGACAATGGTGGCGGGTAGGTATAGCTTGGGTAAGAAGGCGAGTCCCAATGGGAGGAGAAGTCTCCGCTTCCCAGGGGGTCGGGATCTCCGTGTCACGGCGATAGGTCCGGGGACCGGGCGGAGAGGGTGACCTCTGCGTCCCTGATTCTGGATCCGACCCGGATACAGCTCCTATACCGTTAAAGTTTTTTTGCTGTCCTTCTTTAGATGAAAGTCCTGATTTGAAATTTTGTTATATAACTCACATGTCAATTCATTTTTATCCATAATTTTGGTACGATCTCCAATTTATTGTTGTTCTCCTTTTAGGCAAGATATTTGAGCCAAAAATAATACATAGCTACTCAAAACCTAATTTCCAAGAAAAACTTGATAATTATTTAAATTAAAAAAACTTAAAATATTATTTATTTTCCTTCTTACTGTTATCTTTACATTATATTTCAACTGACAATTTTTATTGATATCTATTCAATGCATGAGTTTCTCAAATTCAAAAATATATCCCAAGGATCTATTTGTAAACTAAATATTTATTGAATAGGGCTTAGATTGGGTTAGGGAGATGATGTGTCAACCCTAGACCCTCTAATGGATCCAAGGGATTCATTAAGTTCTTAATTTCTCAATTTAGTCTTAAACGCCATAAACTCACAATTGAATTAGGATTTGATTTACTTAGCAGAAAAAATTTCAATCAAGACCATATCTTTATTTTACTCAAACTTTGGGTTGTTACAACTCTACCCACCTTAATAAAATTTTGTCCTCAAAATTTCCTTTACGCTACTACCCACATTAGGGTCGAACTTATACCTTACTCAAGGTAACATTTTCCCGTGAATTCATTGAAGTTCATAGTTTTATTTTCATATTAAATATTGGGTTTCTCTTTTAAACTGTGCTTAGGGTATAAGATAGCCAATTATGACTAAGGGGATCTATCTTTGACTAGAGATAACTTTCTATCATTGGGTCTAGATGTCTACCTATTTTAGGTCCCTTGTATTACCCATCTTTTTGACATCCCCAGGTAGGTGTTGATCAAGCACATACCCGATGATGTGAGATCATGTTATGCTACACTTCACCAACCTAATGGTACACATATCCCATACCAAACATACTATTATGAAGGGGAAAGATTCACAAAAAGTCTTATGCTTATGCCATCCCTCTACATTCCTCACATGGCGTGCATCAACCAATGAGATAAGAGAGGATATGACACTAGTGGAGATTAAGTCAATACTCAAGATTTAAACTAGATATATACCTATCATAAACATGTCTTCTAGACAAGGGTGAAAACTCTTATTATATTAGGATTTTATATTCTTCATTAGAGTCCTTTCCTATACCCTAATTTCATATCTTCATTCTATTGATAACTTATACGAATCATATTTTTCTAGTGGCCATCTACTTATTTGCTCTAATACCATTTTGTAATGCCCCTTCAAGCACATGTGTCAACAGAAGAAACTCCCATGTTTTCCATACCATGAGTTACTTTAGCTCAAAGGGATGTCACAAAAATAATAAACATTGCAAATAAAGTAAACAAACACCATGCTTTATTATAGAAAAAGATTCATACATTTCTTTGAAAGGGAAAGACTACATATTGAAATCATGAACATAAAGCTTGCTTTCAAAACTAACCATAATCTAGAACATGAGAGAACTACATTCTAAGTGATTGGATCATCTCGGTAGATGGCACCCCACTAGGCAGTTCTTTGGGAAACCTCAATCTATTCCTTAAGTTGATCTTCACGTGGCTCTATCCTTGACGTTTCTCTGTACCTGCGGGCATCACGCCCCCAACCATTCATCAAAAAATTGATAAGTAGAATTGAACATATTATAACTTTAAAGAAAACATGTAAACTGAAAATAAATATTAAACATTAGACATTGAAAAAGAGACACAATTGCTTTTAAATTACTTCTTTTATCTTTAACTATTATAAGAATCCTCTGGTTTTGCACCGAAGTACCTCTTGTCTTATGCACCAAAGTGCCTCTTGGGTTGCACCAAAGTGCCTCTTCTATTATGCACCAAAGTGCCTCTTAGTTTTTCTCTGAGGAGCCTCTTGGTGAGAATCTTACATAAGTTATCTTTTAATCATTATCTTTCTCTTAAAACTCTTAACTTTCTCTTAAAATCTTAATCTTGTCTTTACTATTAATTTTCATGCAAGATGATACAATAAATATTGAAAACAAAGCATGACTTTCAACTTCTTATAAAATCATTGACTTTTAACAATTGAAATAGTAAATAATCAGCATTCATTGTACACATATACTTAAAATCCATCAATAATAATGTCTGAAGTGCATGGACCACTTATCTCTTTCTTAGAGAGGATCCTTAGTTGCTCTTTTATGTTGAAGAAAACCTAGTCACATTTTTGGGGCTGAGAGAAATCCCAATTACCCTGTTAAAGCAAGTATCATTCATTATTAGGTTCACCCTAAAAACTAGGGTTTCATGGTTCTTGACTACAACTGGAAATATCAGTGTAAAATTAGGCTTTGAAAATTAGTTCATCATTTAGATCTTGGAAAAAGGATCAAAATCCATATAAGGATCAAAATCCATATAAGGTTCATCTCCATCTGAGCTATGTAGAAATTTCCATGAACTTATAAAGATTTGTTATATTCTAACCAATCAAAAAGCTCAAAAAATCCATGTAGGTGATATTTTCCAAAACAGCCGATGGGACCTCACCTTGAGTTAGCCCAATCGTTGCCTAACATCTAGCATGGGCCAAGGACACAGTGTATCCCACAAAAAGGGATCAAATTCCTCTGCTACCCTTATGTGCGAGAAACCAATAGAAGCCCGAGGGGGGCAAAATTGGATACATAGTCTGTGATTTTTTCCCCAAAATGGAGAACAAAGTGTATGGGTTGCATGAATCCAGAACACCAGAACACAATCTACTTATTGTCGAGGAAAACTTTGTTGTTGGGCACCTTCTCCATGGCCTCACAAACCGAAAGAACCCAAATTTGGGTCCCGCTATGGTCTAGCTAGGGAAAATGACAAGTCACCCCGACCGAGGAGAGGAGAAATAGGGGAGCCTATCTGAGCTCCCAAAAAACCAAGAAAATGGGGAAAGTAGATATATAGTTTACCTCTCTGAAACAAAACCAACCGCGAAGAAAAGCACAAAGGGCCACAATGAGAGACCAGACCATCAACTGCGATTCAAGAAACTGCTAAACTACAATCAAAAGAGGGGAAAGGTGATTGGGTACCTCTTAGAGCCAAACCAAGTGATTGAATAGCTTCAAATACTTCAAAGGAAGATACCTAGAGCTATGGAAAAGTCTTTCGAGGATACCGACTATGGTGGAAGACCCCATCTCATAGGTAGTCGGAATACAGGTTGAAGGTAGGCATCGTCGGGATAGATGAGAGGGTTTTTGGTGATTCCAATGTATTTTCGAGGGTCCGTAGATCGATCCTAGGGCATATATATACCTTATCATCATGGTTTGCTATGGGGGGATTATTGGGATGGTGTTCTGGTGGGAAAAGGAATCTCGGTTTGTCTTGACCTCCCATCCTGTTGAAACATATCTAGAATAGGACTTCTGACTTACACCTATGTGACAATGGTGGCGGGTAAGTATATCTTGGGTGGGAAGGCGAGTCCTGATGGGAGGAGAAGTCCTCACTTCCCAGGGGTCAAGATCTTTGTGTCATGGCGACAGGTCTAGGGACTGGGCGGAGAGGGTGTCCTTTGCGTCCCCGATTCTGGATCCAACCCAAATCCAACTCCTATCCCATAAAACTTTTTTTGTTGTCCTTTTTAGATGAAAGTCCTGATTTGAAAATTTATTATATAACTCACATTCAATTCATTTTTATTCTTAATTTTGGTACGCTCTCTAATTTATTGTTTTTCTCCTTTTAGGAAAGATATTTGAGCCAAAAATAATACATAGGTACTCAAAACCTAATTTCCAAGAAAAACTTGATTATTATTTAAATAATTTCCTAGGCCAAAAAAAATCTTAAAATATTTTTATTTTTCTGCATACTCTAACCTATACATTATATTTCAACTGACAATTTTTATTGATATATATTCAATGCATGAGTTTCTCAAATTCAAAAATATATCCCAAGGATCTGTTTGTAAACTAAATATTCATTGAATAGGATTAGATTGTGTTAGGGAGACGACGTGTCAAACCTAGACCCTCCAATGAATCCAAGGGCTTCATTAAGTTCTTAATTTCTCAGTTTAGTCTTAAACACCATAATCTCTCAATTGAATTCTAGGATTTGATTTGCTTGGCAGGAAAAAATTCAATAAAGACCATATCTTTATTTTACTCAAACTTTGGGATGTTACATTAGTTCACCTGAGTGGTCGTGGAGATTGAGATGAGGAATCTACTAATATCATTTATATACATGAATAGAGAAAGATACCATGTAGGGACATAAACATTCTGTACATTACATATGACTTTTGGAAACTCGTCACCAGAGATAGTATTGAACAAAATAAGGATCCTACTAGGGGTAAGACATGAATGACAATGTAGATGCCTTAGATTCATTCTGAATAATGATTAAGATAATCTATGGATGCTAAATCGATATTGAGGAAGACGGGGAAGAAGATCAATCATAGCACACAAAATGTGGAGACTAGAACCAATGTCAATATTTGGAGGTCCTAACAAAAGAGCAGGTGTTGCAAGTGTAGCCAGACACAAAGATAACAAAAAATGCTAGAATCACCCTCCCATAAGGAGATAATGTAGAGGAAAGAAACACAAGAAGAGCAACGAGCCACAAAAAACTTGTACTGGGTCCAAGGGAGACCACTATAGAAAGTTTATAATCAAGACGAAATGAAGCTTTTAGAACAACGAAAGACAAACATGTTGTTCTTGTTGGACATGCAGTCAATACAGGAAAGAAAAATCTGCATATTGTAGTAGATCTAGATGGCAATGAAATGTTCTTAAATGTTGAGATTGTGAACCTGAACTTCCAGACATAGAGAGTGGAGAGAAATTCCATACATCTTGGTGATATGCATATACTCTTCAATTGATAGAAATAAGGTATTTTAATGAGTATTTATTCAAGAAGAGGGTTAAACACACTAATCCCTTTCAACTAAGAATGAAGTGATTTGAGAGATCTATAAAAGGTGAGAATTAGCACACACCACCCAATAAACAAGTTGACTTGAACTAGGAAGAAAGGCATGATGGTAGGTCCATCAGTAGTTGGATTCAGCAGGAACATCATGTGAATTAACATATAACCACACCATTACATTCACCAAAACTAGATAAACCATGATCAAGAAAGACTATGTTCTACCATAATCTTAGATCTACCTACATTACAAGATGAATACAAAGATCATAGCCACTGAGTTTCTCCAAACATATACTATCAAAATCTAATAAGAAGGTGCCTCAAGAGGTCTTCAGATGGTGTGAAACAATCAACAACACCCAATAAACAGAATGACTTGTATAAATTAGAAATGATGTCAAGGAAACACTAGGGCTTAACTATAGCTGGAATTAGAAGAATACCCAACTTTCACAATGGAAAATGACCAAGGGAAAACCACATAAGGTCCCATCTTTTAAACCAACAAGCCATGTTGATAGAATAAAGAAATAGCCAAATTTTGAATTCTCAACAGCATAAGACAAGAAGTAACTGGAGATTTATACAATTTATGATAGAAAATCACAATTAAAATCCATGTATTCAAAACTTTTAATTAATCTCCAAATCCACCAGTAGCTTGAGAAGCAGCCACGTATCAAAAATAGAACAATAGCTATTCTAAATGATTGGAACTAGGTCATTTCCAAACAATAACAAACTCAAACTACTAGTTAAAGAGCTCCAAACCTATTGAGAAAGTATTAGTTAAAATTGCATCGTGAGTGTTTTCAATCCATTGCCACAAAATCACATACTTAAGGCAACAATGACTTTTAGTAAGAACAATACATAATAAAAGAGGAATAGAAATATCCCATCTTCATCATATAAAAATATCAAAGAAAGAAAGGAAGATAAGATCCCTCAATATGAATCATAGTAAGAGTTGAATAAATTTCCCTAATTTAAAATTACTTAAAACTTTATTCTACATATAAAACACATAAAAGTACAAATAATAAATCATTTTACATAAACATATATATCAAAAACTCACCTTCCAACACTCTTTCATTGTACTATTATTAGGGAAAACTATCTTAGCAAACTCTAATGCTATAGTATAGGGCCCAATTTCAATAGCAAGATCATAGTTACACAATGAAGAAGGAGATATCCTTACGGAATGAAAAAACTATGGATTTGAGATTGAGTTAAAGTTGCCTATGGTTTGGTCTGTATTATTGGCATTAGGAGCTAAGAAAATTGTTCCAACACTATTAACAACACGTATTCTTGGGTAGTTTACATATCAAGATGTTGTACTCAAGTTTTTCTTATCATAATGTTGCAGTTCAGGCCGCTCATAAACTAGCTAATATCATAATGTTATAGTCCTATCATAGGCATATACAGAGGAACTGGTATCCTCAACCTTCTTATAGATGACCAAGATATAAGGTATACATCACATATCATTGAACACATTGTAAATTACTTGAAATTCATTTAAACCACAACTGGGCATAGCGTATTTCTTCCTTCTTGACTCAAAAACCTTAAACAAAAACAAAATCACAGACACTAATTCTCTTATTAAACTATTAGACCTAGTCAAGATAAAAATGCCATTTTTAGTATGGGTATTGATATGTACTCTTGTCTTTACGTTTTTGTCATGTCTTTGTATCTCACTTATGTAATCAAATCATACTAACCATGCAGAGCATTTTAGTCAATCCACCACAACATAAAGTATCTGATTTATATTAACTTTAGACTTGACACATATCCCTCATCAACATGAGAGATAAACCCACAAAAATAATGATTTTAGACCAATTTGTCTGATTACTTTCTCACAAAAAATTGTAGCCAAAATTCTATAACACCATTAGCAAACCATGCATGAACAAGATAATAGATTTTTAAGAGACTTTTTTCCTAGTTGGTGGACACATTAAAAATTTCTACAACATGATAAATTAGGTGATCCAAACTTTGCATCACTATAGAACCCCTCTTCTCACTTTTAAACTTGTATTTTGAAGAAAAATCATTTGAAATATAAGTCAGAGATTCATCGTTGACTACTTGAATGGATACAACTATTGTTATGTATGCCCAAAGATCCAATCATTTGATGCTTGTCATGTGGCACTATGTCTTAATTTGATAATATTAGTAAAGGCACTTCCATCTATTTGTGTTTGTTTAAGTTATGAGACGATGACACATCATATTAGATGTATAAAGAATTAATCTACTTGATGACATATGTATTCAAGTTTAGGACCTAAAGAATGAGATCATATGTATGATAAGAGTACATACATTCTTGTTATGTCCCTAGTCAGATATTATTGTGGAAGCAAAATAGATGACAATAATACCTAAGACTAGAATGTGTGTTGACTTATGGTAGTCTCATTAGTCATGATATTGGATATCAAGTCAAACACATAACAAAATATCGTACAGACCCACCATGAGAGTGATACATGGAAACTGTGGAATGGTAGTCATAATCAGCTCCCAAATTGATGGTGGTGATCATAGTGCTTATACCTAAAGTCGCTACACTCATCACATGTCATTTGATGGACTTTGATATCATCTAACATGACCTTGAATAAGGGTTGCCATAAAGGTGGAGATTAGCTACGTTGTGAAACATTGGGATTGAATGTGAGAGATGTAGATGGGATTTTCCCTCCTATTGAGAGTTTGATATCCTGGTTCCTTGATAAGTGAGACTGAGGATGTATGGCCATACTTATGTGAGTTGATATGTGTGAGATCACATGCATCTCTGCAATTTTCTCTACTTCAAGTACATATATTGAGTATTGATAGGATGGAAATTCCATGCCTCACATTCAATCTGGATATCATAGACAAAGGAACTATACTATCATGGTAACACTAATCAAGGATTATAGGTTGAAGTTGTTCTCCAAATTTCTAATTACTTGAATAGCAATGATGTGTTGCTAGATACCTCTCATTTATTGTGTACTCATAATGGTTATAGACTTTATTGCCAATGTAATATGCAACCTAAAGGGTCACACACATAGGTTGCACTTGGAATAGGAATTTACTCATGGATAAGATTTAACTTGGTAACTACAAGTGTTAGTGTGATCAAATTAAAAAACATCGACTGACTGGATCACTTTTCAAACAGACTAGTTTGACTGGGTCAAACAAAGATGTGAAACAACAAGTTTGATTGGGTCAAATGATTAATGATATGTGTTATGACGCGCAGTAAAAGACATTTTTATTGTGTCGATTCCCACAATCCAATTGACTGAATGGACAATTCAACCCATTGACTCATGTGTCGGTCGACCAACTGGCAGTGTGTAGTAGCTGTCAAACCATGCAATCTAGCCTTTTGTATCCCCTAGGTTTTGGAAACCCTGGCCCATCCACTCCTATACAAGAAGGGGGTTGGGCAAGGCTCTCAAGACACTTCTCCTCTCACAATTGTGGTAATGTATGAGAGATACTAAGCAGTCTTCCCAAGAAAGGGAGAGAACATCAAAAGGAAGGAAGCCAACACTAGTACATTGAAAAATAGAAGGACTATTCCTTCTTGTCAACTTTTGGAAATGCGATGTGGAGTTCTCGATGGTCAATGTGGATTATGTAGAGGCATGGAAGCCATTGTTTCTATTCTAGGAGAATGACTTCAATTATCATCTGTGTGCTACTTTTGAAGGTAGCACATCTCTATGCAGGATTGTCGCTAGACTTTCTCCAGGACCAGGTACATATCACACCCTCTTTCCTAATACATCATTGTTGATGTGATTTGTTGGTGAAAAAATATGGATAGAAATTTTTGTTTACCCTTCCTACTGTGTTGCCATATTTCCCTACAACAACTTTCCAAAAATATGGATGAATTGGATACATAATTTAATGAAGATCATCAAATCTGTTGTCTTAGTAACTGTCTCGTTATATGATGAATTTGAAATAAAAAATGGTGTCAGACAAGGTGATCATATCTTGCTGATCATGTTCACCATTGTCACTTCTATTTATCTCTATCTTTAAACTTTCTATAGACAAAAATGTCATTTATGGGCTAGAGGTTATAATGAATAATAGTCAAAATGTCATATAATATTATGATGATACCACCATTTTCTTCAAATATAATTATCAAAATATTATTAATACCATGTATATCTTGGACATATTTCATAACCTCTCAGAGATAAAAATTAACTTTAACAAACTTACACACATGGGCACCGATTTCCCTATTTTGATATGGAGAAATATTATCACATGCTTAAATGTAACTTAGAACAATTACCTTTGAGTATTTAGGGCTTTCTTTATCTCTATATAAAATCCATATTTAGTGTAGAACTCCATCATAGAGAAGATGCAACACAAACTTGATGTTGCAAAAAACTATTGCCTAATCATGAATGGTCATCTCATCCATGTTAATACATCTCTTACTAGTGTTGCCTCATATTTGTAAATTTCATTTTATTTTCCCAAAGATGTTAAAGTTACACTAAATAAGATTCATCACATTTTTGGATGGAGTTCAACATTTAGAAAAACACACTATCATTTGGAGTTCCCTTTTTCAACTACAGAACATTGGTAGTAGGGGTATCATTGATCTAAGACTGCATTCACAATGTATGTTTAGTAAAGTCCTCTCCTCTCTAACCAAATAAAACTCATCAAATTGGTACTCCTTTAACCTAAATAGATACCACAACAATAAACTTACTTTAAATCATATCAATCTCCACAAATATTCATCTCTTTGTAGATACACTTGTGAAAGGTTTTTATTGTATAAAATTACATCGTTACTCCAACAAATTACAAAAATAAAGATTAAATTCTAACTAATCATTGGCTCCCAGTATGTTACTATGTACACTTGATTGATGGCATTCACAAAATATCCCACTTGTAGACATAGACAGAGATTACAAACATTAACCTCTAGAAGACCCAACTCAAAAGACATATGGTGGATATAGGTCTCATGGATTATATACCACATATCACCCTCAACCTCTCCCTCCCTCTGGATTCAAAATGCACCCCTTAAGATGTGGTGATCATCTTATGATCTCTAAAGAAGAAGAAAAAATTAATACTCTCACAATTTGATAAATGACTCTAGAAAAGTAGCATCCTCATATGGCTCATGGTCAATAAAAATCTACTTATGGGAGAAAATTGGCACAAAAGAGGCCATCTAGGCCCTTTAATTTGTTTCTAATGTATAAAAAGCTTAGACGTGGTGATACTTTTTCCACTTCACATCTTCATCTTTAAGATGGTAACATTTCTCTCATGGTTGATAGAATTACTCTAACCTCAAAATTGTTACCATAAACAAGTTATTTAATAAATTTAGACGTATTACCCCTTTTCTACTAGTCTACCTTAGATTCCAACATAATACTGCACATATGGATTAAGTGGAATAATTGACTCTTCATGCATAAATGTCTTACATATAAACATATTATCAATAATGTAAGGACCCTGACCCATGTTTTGGGATAACCCTATTTGTTTTTCTTAAGCATGTAGCTTAGCACCTTGCTCTAATCATATGAGATGTAATTAGGGCATGTTGGAAGCTTGAAGTTTCTTGCTTGAGCTTGTTTGGTTGATGCTTGTGTTTTGTGGTGCGGTTTTAGTACAAATTGCAATTCACCAGAGTTAGGATTGATATGCAAGTTTTCCACCTCTTGGTGTTCCTTCTCTCTCTTGGAAACAACTTAAGGAGAGAGATATGGACACCTTGCTTGGGTTTTGATTGTGTGGCGACATCCTAGATGATGTTTTGGATACATGTTTGAGGTGTGCCTTACACCTAGATGTGTTGTCTGATGGATCCTCCACTCGTGTGGAGTTGCGTGCACCACTAAAAATCCTAGAGATAGTAAGTCTCTAAGTTTAACCTTGTGTGTGCTATAATAAGATCTCCACCCACGTACACTAAGGTACATGGAAGTCTTATCGTAGTGTAGTTGAGGGTCGAATCCACCAGACAACGGTCATGTTAAGGATTTAACAAGATGGAAAATGTTATAATTCTATTTATCTACTTAAGAGTTGATATCTAGGTCAAAGAGTTGATAGGATGATTAACCTAAAGTGGAAGGTAATGTAAATGGCAGGAAAGTAAATTTAAGGTTGAAGACAATATTTTGGAAACCACTAGGATGTGATCAAGTTTCACCACCGCTACACATGGATCAAAACATACATCATAAAAACATGGCTTGCAAGAAAAGAGTCTAACCAATTAGCATCTTTGTAGACTTAGCTTTCTTTTGGATAACTAACTACAAGAAACATGGAAGTGTCGCAATGCCAGCCATCCCCAAACGAATGGTCACTTACTTTGCATCACTCCCCTCACAAAGTGTGTTCCTCGACCTGTCAAGGTTGTACTTTCATACGTCAACTGATTCCATTTCATAGTATGAAAGTACAACAATGGAGGTGAGTTTACCCCACTCCTTGAGAAATGCTCCTAGATACCAAATAGATGTATGGTGACTACATACATTAGGAACCAACATTTAGTCGATATTTGAATCTAAAAGTACAAACGTAGACAATTTGCACTAGTAGATAATAGATAACACAAGTTGGTGATCAAGCAACTAGCATTCAATAAACGACTGATGTTTAACTGAAAAGATAGTATTTCTCTATTGCAAACTCATGAATTACAATGCATGGAATGAAAACATGGGTAGCGGGGCTATGCCTCACACCCTAGTGTATGGAACTACTTGCTCATGGCAAGGACAAAGAAGGAGGTGGGAAGAGAGAGGGAAAGCATCATCTCCACGTAGGAGGGAGGAAGGTCGACCCCTTGGAGTAGAGAGAAACTATCTTCACACCACGTGGTTGCCTTGGTGATGAATCCTCGACTTCCCACCTTCTATGTCGATGAGAGAGAAAGTAGCTTGAGGATGGAGTGTGGATCTCAGACTGGTAGCCTTGGGGCAATGGATGAAGGTTAAAATGGCTCTGGAATAGTTGGGGCAACCTTTGGGCGTCTAACGATCTAATACCAAATGGGGACCCCTTTGGTCCTATTTATAGGCTTCCAATGAGTCTTGAATGGTCTTGGGGCCGTTCTAGATCTTGAACGGTTTGGAGACCGTTTGGATCTTGAAAGGTTTGGAGACTGTTTGGATTCTAAATAGTTTGGAGACCATTTGGATCCTCGAACGGTTTGGAGATCATTTGGATCTTGAACGGTTTGGAGACTGTTTGGATCTTAAATGGTTTGGAGACCGTTTGGATCCTCACTTGATCTTGGGGCTGATGAGACTCGTTTGGTCTGGAGACTGTTTGAGGTTTTCTCGGTCTTGAGATCATTTGAAGCTTGGTCAGTCTTGGGACTGTTTGAAGCTTGGTCAGTCTTGGGACCGTTTGACTTTAATTCGGTCTTGGGACCGGTTGGTCTTCATACGGTCTTGGGACCGGTTATGTCCTTAATGGTTTGGAGACCATTTGAGCTCTTTACGGTTTGGAAACCATTTGGGGTTCTTCACGGTCTTGGGATCGGTTGAGTTCTTTTGCAATTTTTTGTGTTTTTCTGTAAGAAGAAAAGGGAGAAATGTTAGTATATTGGTATATAAATAATAAAGTTGAAAGTTAAGTATTCTATCTAATTTATCTAAGAAAGAGTATGGAAAACTAAGAAAAATTAGTAAGATAACATCACAAAATGGGAGGTTATCACCCCCCTAACTTAGAGTCTAGCTTGTATTCAAGCTGGATAGAGCTAAGGCACATAGTGGCGAGACGATTTTATTTAGTGAAGATTTCCATACTCTTGCTTCAATTCTAAACCATAGATCTCCCAGAGTCTTATCGGGGCTTTTACTTGCACTAACTCTTTCAGGTATCAGGAGTTGCGTGGATCTCAGGTTTCTTCCGTGTCACGTAACTCGCATTGGGACCACCTTTTCCTTAATCGCATTATGTGCGTGTCTTTGACTCTAAATAGTTTTATACTTCTTTGTAGATCCTACCAGAAGCTAAGATGGGTACGAGGGTTGGCTGAAGGCTTGCTCTATAACTCCCCCTTCGAAGGGGGGAGGGTTTATCTAAACTTTTAGGATCTCACTACTGGACGCGACACATTTGCCTTTGTGAGGGCAGCTGAATGTACCAGTCAGGCGAGACCTTTATCAGCTTTTATATATTTGGAGACCTTAGGATCTCACTACCGGGCGCGACACATCTGCCTTTGTGAGGACAGCTAAATGTACCGGTCGGGCAAGACCTTTATTGGATCTTCATATAGGTCCTTATGCATGGCACAACTCTCATGTTTTTATTCAACACTCTGGCTTTTATTCATATACTCACCAGTTTAGGAATTGAGTATTTTAGGGATTTTATTTGGGCTGTCAAGCCTCTTTTTGAAAACTAGAAAACTGTTCCTTGGAGTTTCCTGACATGCACTTATTTCGATTTGTGTACTTGGTGGTCCACCTGCGGGCTCCTTGACTTGGATTTCACCTGGTTCCCTCTCGTCCTTGAGAGTGTTTGGTTTGTTTTGGCCACAATGTTCACCTGTAGAGAGTCTGACATAGAATTGAAGCAAAAATATGAGAATCGAGTATGAAAGTGATTTATTAATTTGCCATTACATGCCTAAATGCTACTTATGTAATTGCTTCTGAGGACTACTTTGTCTCTAATTTAGTTAGAGGTGTCCCTTTTTCCAAAATGAATGTTTTCTTATATACACCAGTTATTCTATCAAAGAAATTATCAGAAGAACTAATTTTCAGAAAAAGAAAAAAATCCACAAAAGAATAAAGGTAAATGAAAGAGTGGAGAGTAGAAGGTTTGAATATAATACCTCGCCCTTGCCCAGTGTACCCCCCTAACTTATCGCTCACTCTGTCCGCAGAGTGTCAAGGTGATAGGTTGAGAAGTACATGGGCAAGGGTGTCAAGGTTTTGTTAATCATTTATTAGCTCCACAGGAACGGAGGAGATTTGCTGCAAACTTTCCGCATAAAGCGTGATAATCCACGTCCTTCATGTCCTCCACATGTTTACCAAGAACAGTGAGGGTATACATCCAATAAAGGATGTGGAAACCACAATTGTTTGATTCTCTGATTTGTTGGGGACATCGGTGGCAGAAGGTTGGGCAATGAAAATGTTCTTTGTTATACGCCTTTGTGTGCTTGCCTAGAAGATCATTTAGTCGTTCAGCATAATCCTTCGCCACTTCTTCCTTAGACGTCTTTTGGTGGATATTTCTTCAGTTGCCTCCTGGGCCTTCCTTTTGCCCTTTGGCGTTGTAGGTGTGGATTCCTCCTCAGAATTAGGTGTGTAGTCTGAACCTTCATCGCTTGAGGAATAATCTTCGTTTTCTTCAACCGGATCTTCTGCTAAACATTTGTTGACTCGCTCAAGGTCATGGATGACCTTGGGCAAGCCAGCTGGAGTTTTGCCCATTTTTTCGCACATGCCAAGGATGCGATGGAGCTTATTCCGGCACTCCAACAACTGCTCCTTGGTCCAGTGGTGGGAGTCAACAACTTCTTTCATAGGTGATGCCATTCTAAAAATTAGACAAGAAATCATATATGTTAGGAAACATTGAGATTTTAGTGATCAATGGAATTTATGTTGAAAAGATTGCAACATTGTGTAAGATTCACATTTAAGAATCAAACTGAGAAGATTAAAACCTTTAAAAAATGATGCGGTAGTCAAGATCGTTTGGTATTCAAACGGTTTCAAGATCATTTGTTGTTCAAATGGTTTCAAGACCGTTTGTTGTCCAAATGGTTTCAAGACCGTTTGTTGTCCAAACGGTTTCAAAACCGTTTGGAACATGCGGGTTCTGAAACCTCTAGGGAGACGAAGTGGTGATGGCGATGAGCAAAGAAAAGGTGATGATGATGAGGCAAAAGTGATGATGACGAAGCAGCGGCAACAATCGAAGGCGTTGTTTGTGGTGGAGAGTGGCGGCGTCAGCAGTGGTAGCAGCGACGATGGTGTTGATGGCGGTGATGGTTGCGAGCATCCTCTACCTTGTTACGACGAGTGTGGCTCAGAGAAAGAGAGGATGGGGCGACGGTGTGTGAGTAGAAATGATGGAAGAGAGGACGACACGACGGCAGCAGTGTCGGAAGCGTTGGCGTGGATAGAGACGGTGGTCATGTGGGAGCAGAGAAGTTGGGAGGAATGGTACAGGGTTTGCACAAGAGAAGTTTCAGGAATCGAAGGAATGAAAAAGGGAGGGGTCGAGGAGTATTTATATAAAAAGGAGATGCGATTGTACAAATTCTCCTTCAGTCAAACAATCTCGGGACCGTTTGGGTCCGAACAGTTTTGAGACTGTTGAGACCAAACGGTTTCAAGACCGTTTGGATCCAAACAGTTTTGAGACCATGAGGACCAAATGGTTTCTAGACCGTGAGGACCAAACGGTTTCGAGACTGTGAGGACCAAACGGTTTCAAGACTATTTGGGTCCAAACAGTTTTAAGACTGTTTGGGTCCAAACAGTTTCGAGACTGTGAGGACCAAGAGTTTAGGACAAAACTATTTTGTTCAATGATTTTTTAAATATTTTTATATTTGTTTTGGTTGCTTATATACATTTTTATATTTTCTGAACAATGAGAACTAGAAAATTATCAAAAGCTAAGAAAAATGAAAAAGAAAGGTGATAGTCAGTTCTTGGGTTGCCTCCCAAGTAGCGCTTTGGTTTTACGTCGCTAGCTCGATGAAATTCTGACTTGATCAGTTTAATGTTGTGGGGTCTTGAATGTTGATAGTTTGTCTTGGAGTTTTATTGGTTGTAGTATAGTATTTTTTTAGTGTATGGCCATTAACAGTCCTTTCTCCTCCATTGTCATCAAAGATGATGATAGCTCCAGTTGGATAGATATGTTTGATAGTGAAGGGCCCAGACCATTTTGTGCGGAGTTTCCCAGGAAACATTTTGTGTTTGGAGTTGAAAAGAAGGACCTGGTCTCCGACAATGATATCTTTCCTTTTAAGGTGGCCATCATGCCACATCTTAGTTTTCTCTTTGTAGATCTTGGCATTCTGGTAGGCAGTCATTCTTAGTTCCTCCAGCTCTTGTAATTGGAGTTGTTTGTAGTCACTGACACTTTTGAAATCAAAATTCAATTGTTTGATATCCCACCATGCTTTGTGTTCTAATTCAACTGGGAGATGGCATGCCTTTCCATACACCAAACGAAACGATGTTGTTCCTATTGGTATTTTGTAAGCAGTACGATATGCCCAGAGAGCATCAGAAAGTTTGGTGGACCAATCCGTGCAGTTTCTGTTAACAGTTTTCTCTAAGATAGTTTTCTATTGTCTAT